>JAHRHJ020003777.1:0-118060 GCA_019776745.2 Taxus chinensis
ACACCATTGCCACCTATAGTCAAGCTCTAAGTTTTAGGAATGTAACATCAATGATCAAAGCTTAAAAGCATGCTTATGAATGTAAATTAAATTAAATTAAACATTAATCTACAAAGCATCCTTACTATGTATTGAATTCCTAAACTAACATAGACCTAAATAGATCTAAGAGGGCAATCAAATTGGGTTTTTGCTACTCCAAGAAAGGTGAAATGGTCTCTCAAAATGACTACAAGATCATATTGGATACCCATCTACTAACCCCATTGAAGAATTTAGGCAAGGATTGAGCTTGGCTATAAATCATATTTCTTATATGATATGCAAATCAAAGCATGGTGTAAAGTTTAAGGGTAGATACTTAGTCCTTTTTATAGTTTTTCCATTTGAGGAAAACTTACATCTTGGTGCATGTGGGACTAAATTACAAAGAAGATTAATAATTTATAATCATGATTAAGGATTTGCTAATCATAATTAGTGAATTAACAAGTGATTAAGATGTGAGGAGCCTTAATCAACCACTTAGGGTCAATTAGGAGGCTAGGATAAGCTTTTGAAGCTTGTTGAGATGTTGTGGAGGGAAATGGGGTGATTTTGAGTGGTTGGAAGAGGGGTTTGAGCCAATAATAGGGTATATTGACCAAAACAAGGGAAAAATAGGCTTAATTAGCTAATAATCGCTAATTATCTGTTTGGAAGAGGATTTTGACTTACGATTCATCGTAAAGTGGCATCCTGAATGTGAAAGAGGTTAGGTAATCAATAATGTTAATTGGCCAAAATGGTAAGAAACATTAGTTAATTATTGGAAATCACTAATTATAATGGAAATGGTAAGAATGAGAGTGATTTGTGTGTTTTTGGCAATAAAATTGTAAAAGCAGAATTTAGGTGTCTACATTTTGCCCCTGTTTGAGGTGAAGTAAGTAACTTCACTTCAAATATAGTAGACAAGCATAAACAAGTAAATTTTTGAAGAAAAATTAGTAGAATGAAGGATTCCCCCTCGAGTGTTGATGGGGTGATAGAAGAAGTCAATCGATGATCGAAAATATTATTGAAATGGATAGAAGAAATAAGGATAGGGATAAACATGGTTGTTTATTACCCCAGGTGATTTGGAAGAAAAATTAGTAGTGATAATAAATGATAATGGAGAATATAGGACAAGCCCAATCTTTGCATCCAATCTTTCAATAAGCAACTTTGTTGTATCATTTTTCCCCTAGATCTACATCATCGACCTTTATTGAAATAAACAAAAGTGTAAGATAACATGAAAAGCTAAATTACTAACATTTGTTCATTGCTAAAAATACGTAACTCCATGCAACATACATAATGCAATGCAATACAAGAAAGTAAAATGATGCTTAACTCCATGCAACATACATAATGTAATGCAATATGAGAAAGTAAACCAGCTAACCTAACAGAGAAACAAGTACAATCACACATACTCAAACAAACAATGTTCAAGACAGTTGCACCAATGTTTTTGTTATCAAGCTTTAGTTCCTCGAATGTTCATGTTGTAACGACAAGGGTTAAAAATGGTGCCCCAAGTAAGGATACATGTGAGGGGAATAACGGAGGACACAAGTAGTCCCATGGAAAATCATTCGTGCACTATGACACAGTCTCTGGAAACTCACTGTTGCATGGGAGTACCGACATATTAAGCAAGCCAACTTTGTTAATGGAGGTAGATCACGATGATCCGCAAGTCGTTTGAGACAAGAACAAACAAGAACTTAAGAAAGATGTTTTTTGTAGGAAAAAACTTTGATGTTCAAGGACAATGCATTTGATACAGGCTTCACTCGTGTGCATGTCATTTACCAATTTTTGAATTTTTTTGAATTTTTACAATTTATTGGATTTTTGATGATTTTACCATTTTTTTTTTTTTTGAATTTTTTTGGTTTTTTGAATTTTTTATTTTTACAGGAAGAAAATATTATAGAATAAATAACGAAGTTGTGAGACACCTAAAATTCATCGTAAGGCAAAAATATGCCCCAGGTAGTAGAAAAGGCCGTCGGGAAGCAAAAACATGCCCCATCGTAGTAAAAATGGGTGCAAAAATAATTATTTATTAAAAATAATCATCACGATGAGTTTTAGAAGAATTTAGAAGAACCATGATGGCTCCAGGGCACCTCAGGGGTGAGAAACACGTCATGGGGGGTAAAAATGGGTATATAAGCCATCACGACCAATTCATTTACCACATTCACTTACCATTTTACTGTTGATTGAGCTCTGACCTACGAGAGAAGATGACGAGGGTGCAGAACTAGAAACATTGTGCGGATCGTTGAGAGACTACATGAGACTTCCAATGGATGGCCCACAGGTACACAAAGCGAAACTTTTCACTATGTCAAATTATAGCATTTAATTTTAGGTAAAAATGCATTTAGTAGGGTTAATCATAGGGTAGATATTAAAAAAATGTGCAATCCGTGACCCTTGGGGTGCACCTATGCTCATAGGGGTGCCATGCTTGTGTATGTGTGGGCGTGTGTGCGTAAGTGCATTAAGGGGTGCACTATGCATTTTTTTATAGCAGTTGTGCATAATGTAGGCAAGATGGAATGTGCCTATGATTATGAATTTTGCCAAGCACAGCTATGTGCCTATGCACCAAGAAAAATGCTGTTTGCAATTATAGGGAGTTGGGAGAAATTTTGAGTGCACGTGCCCATGCAAACGTTGATGGGGGCAATGGTGCTCTGAGGGGCACCCATGCATAAGGGGTGCATTGGTGTGCCAAGGGGGGTGCCAGTGCATAAAAGACATTTTTAGATTCCTTTTCTTTTTAGAAGAAAATGAAGGTTTAGAAAACCCTAGATGGAAAAATATATGGATTAGATAATAAAATAGAAGAATTTGATGATAGAAATAGAAAAATTAGATGGTATAGAATAGAAGAATGAGATCATAATAAATGACCTTGATTGACTCTACATATGGAATTAGAGGTATTAGAGATGGGGGAGCGACGTGGGTGGCTTTGGGCCTACGAGGCGACATTCAGACGACACGGGACCATATTTTTCTAGAGATCACATTAGAGGTGACCAGTTTAGCACATGTGGCCCACATGGCATAGATTACTTTAGATCACATCATGCTCACAGCCTTAGCTGAGAGATGGTGGAGTGAGAGTCAGATGTTTCATCTTCCTACCGGTGAGATGAGCATCACTTTAGAGGATGTGTGGCGGATCTTACGAGTTCCTATTTAGGGTCGCTTGATTACATATGATGGTCGTCAGGACCGTATTGAGCGATGCATAGCTGAGTTGTTTGGAGTGGTAGACATACCCCACTGGGGTATGACTACCAACATTAGGAGGTACATGTCTGATCAACAGCTTGGGATGGGTCCCTGTATTTTTGTTAGCTCTTGTTAGCAACATATTTTTTCCTGACAAGCTGGTGCTCGGTTTCCTCTAGGCCTTATTGGAGTGATTCACGACCTTCTGTAGGGAGAGGTTTATTACTGGGGCTAGTGTATACTGGCTCATTTATATGTAGATTTGCATTTGATAGCTTACCATGGACAAAGGTTTGTGGGTCCTGCCACTTTGTTACAGATATGGGCCTGGGACCATATTATGATAGGATGCCCTGTAGGAGCATTGAGAGCTCGAGTTATTGGAGAGCTGTCCATCATGGGTTGGGTTCCAGATGAGATGATATTCATGGTCAGCCATAGGGGATACACAGACTATTACAAGTGAGCGTTTGATGAGGTACAACCTCACATGATCACATGGTGGCCATACAGGTTGTACTAGTGGCCTCAGGATGTAGTTGAGTTGAGCACCGCTGTAGCATGGATCATTTCATCCTTAGGAGTAGGAGCCATATCATGGAGTGGTACAGAGTGGACCATGGTCTAGTGACAGTTTGGTCTCATGTAGGGGATTCCTTGTGATAAGATGTGGTATACACATCACAGAGAGACCTTTCATATGGGGCCCCGGATCAGGCTAGGTTCGAGCTACGTACTAGCTTGTTTATAGGTGGTTCCACAGCCTTGGGTACAACGGGCGCAAATAGTGGATCTAGGGAAGACCTTATCAATTATGCACCACTAATGGTATGCTACAGTGCTGCCACAGAGATTGACCATTCCACAAGAGGTATTAGATGCAGTGGAACATAGGGGTTACAGGGCCCAGATCCTAGGGCACATGCATACAGGTCCCTAGATAGGACTACAGATAGGGGTACCAGCACAACATAGTGCTAGTCCAACAACATGTTTTAGTGACAACAGTAGTAGGTAGTGGTGTGGCCACAGGTATTGGATACCACAAATGCCCCTTCTAGGTTCCATTACAGGTAGCACCATTCCATCACCTCCACCACCCCACTCTGAGTCCCGACACAGTCCACCAGGAGGTGGATGAGATGGCAGGGGTGGAGAGGAGATGGAGGAGGATGTTCAAGACGTACAAGCTGGTGGGTAGGTGGTTGCCTTTGTTAGTAGCAGCTTACAACAGGTTGATAACTCTACAACTATCAGGTTGTACAGTTGAGAGGGACCAGGCCATTGGTTACTGAGAGAGACCAGGCTATCATAGAGAGGGATCATGCTCATGACAGAGTGAGATCAAGCCAGGACTTGAGAGAGTACAGGCTCATGATGAGTGAGATCAGGTGATCGCTGAGAGGTTAGATTGTAGGTTAGAGAGATCAACTAGTGGCCAACTAGGTTTAGTGACATGATGATAGAGTACACAAGTTAGGGATAGACCTAGCCATTTGTGATAGCAGAGCATGATACACTTCTAGTAGCGGGCATCTTCATCTGGGGGGAATCTTTATTTAGATATGATGAGAGCTTCCAGTGGTGAGGTCTCCTACTACAAGGCCTTTTTGCACCACTATTTTTTGTCCCTCTCCAATGGATAGAGGGCTACTCCATTTAGTCAATTAGATGGCAGCATGATCTAGATCCAGATCTCATAAGGACATTTGATCAGATATGTCAGTTCCTTTAGTACTTCCTTCATGCATGGAATTTTAGCACAATATGGTAGTGCCTTGCAAGGATCCATCACATCAGCATTTTCCTCCTGGCAGGCCCTAGGACCAGGTAGTCCTATAGAGGGTGAGAGTCAAGGTGAACTCTCTTATTGATGTACTAGATGTATACTTTTTTGGTGTATTGCCTCGATATGAAGGCATACTTTTGTATGGATGTATATGTATTGTTTTTTATCATGCCTCATGATGAAGGTAACCATTTTTTCATCCATGCCCATGATGGCTTTTTGTATCTGATAATTGTTCCTAGACACATGTTTTACTACATGGAAATTTATATTACGATGATGTCATGATGACTTTCAATGGATTACCGATGTATCACATTTTGTTTATAAGATATCATTTTTAATCTGGTATGTTTCATGTTTGTATCAGATATTGTTAGATTTATGAGATAACCTTAGCTTATCTCATATTGAACATGTTCCCATGAGATACTTTGAGTAAAACATGTTTTTATTTTTCAGATACGGTGTGGGGGGGGACTTGATTTCCTGATCATGCAAAACCCCTCTATCCACCATTGATGATACAGTACTGATGATTAGCTTTAGCATACATGTGTGATGTAGATCCTAGCACTAATTGATATCTGATCTAAAGACACTTATTTATGGTTCCTACTACTACGTAATTATGCATTGTAGGACTTAGGATGACATCAATTAACGTATTCCTGAGTAAAATAACATTCACAACAAAAAAAATCTAGCCAAAGCAATACTATTGTGCCTAGTTTTGTTATGTGGTAAGATGACAATAGGGTCCTTTCTAGTAGATGTGTAATATTCTTGCGTGCACAGATTAAAGTCAACTTTCATATACAACTACTAATTTTTGGGTAAGTGCACCAAGTTGGGGGTGCCAAAAGGGGGTCTTAAGTGGACGCATTTTTCTGAAAAATAAATAAACTTCAACTTGTACGAGTTTTTTGAAATAGTTACACTCCAAATTGGAAGATGTTGTAGTAAACATGAATCATAGAATTTTGAGTCTAGTTTCTAAGCTACTAAATTTTATTGAAAATTGAATAAGTTTAAGTGGGTCAAATAACTAAAATACCAACAAGTGCTCCTATTTTTGATAAAAAAAAAACATAACATAGTGACTTTCGTGGCTCCCCACCATTTTTTGAGCACCATTTAGTAGTTTTGAAAACCATTTGGTAGAAAGATAGCTAGGAGCATCTAGTTTGTGCTAGAATTTTTTTTATTTTAACGAGTATTTTTTTATTTATGATTTTTCTAGTACAAAAATTTTATATTTTGAAAAATAATGGAGCTCTGACCATGCGCCCCACCCTAACTACCTCAAAAAATATAGAAAATTAGAATTTGTTTTTTGAATATGTATAGAATTATGCCTAGTTTGTGCTAGTATTTTTTTTTTCAATTTTGATGAACCAAACAAAATGATACACAATGAAAGATAGACATATTGAAACTTTAAAAAATAGCTATAAAAAGGCATAGTTAGAAAATAAATAATATGGAAACCTTATATTAGTCATTTTAAAATTTGAAAACTTATATTTTTAGAAAGAAGAAACTCTGCTTTACGTCATGGTATAATTGTTTTTAAATGGACCGATTGTTTTATTTTGATTTATCATAGAGGAAGTGGCACTTTTACATTTTCCTGCAAAAACACGTTGTTTGTTGTGTTTGTGCAGGTCCATGCCTTAGGGTTGGGGATCCAAACCGGATCCCAAGCCTTGAGGCATGGTTTGGAAAAAGAAAAAACACAAAATGGGTACGCGCTATAATGCGTATGCGTTCTGTATAGTATAAACATTGTATATACTATTGGCAAGCTTTTATGTACAAAAATAAGTGTTCAAGTATAAGTTTTTCATTTTTTATTATTTCTTATACTTTAAATTTATTTATTTAAATATAAGAAATTAGGGTCACTTTGCACCTTATGGAACTAGTCTCACAACTCCATTAGTCACTATGGCTTTAGGAGATAGTTTTTTATAGTATAATTTGGTCAGTACATAGGTAATTTTCAGGCTTTCAACATTAAGCCTAAATATTTTAGCATTTAAATTCTACAATCTAAACCCTAAGGAAAACCCTGAGAACTCGAACCTAAACCTAAACCCTAAACCCTAAACCATGATCCCTAAACCATAAACCTTAAACCCTAAATCTTAAGCCCTAAACCCTAATCCTTAAATATTCAGCCCTTACCCATGAGCCCTAAACCCTAAACCTTGAGCCTTAAGCCCTAAACCATGAACCATGAGCCTTAAATGTTAAACCCTAAACCCTGAAAACTAAATCCTAAACCCTAAACCCTAACCCATAAACCCTAAGCCCTAAACCCTAAACACTAAATCCTAAACCCTAAAGCCCAAGCCCTAAACCCTAAACCATAAGCCCTAAATCCTAAACACTAAACCCTAAACCCTGAACTCTGTGACCTAAACCCTTAACCCTCAACCATGAGACCTAAACCCTGAACCCTAAACCCTAAAACCAAAGTAATAAATCCTAAACCCTTAACCCTAAACCCTTGACCCTAGACCCTAAACCCTGAGCCCTAAGCCCTAAACCCTAAATACTAAATCCAGAGCCCCGAGCTCTAACCCCCAAACCTTAAACCAATAACTCTGAACCTCGAACCTTAAGCCATAAACCATGAATCATGAACCCTAAACCCTAATCCCTAAACCATAAACCCTAAACCTTAAGCCTTGAACCCTACACCCTAATCCTTGAGCCCTAAATCATAAATCTTAAACCCTGAGCCATAAATGTAGTGCCCACTTCCCTTTGACCACTGCTGATACTTATTCTGATACAATTTATCACATTATGGACATTATTATGTTTTGATTTAGTATGTTGTTAGACATTTGATCATGGATTATTGTTGATCTTGATTTTATTATGATACATGATGATTATTAGAGACACTCATATGTAGATGATGATATACTATTTGACATGGATGTTTTATGGATGTTGTTCAAGACATGTGATTTTAGATATTATGAGTAGATCTAGAAAATGGATATTATATGATGATGACATAGTTGTTGATAAAAATTATATGTGATAATGTTAAATTGCCTTGATGTTGTTGTGATTTACATACTTAGATGATTTTTTGATTTTATTTGTATCATATTAGATGTTCTGATATGGGCCACGAGGCCGAAGGAGGTATTTTTATTTTACAGGTTAAAAATATCACAACAAAGCATCAGGGAGATGAAGAGACCAACCACAATAGAATTCTAAGTGAATTCGACAAGGTCACCATGGAGAACATGTCTTGAGTGTGTGTGTTGTATTTTGGTAGGGATTCACATGGGAGGGATTTCCTTTATATGTGACTAATGGGTATTGTATATTTTATTAATGTGGATAAATTTTATTTAGTGTTGTATGTATTTTAATAGTAATGTGTTCCCTTTCTTTTAATTAATTAAAATGTGGTAGATTAATGTGAGAAATCATATGGTTAAAATTTAAATAAATGTGTGTGTGTGCGCGTGCGCGTGTGTATTTGCGCGCGCGCGTGTGTGTGTGTGTGTATATATATATATATATATATATAAGTTTTGAAGTCAAATATATGTATGTTCTTGTATGTCCATCTAACTCATGTGATATACATGTTTGATAAAGATTTTGACTTCACTAGACACCCCACCATCTCTGCGACAAGTAGATAAAGGTGTTGCCGCTACGATTTCAGCTGCACAGCAAATCACTGAGGTATTCAAACAACACATAAATTTTGTTAAATTTCTTGTGTAGTTAAAATTATGTTAAATTACATGTGGGTAATGTCTTTCATTGTAAAGTTATTAAATTATGTTAATAATGTCCTTCATTTTGTATATGCAGGAGTTACATGCGACAGGTAGTGGCCATGTTCATTTGATTCACACGCGTGGTGGGATAAAAACAATGAATGAGAGGAACATTAGTTTTGATCAACATTACATTTGGTCAGAAAACTTCAAATCACAATTCAAGAATGCACATATGTTTTATTGGCTAAGAAAGATGCACAAAGAAAAAAATGTACAACATATCTAGAGTTTTACTGAGGCAGGGCATGGAAAAGGAGAGCATGTTGGTGTGAGAGCATTTGTGAAAAGAGCACTTGCAAGAGAAGAGTTAAAGTTCAAGGATGGTGCTAAATTTATAGATGCAAAAAATATTGTTGATTGGTGTGTGTTAAGAATATGGGCCATGAATCTTAAGAAAGATCAACGGTTCATAGATATTTTTAGATGATAGAGCACTAACATCTGAAAAACTTTGAAGATTGTATGACAGTTGCAGGATCAAGTGATATGCACTCATTCCGTAGTTCAGATGCAAATGCTTGGACTATTTATATTAGGTGCATGACATGTTTTTGTATATCATGCATTGATTTTACGTGAAATGAATGTGAGTCACAACAGTGGGTGGATGAATGGACTTGTAGACCTCTAATTCCACTCGACACACATCAAGTTCCACAAGCATTACAACTTTCAGGGTCTTCAGATCAAATGACAACATCACCTGACTTTGACCAAGTCTCTGATTTAGTGTAACAAGGTACATACATATATGTACATGCCATGTTTTAGATTTATAAATTATTAAATGGTCAACTGTTAATGTATTTGTAAATTGACTGAACAGTTTTACTTTGTGATACATAGGGCACATTTTTGCAATTATTGTGATGGAATTTAATGAAGAGGGAACATACTACTTATCTCATTGTGTAGAGGGGAATTTTTTTTTGACTTCCACAGTCATTGATGGTGAAGACCTTGAGTATCCCACTGGATCAGTGGTAGTCACTGGAACTTGTCTTCAATGATATCCTATCAAAAAATCAAACATTTGGTTGTTTGAAGAATATGAAGTACATCGGAAGATACTTCACTATTCACATTTGGTCCTTGCAACAAATATTAAATTAATCAAATATCAAGGTTGACCATCAAACAAAAATTTGTGGAAGGTTCGTGAATCAGATCATGAAGCAATTCTTGCTACTGTCAAGAATAGAGTTGAACCTTGTGGTTCATTGGATTGAATTTGCAAAGGTATGTTCTTCATGAATTTAATGTGAATATTTATTTAAATGATTTTGTTTGAATTTTGTATGATTTAAAATTCTATTTAATTACTTACTAACATGTTTATGTAGGTTAGTGGTGCCAAAAAAGCTTCCACCTTCACGTGGTTGGCACTGTCAGTAGAGAATTTATTATTCTCAAAGCCAAGTGAAGAGAAATTAAATATTAGAAAGGAATAAAAAACAAAAATTCTCATTTCACCACCTATATTGTAAAAATATCTTATTAAAATTCTCATTTCACCACCTATATTGTATGAACCACCTATATTATTCAAGTGATTGACAATGGAAAACCTTACACTGACTCAGTCTGAATGGAGATGGAGAAAAATGTGAGAGGATTTCGTAGAGGGCCCCGACTTGGAGGTCTCGGATTTGACGAGACATCTCTAGCTGCCATGGAGTCTAAGAAATCACCTGTCGAAGATATGGCGTGATTGGGCCTTAGGGCTCTTAAGCGACTACGCCCGGACAGGGTAGCCAAAAAGCACCGGGAGCATAGGGAACCAAAAAAAATCCTCTAATAGTGTTCACCTGGCCACCCTAATGTGTTAGCATAGTTGGTTCAGTCCCACGAGCTTCCGTTTGCAAACTACAGCCTCTGACAACCCTACACTTACTCAGACTGCACTATTTCACGCGTTTGCAAACAATAGCACATTGAGAGAACCAGATGGAGATAGAGAAAACCACGAGAATATTTTGTAGAGGTCCCTAATGTGAAGGTATTGGATCTAATGAGATGTCTCTAGGTGCCACGGAGTCTGAGAAATCACCCGTTGAAGATATGGCGGGTTTGGGCCTCAGGGCTCTTAAGGGACTACACCTGGATGGGGTAGCCCGAAACAACGGGGAATGTAGGGATCCAAAAAAAAGCCTCCAATAATGTTCAATAGGCCACCCTGATATGTTTGCGTAGCTGGTTTGGTCCCATGAGCTTCCGTTTGCAAACTACAGCCTCTGACAGCCCTATACTGACTCAGACTGCATTATTTCGAGCGTTTGCAAACAATATCACAGCGAGAGAACCAGATGGAGATGGAAAAAACCATGAGAGGATTTCATATAAGTCCCCAACATGGAGATCTTGAATTTGACGAGACATCTCTAGGTTCCATTGAGTCCGAGAAATCACCCGTCGAAGATATGGCGTGTTTGGGCCTCAGGGCTCTTAAGCGACTACACCCGGACGAGGTAGCCCGAAAGCACAGGGAGCATAGGGAACCAAAAAAAATCCTCCAATAGTGTTCACAGGCCCACCTTGATGTGTTGGCGTAGCTGGTTTGGTCCCATGAGCTTCCGTTTGCAAACTACAGCCTCTAGTAGCCCTACACTGACTCAGACTGCACTATTTCGTGCGTTTGCAAACAATATCACAGCGAGATAACCAGATGGAGACAGAGAAAACCGAGAGAGGATTTTGTAGAGGTCCCTAACATGGAGCTCTTGGATCTAACAAGATGTCTCTAGGTGCCACGGAGTCTGAGAAATCACCAGTCAAAGATATGGCATTATTGGGCCTTAAGGCTCTTAAGTGACTACGCATGGACGAGGTAGCCCAAAAGCATGGGGAGTGTAGGGAACCAAAATTAATTCTCCACTAGTGTTCACCTGGCCACGCCGATGTGTTGGCGTAGTTGGTTTGGTCCCATGAGTTTCTGTTTGCAAACTATAGCCTCTGGTAGCCTTACACTGACTCAGACTGCACTATTTCGCGCGTTTGCAAACAATAGCACAACGAGAGAGCTGGATGGAGATGGAGAAAACTGTGAGAGGTGTTCGTAGAGGGACCCGACATGGAGGTCTTGGGTTGGTCCCCTATCCCCTTTTGATGTATGTGATAAAATGACCTGTAACACAAACAAAATACCTCTCTGGCCTTACGGTTGTATCAACAACATCGAGACTAATATACATATAAAAATCAATAATCATCATCCAAAATTAGTAATTCTATCATCTAACATCATACAATTAATTCGATTTTGGCATCCATAAAATCATAATTCTACTCAAAACATCCAACATAGGTTATGCATCCAAAATATGACATGTTAGTATAAAATCAGAATATTACAAATCAACATATATAACTGTCTATCATCACCATCTAGTGCATCATAATAAAAATGTAAATCACAACATGTCAATAGTCCAAATATCTGCATAGTCCATCATCTACTGATCAAAATATAATACTCAAATGTCTAAGTATCAATCCAACAGTAATAACATCATAATGAAATAGTGTCAAAGAGGAGTGGGCACTACATCCCCCTCCCCTTAGACTCAACTTCCTCCTGGAAGTCACTGAAATAGCTGAGGAAATTGGGCTCGCAATAAAGTGGCATCCTCCCATGTGGCTGTAGTCTCATCATACCGATCCCACTGGATCCACACCTGGTCAATATCGTGGCCTCGAAGGCCCAAGGGTCCTACACTCTATGATGCACACAGGCTCCACAGACACCTTCCCCTACTCCTACACCTACAATGTGGTCCAATCCAATACATGAGAGGGATCTGGAATGTATCTCCTAAGTACAGAAACATGAAATACATCATGGATGTGAGACAAGCTGGGTGGCAATGCTAGATGATAGGCCAAAGGACCGATATGCTCCAAGATCTCAAAGGGACCCACAAACCTAGGAGAAATCTTAGATCCTTTTCCATAATGGATAGGGATCTTATGAGGCCTGACATGAAGAAAAACCTTCGTGCCCACCTCAAAACTATGATCTATCCTCCTCTGATCTACATATTTCTTTTGTCTATCCTGAGCCTCCTGTAATCTCTGTCGAATCATGACAACCTGCTGCTCCATATCCTGTAATAATGTTGGCCTAAGAGAAACTATGTCCTCCAATCTGTCCCAACTCAGTGGTGTCCTACACTCCCTGCCATATAATTCCTGAAATGGAGCCATACCAATCAAACTCTTAAAACTGTTGTTTAAAGAAAACTCCACTAAATACAAGTACTCCTCCCACCTAGACTGATGGTCCATGACATACATCCTAACATATCCTCCAAGATCTGATTCACCCACTCTATCTGTCCATCTATCTCTGGGTGATAAGTTGTACTGAAGTTGATACTCATCCCAAGAGTCATACTGCATGGTGGTCCAAAAGTGAGAATTGTAAAAGGGATTGTGGTCACAAATGATCTTCTGCAGAATCCTGTGCAGTCTAAAAATCTCATCTAGATATACTCATGCCACTACACTAGTTGTATAGGTGGTCTTCATCAGAGAAAAATGAGCCACTTTCATCAATCTATCCACTGTGACCATAATGGCATCATGGTGGTATCTCGACGTCGGTAGCCCTACTATGAAATCCATGGAAATGGTGTCCCATTTCCACTCTGGTATGGCATGAGGTATAGAAGGACCAGCTGGATGTTGATGCTCGCCTTCACCTTCTGACACTCTAAACAATGAGACACAAATTGAGCTACATCTCTTCTGAAGTCCTCTCCAATGGTACAAGTTGTCTCAAGGTGGCATGCATCTTCTTCACCCCTGGATGGGCTGAATAAGGTGCATGATGAGCCTCAACAAGGATATCCTGTCTCAAACCTCCATCTCTAGGAAAATAGATCCAACCTATGTGCCAAATAATACCATCTTCCTCTAATTAAAATCCATCAAACTTCCCCTCAAGGGGGATCTGAGACTCAATCTATAACTTGGCTGTAAGGTAGAAGCTATCTTGTGGAAGATGCTATAAAATCCTTCTCTCAAATCTGTACCCACTGAAGTATTCATAACCAAATGTCTCCATCTACTCAAGAGCATCTACAACCACATTCTCCTTCCCTTCACATGATCTATCTCCATGTCATACTCACAAAGAAACTCCATCCAATGCCACTGATGAGCATTGAGATTGGGCTACGTGAAGAGGTGATGAAGACTCAAATGATCAGTCCTGAGAATGAATCTCCTACCTAAAAGGAAATGTCTCCATCAAACCAAAACATGCACAACTACTGCAAGATCAAGGTCATGAGTCAGATAATTGAGCTCATAATCCTTGAGTTTGTGAGACTCAAAGGCTACTACATGGCCCTCCTGCATCAATACACCTCCTAATCCTACCAAAGAAGCATCTGTGCATATGAAGAACTCTCCCTTATGGATCTGACACTGCAAGAATGGGTGTTTTCGTAAGGCATTCCTTCAGTGTCCTGAAGGCCTTCTCACATCTATCTGACCAAATGAACTTCTTCCCTTTCCATTGAAGGGAAGTGATGGGGTGTGAAATATGAGAGAAGTCCTAAACAAACCTCATGTAGTACCCTGCCAATCCCATGAAACTACGCACCTCGGTCACACTAGTGGGTGCTGGCCAATCCATAATGGCTCTAATCTTGGAAGGATCGACTGTGATACCTTCCCCAGAAATAATGTGACCCAAATACTACACCTCTGACTGAAAGAATGCACACTTCTCCAGGTTCCCATAAATCTACTGCTCATGAAGACACTACAGAACCTGATGAAGGTGCTCCTCATGCTCCTCATGCATATGAGAGTAGATCAAAATTTCATCAAGGAACATGAGTACAAAGCGGTCTAGAAAATTCCTGAACACCCCATTCATCAAACTCATGAACACTGCAGGGGAATTTGTCAGACCGAATGACACAACTATGAACTCATAGTGGCCATATCTCATACGGAAAGTTGTCTTGTGGACATCTGCCTCTGCAATCCTCAGCTGATGGTAACCGGACTTAAGATCTATCTTGGAAAAAACCATGGCCCCCTTCATCTGATCAAAAAAATCATCGATGCGAGGAAGGGGGTAATGATTCTTGATCGTTACTTTGTTTAGCTGTCTATAGTCCACACACAACTGCAAGGATCCATCCTTCTTCTTCACAAAAATCACTGGTGCACCCCAAGGGGATACACTAGGATGGATTAGGCCTTTCTCGAGAAGGCCCTCTAGCTACAACTTGAGCTCACATAGCTCAGGTGTGGTCATCCTATATGGAGTGTGTGAGATAGGTTCCACTCCTAGAACCAAATCAATGTGAAATCTATCTCATGCACGGGAGGCATCCCTGCTAGCTCACTAGGAAAAACATCTCACAAAATGGGGTGATCATCAAGTGAAGGTCCACTAGCCCCATCCTCTGACCTATCACTAACTGTAATAGCATACAACTGAAACCCTAGTCCAAAACATGCTTCAGTTAACATATGGAAATAGTGTGAATAGAGATGGGTCTCCTAACTCCAACAATCAAGACTCCACTCCCAAATCATCATACACAAGATATAACCTTTTTAATAATTCAACTCTAGCTCTGTGTGTAGAAAACCAATCCATGCCCAAAATAACTCCATAGAACCCAATGGAAGGATAAAAATGGTCCAAGGTCACTATACACTTCCATAAATTAAGGTCACTGAAGTTTTAGGTGGTCTCCTTGTATAATTCTAGAACAAACAAGTATCAAAGGTCAAAAGTTGCCAAGTGCCAGGTAAAGCACCTATCAAAAGAAAAAAAACATATCAAAGGAGCCAATGTGACAAATGGAGAAATGAAAAATATGATGATAAACTCTCAAATAAAATAGGGTCATGAATACAACAATGCTAATAATGTCTCTATCCATGCCCTGGTGCTCTTCCATGCTTCTTGACCTACCCAAATCATGTGGATCAAAAAAGTCCATGTCACCGCAAGTAGGCTCAAACATATGGTTCCTTACACCTCAGGAGGTGCAAATACAACTTCTCAGGGCAACTCTCTCCAATGATGTCGCATGTACTGCATCCTTCATTACATAGTCCTCTCCAATAGTGATAATAGAGATGGGTCTCCTAACTCCAACTATCAATAATCCATCACCCTAATGAATCATCTACAGGCTAAGATATAACCTTGACTGTATCCCTCAAGGTGAAATCCTTGGCTTTTGGAACCCCTAACCAATTGGAGTCCCATATTTTGCCCTCTCCCAAGATCACTCCATATGGAAACCCAAAAGGAAGTGATACGAAGATCCAAAGTGGTGGTAAAGGGTCCTAGGTCCACTATGCACTCCTAGACTAAGGAGTGTACTGAGATCTTGGCTCCATAAGCCATCTCGACATCCCAACTAAGGCCTTTCCTAACTGCCACCAACCTGCAATGCTCTACTAATGATGGAGAAATGAAAGAATCTGAAGATCCAGAGTCAAATAAGATAGGGGTAGAAATACCACCAATGCTACCTATGGTCTCAATCACCATGCCCTAGTGCTCTTCCTTCTGGTTCTTGACCACTACATAAATCATGTGGCTCCTAGCCATGTCACCAACCATAGGCTCAGAAATAGGTTCCTTACCCTGATTAGCAGGGTTCTGAGGGAACTCTCTCCAATGATGTCCATGCACACCGCATCCATATAAACTACCTGGTCCTCTCCACTGAGAAGATAGTCCTTGAGGTGGCCGTTAGTAGTACAATGATTGTAGAACCTGATGATCCTACCATAAATCTCTATGGGTGCTGCGGTGGATGTACTCCTATCAACTGTGCTCGAGGTGGAGCCTGTGTCCTATTAGGCCCCCTAGCTGGAGGTCCCATACTACCCTCTCTAAGCATCATGGCATTATGGGGGTCGAAAGGGTGGTTCCTAGACATGTCTACTACTTTGAGGAGGAGGATCTCTGAAGGAATATTATGTTGAAGTGTGTCCACCACAAGGAGGAGGAGTTGATCCCCTTGACCTACTATCCTGCATCTATTATATACGACTCCTCACTCTATCATGAGCCCGCTGATTCTTCCCCCTGGTTTCCTATGAAATGTAGGCCTTCTCCACGGCCATTGAAAGTGTCTATGGGCAATGAATGTACTTCCCCTCCCAAGTCTAAGTTCAGGCCCCGTGATGAACCTGTGAACCCTATCCTGCTCATCCTGCATGTAGTCTACATACTAAAGCATATCCAAAAATGACCCTCATACTTTTCCACTATCATGGAGGCCTGTTGCAGATCATGAAACTCATCGATCCGTTGATGGATGAATCTCTTGGATATGTATCTACTCCTGAAATACTCCTCAAAGAGATCCCAAGTAACTGTCTCTGAATCCACATGGAGCTTCTTCTCCTCAGTCCTCCACCAAACTCCAGCTCCATCTCTCATAAGGTGGATGGACAACACGAGCTTTTGTGTTTCTAGAACAAGGGCATAGCTTGAAAGCATCCACTCAAGCTAACCAACCATGAATTTTCCTAAAATCCCCCTATGTCTCTAGAAAAATGAGGTGGGTGTAACTTCAGTATCTCTCTAATGTGATCCACTGCTCCTCATTCGACTGTCGGCCCCTAGGTCTCTCTACATGATCATCTCTCGGCCTAGGGCTCCTAGACCTGTCTTTGTTGTAGCTCTATCTCTGTAGCTCCCTAGGTGGTGACCCATGCCTAACCGACTCCACATGGGAGTTCTCTGCCCTATCCTCAACACTGTGATGTGAAGGTGCACGAGCCTCCACTGATGGCTCTTTGTCATGTCTGCTAGGTCGCCCTCCTAAAGATCCTCCATGTATATTGGCATTAACATCCTATAGTGTCTGCAATATCTGAGGTAAAATAGCTGTATACAACCTGATCTGGGGGTGGTAGGTCTAGGTCCACGTGTAGGAACCCCTCATATGGTCTGTGCCTCCTACACAGACCAAGGTGAGAGTTAGTTTATCATCATCTAAGTTTTTTTAGTTTTCTACATTTAAAAAATATCATGCAATGTTGTGTGTTCTAGGTTTAGAGTTGCGCTAGGTTTACTTGTTTATGTTTTATGTTTCCAAGTGTGCCCGGGGTCCAAGCATGTTGAACCCACATGGACTCTGATACCAAGTGTAACACCCACAAATTTACCGCACAAAACCCAAGACAACCAAAAGTTAAATTGGAAAAATTGAATATTTTTTTTTTGTTAAAACCGGTTGCAACGTTTAGTTATAATTCTTGGTTAACAACTATGTTTTAATCAATATATATTTAACAATTAATTTATATTATTTAATTTCCAATGTTTAATGAATTTTATATGTGTGTGTGATCTCCATTTCTATAATCCTTTTTCCCATTTTCAAATGTCATTTAATAATTTATTTCTAGGCTAAGTCTAAATTTACCCTCCCATTAAATATACAATTAAATTTAATCCATAATTATACATGTTTATTTCACTAATATAAATTTGATTTAATTAATACAAGGTCATGGGCCTTCTTATTAATAGGATACTAACTAAAACATTATAGGATTAAATTTAACTTCTACACCACTTAAGTGGCCCCATTCAAAGTTGACTCATGCATTTCATTTAAATGATATTCTCACCTAACTCTTACCTAACATTTTGTAGGGATGATTTTTAGCCATTGGATGGATTAAATCTAAGCCATTGGATTAATATTCAAACTAACCCTAACATTTTTATGGGGGCTTTTATTCATTCACCCACTTATTTCCTCATTTTTGTTTTAGGTTTAAGGGAAGGGAAAGAGAAGGGGTGGAAGAGGGGAGCTTGGGATGGATACACACAACCTCCAATTTTATTTAATACATTTCTATTCTACCCTCTCTAGGGTTTGCTTGGGTAAATTTTTACATTATTATTTAATTGTATTTTCCCTATTTTTTTTAATCTGGTTTATAAATTTTATATTTGTATTTAGTATATTATCATATATATTTTATATTATATATTATATATATAAATTTACATATTATATATTATATATAGTGTCTAGCATAAAAATAAATTAACTATGTTAGATATATTATGAGCACGATGTCAATACAATTTTATATTTTGTAAATGTATAAGTTTATTTTATATTTATTATATGTATTGATCTAAATACACACCAAAACACCCTTATATATAAATATATGTGTTTTTTATTTACAACATTAATTTACATTAAAAAGTATACAGTTTGGTATATATAAACTTGTGAAGCACAAAACAAAACATGCTTTAAATTATAATTAAATATAAATTATAACATTTTAATATATATATATATATATATTTTTACTGCAACTCCACCCCCATCAATAATTACTATTAAAATTGGGGGGGGTGGGGGTTGACCCTCCCCCCATTCCCCCACTTTATAAAAATTTCGTGACACAACTAAATATATTGTATGATATACAATTTGTAAAACATTCTTATTAAATTTAACTTTATCATCCATAAATGTAAATTTTTATATAATTATATAATATATATGCAATATAATATTTTTTATGCAAATTATTATATCTAAAATGATTGAAAAGATTAACAAAAATTTCTTATTCACAAATACACTAAGTAAAATGATATTTAACTATTGAAAAGATTAAACAATACTTTCTTTCTTTCAACATAACTAGAATTGCAACTATAACTTAAATATTTCAATATATCTTTCATTCAATAAATTTTCAAGAGTAACTATTCCTTTTCTTCTTTCAACAATTAAGTACAACCATTTCAAAAAGTGCAATTTAACAAGATTTTATTTCTTCAAAATGAAACATATCACATTTTGGAAATAATGAAACAACTTTAATTTAAGAGAGATGCATTTCCATTTCAACTATAATTTATATCAATTTTTCTATTTCACCATTTAACTAAAATAAAAATTTGGTAGTTTCCTTTCACAAAACTAACATAACTTTAAAATATATAAATTTTCATTCAAACATTCTTAGAAGAGTTTACAAATATAGGGATTTCCAATGTAAAAATACAATTTCTTTCAAGCATACAAATTCACAATCTTCCACTCAAAGTGGGACTAATAAAATAAACAAATTAAAACATAAGGACTTTCAGCAAGGCCAAAATACAAGTCTCCATTTGCATGTCTTCTCCCAAATGTAGCTTCAATCTTACATTCTTCAATCTTTCAAAAACAAGGATCACAATACAAAGAAAAGGGGGAATAGGAAACACTCTCCACCCAACCTTTAATCCATTAAGAGGAGAATCCATCCCCTTAATGGCCCATGAGCCCCAACCAAAGAACAATGAGGGATCTTGAGAAACATTTGACAACTTTTTACAAAATGGCTTCCACAAACAAAAACATACAATCCAAAACATTCAACACAACTAAAATGGACATACTCAACAAGTTTACAACTTTCTCAAACAACACATAGGTTTGAATCAACCAAAAATGGAGCAAGGAATATGGAAACCACCTCCTTTTTCCTTCCCAAGTGAGGTGGGAGTTTCACCCAAAGCCTCCATGCACACAATACAACAAAACATTTTTATCTCTCCCCTGCAAGTATACAACAATATGACATTGTTTTCCTTTTCACTCCCCATAGGTGAAACTCCCAATCACACTCCCTTAAAAATGCATGCCTCAAAAACTCCCTTTTCCCTCCCCAATGGTCTCATAAGTCCATCTCCCACACCCAACTTAAGGTAACTACCCAACCACACAAAAAAAACACATTCACAACACTCATACAATACTTAACAAGCACAATATTTTCACATCTACAAATATAATAAGAAAAAAAAAAGGTGGAGATCCTACCTTTCCATCAAGCTTCCAAGATACTTCACTCCACAAGCTCTTTTATACCTTCAAGCCAAGCACACTCTGAAAGCAACTCCAACAAGCTCCCCATTTAAAAAGTGCAAAAGAAGAAAATGAACAAGTAACCCCCAATCCATCAAATTCCATCAATAAATAGAAATGGGATGTGAGGATGATGAGGTGGCTCCATGTAGGATGCCACTTCATCATTCCTCCATTCCAACACTCAATTCAAACACCATGCCCAAGACAATAAATGAGCATGTAAGAACTATGACAAACCCACATGACACTCAAACTTGCACACCAAGCCTTCCAAGGAAAAATTAATTGTGGTAAGTAAGAAAGTGCAATTATTTTCACCCTTTTACTCTCCAAAAAAGGATAAATAATTCAAAAATTAACTCCCCATAACATAGGTAGGGTTGTTGGGTAAATTTAAGAGGCATGGGACAAGCTTAGCTTGTCCCACAAGCCTCCAAAAAGGCCTCCCAAGTCAAAATCTGAATTTTTGAGTTGGGGTGGAGTACATCACACACAAACCAACATAAATCTCACTTACATTCACAAGATTACAAGGACCATCTACCCTCATAATTATCTATTTGTCACATCTTTATTTTAGTTAATAAATTAAGAAGGATTAGCTTAATTAAGACACATTATTACTTGTTAATAAAGTGACAACAATTTCCAAAAATTAAAAACATAACACAAAATAAAAACACACACAAAATTAAAAGAAAAGAAAACATTACCCCCATGGCCACACATGTGAGGTCACCCCCATGGGAAACCTCCTAACTAGGCATGCAACAACAACACAACATAACATTACACAAGTTGTCAAATTTTGGCCATGTTGCTCAACACCCAACATCCTTCCGTGGTTGGTCCCCTATCCCCTTTTGATGTATGTGATAAAATGTCCTGCAACACAACAAAATACCTCTCTGGCCTTTCGGTCGTATTAACAACATCGAGACAATATACATATAAAATCAATAATCATCATTCGACATTAGCAATTCTATCATCTAGCATCATACAATTAATTCAATTTTGGCATCCATAAAATCATAATTCTACTCAAAACATCCAACATAGGTTATGCATCCAAATTACGACATGTTAGTATAAAAATCATAATATTGCAAATCAACATATATAACTGTCTATCATCACCATCTAGTGCATCATAGTAAAAATGTAAATCACAGAATGTCAATAGTCCAAATATCCACATAGTCCATCATCTACTGATCAAAATATAATACTCAAATGTCTAAGTATCAATCCAACAATAATAACATCATAATATGTGTGTCTGCTATATTAAGAAAGGAACATAAAAACCCAAACATGTAGGCTGTAACAATTTAGATGAAAAGGCTTCTTGGTGTGACTACAACTGTGTATGATGGTATTTTAAATAGTACATATGTAGTGCCTTTATCTGAAAACACAACTTCACAGGGGGGTGTACTGTATGGTGTGTTAATTGGGAATGGAGTAGTGTGGTAATCCATAAAATAGAACATGGAGAATGACACATACTAAACGGAATTTCAGACCTTTCATTTTCCTTGCATAAAAAGAAAATAACTTTATTTGAGATCCAGAGGCGTAACCATGGTGAAACCCAAGTTAACGTTGTAAATTTGGGAGTAATGCGATAGTCATAGCAAGTGCAGAAGTCAGAGATATAATTTACTAACAATGGTAAAACAAGGTTATGTAATCTAATAATTAAATAAACAAAACTTGATGGGGAACTATGGTAAATGGAGCTCTATCTAATAGCTATCTAAAAATCAATGTGAGTTATCCTATGTGTCCTCCTCTCATGTTGGAGGGTCATCTCACATGGGTTAGGTTTAGGGTTTCATGTGTGTCATGCACTAGGGTTACTCAGCACCCTATATGTACCCCTTTTCACTATTCATTTATGAGCATGCCAAGACACTCCGCTGTCTTTCCTCTATGCAAGCTTTGTTTCTGTTGAGCAAGTTCTTCCATTACCAATCAATTTTTTCCTTGCTATCGCTGGAGCTATCACAATTCCGTTGGAGTTCAACTACTTCGTGGTGCCTCGTTTCTGATTCGATTCTCACAAACTCTTTTCATGGTATCAGAGCTGAGATCGGGTAAATGTGCACTCGATTTTTTTTTGAGTTGTGATTACTCTTTCTTGGTTTCGTTATTTTACTCCTGCATGCAAGTTTTTTGATCACTATTTTCTGGAAATTATCTTGCTAATATCTCTAACAAGCTTTCTCGGAAAGTTTTTTGTGTGTTTTTTTTTTTGCATGTGCAGGTTTTTTTTTACCTTGTGCAGGTTTTAGATCTCTTTTTTAGTTGGCTTTCAGAGATTCTTTTTTTTTAAAATGGAGCTACATATTTAGCTCTGTGGTTGCAGGAAGTTCTTAGTCGTGGTTGCTTGATTCAGCCAAAATAGAGGTTTTTCTAGTTTTTACGGATATTTTTTATTTAAATAGAAGGAAATCTTTTTTAGATCTCTATTTCTAGGTTTTTTGGACCTCCTGTGCATTTTTTTATTAATTTAGGTTTAACTCACCCATGCCACATTTTTTTTTGTTCAGGAGTTTTTGTTCTTGGATTGCTATCCTGGTGGTCATTTTTTTCTTAGCATTTGTTTTTTTCAAGGATCTGCTTCTGCACCGAGCCCACTGCTAAACCAGAATTTTCTTGCTGGGGTTGCAAACAACATTGCCACCTCTTTTTCTTCACCCATGTCCTACCTAAAACACTACTTAAACACTCCCGTTTTGCTTGGCCTGGTCAAATGTTTAAACTATTTTTCTAGCCAATTTTTCCTTTGTGTGGCTGTTAATCTGTGGTTTCTACTATCAAACTATTCCTTTTGCCATAGCCTGGCTGGCTAACCTGCCTTCATCTGCAACCATGGCTGAATGCCTGCTCTCCCACGTGCTTTTTCTTGTAACCTTTGCCCAAAGGCCATGGTTTTTTGGTAAGTTTTTTTACCTTTTACTTTTTTTCTACCGTATTTTGGTTTTAGAAAAAAAAAATGGTAACTAGTCCTTTTTTGCTCTGTTTTTTTTTAAAACAAAACAAACAAAAACTTTTTTGGTAAGTTTTTAAAATTTCTAACTTCTCTTGTTTTTTTTTTTTTTCTAAAATTTTTTAAAATTTCTTTTTAAATTATTCAAAGTTTCTTCAAAACAAAAATCTTCTTTATTAAATTCTAATCCTTTTTCAAAAACTTTTTAGTTTTTTAAATTAAAATTTTTTTAAATTCAATTATTTTAATTAAAATTAATTTAATTTTAATTTCACATTTTTTAATTTAGTTTTTAATTATAATTTGGTTTTTGGCTTGTTGAAATCTTTTTTAACCTTCCGTAAGTGCCGAAGATTTTTTTAGGTCTTAATTAAATTTTTGTAATTAATTAGATTTAAATACTTAAATCTATTTTTAACCCTAATTCAAATTCCATTTCTGTTTCCAACGAGCATACATAATATTTTTGCATGCATTTAATTAACTTTTTTATCTATTTTTTTAACTCCATTAGCTTTTTCTCTCAAATTAGCTAAAATTGGTTTTTGCAATAACTTTTGTAATTGCTCGGTTTTGAGCACTTATTGTCGATTTTTTTTCACACTCTAATGATGCGCTCAAGTGTGCAGTGCACTACTTTGAGCACCTGCCACTTTCTGGGGGGGTGTCTTTCTGGCATTCTAAAGATATATGAACTCCTTCGAGTTCATAACCTTGTTTTTTACCCTTATTATTGCTTGCGACTAGTGAGCGCATCCGCCACAGTCTGCAGCAAGGGGGTTTTCATTTGTGACGTGAGACACTTTTTCTCACCACCAGGGTTGGCTTTCACCTCCTTTCTATTGTTTTTTGCTTGTGCTTGTTTACGGTGTCCTTTTTGTTGCGCTCCACGAAACACTGTTGTGGTCTCCTCTCTTGCGTGTTATTACGCTAATTGCAAGACGAGTTACCAAGTGTTTCAAACCACACGCACGGACCCGATTGTAATCAACGCACTAAACTATAAAGTGCCGAAAGCAGGGGGGTTGTTATTGTCCTGGGTGGTTGTGTTTCTTTTCTGCATTTCTTTCTCTCTCTCTCACTATGGATGCACTTTCAATTCCTTTGCTTACGCCGTTCAAATTTTTCGAATGGAGATCAAAAATAATAATGAAACTAAGGGGTAAAGGGTTATTCCGCATCACCATGGGAACTGAGACTAAACCAGATGACGAACCTGAAAAATCTAAGTGGTTAAACCGTAGTGATGAAGCTTTAGGTCTTCTTTGCATGTCTGTTTCTCCTGACTTGCTCTTCCACATTGAGGCATCTGAAACACCTAAATCTACGTGGAAAATGCTGGATGCGATGTTTGGACAACTAGATGACATGAGAGCGCATGAGTTGGAAAATGAACTACTAGGGTTAAATCCTAGTGACTTTGAAAACCTACAAGCCTTCTTCTCGAAATTTGTCCACATTAGATTATTGTTAAAAGGATGTCAAGTAGAAAATAAATATTCTCAACTGATCTTGTCGATTCTCTCTAAGCTAGGTCCCGAATATTCTGTCTTCGTGTCAACTTTCTACGCTACAAAAGCTGCTTTGGGCGATACTTGGACTATGCCCTCCTTTGACTGTTTTTCATCCCAACTCATTCGAGAACAGGAAAAACTCATTCAAATGGGGTCTCTCAAGTCCAAGTCACATGCCCTTGTAGCAAGTACTAGCAAGGGAAAGAAGACTGAAAAGAAGAAAGAAACAAAGGATCAACCTAAGAAAGAAACCAAGATCAAACCTAAAAATGACACAAACACTTCGACTTCTGAGCCTAAGGCACAGAAAAGCAAGTATTTGTGTTCCTATTGCAAGAAGTCTGGTCACGATGAGCAACACTATTTTAAGAAACAGATTGATCACTTATCTCATTTACTTGAGAAGAATAAAATAAGTGTTCCTGAATCCATAAAACAAAGTGCTCCGAAGGCCGAGTCTTCTGCTGCAAAAGGTGCTAAAAATGATAAGAAGAAAGGAAAGGCCCTTGTAGCCAAAGTTGCTCCTTCATCGACATGGATTATAGATTCTGGTGCCTCGCACCACATGGGTTCTTCACATGTTGAGTTTTCCAACATCAAACCTTGTGGAATGTCCCAAATCATGATGGGTAATGACACGACAGTGTCAGTTTCTGGTAGTGGATCGGTAGAGATGGATGGGGGAACATTTAACCAAGTGTTGAGTGTTCCTGATCTCTCTACCAATCTCCTATCAGTTTACCAAATTACTCACCTTGGTGAAGGAATGCGAGTGGAATTTGGTCCTAACTCGGTGATTATTCGTGAGCTTAACAATGACACTACAGTGGCTGAGGGAAAGGCAGATCACCGTTCATGGTTGTACACCTTCTCCCACTTTACTTCTGATTCTACGCCCACTGCCTTGCTCACTCATGCAAATGAGGTTAGTAAGCTATGGCATGAGCATTTTGGACATCTAAATTATCGCTACCTTGAACAATTGAGCCAAAATGAAATGGTCAACGGGTTGCCTCGCGTCAAGTTTTCTAAGGGTCTTTGTGAGGGTTGTACCCTTGGAAAGCATCCTGAAAAGAACTTTGACAAAGGAAAATCCTGGAGAGCCACTCGTCCTTTGGATCTTGTTCACAACGATGTTTCTGGTCCATTTCCTTCTCCTTTGTTTACTAGAGCTCTTTATGTGCTAACCTTCATTGATGACTATTCGCATGATATACTTGGGTATATTTTCTTAAGCTTAAGTCTGAAGTCTTTGAACATTTTCAGGACTTTAAGGCTCTTGCTGAGAAACAGGCGGAATGGTCTATCAAGGTTCTTCAAACTGACAATGGAGGTGAATATGTAAACAATAGGTTCATGGATTTCTGTACTTCTGAAGGGATCTCTTTGCAGCATACAGTTGCTTATAGCCCTTCGCAGAATGGAGTCACAGAAAGAAAGAACCATACTCTGAAGGAGATGGCCACTTGTATGATTCACTCGAAGTCTCTTCCTCCGCAGTATTGGGCCGAAGCAGTGAATTGTGCAAATTACATTCAGAACCATGTTCCACACAAGGTAGTAAGAGGGATGACACCCTTTGAATCCTGGTTTGGATGCAAGCCTGATGTTGAGCACTTTCGAGTCTTCAGATCCAAGGCTATGGCTTGGATTCCCAAGAAGAAACGCAAGGCTTTGGAACCACAATCCAAACCTTGTATCTTTGTAGGGTATCCTGATGGCGTGAAGGGATATCGATTGATGAATCCTACTTCTCATGAGCTGTATATTGAGAGAAGTGTTAAGTTTGATGAGTCTTCTTTGACTTCTACTTCTCCACCTATTGAGGTTCTTCAGCTCGCTGATTCAGATTCTGACTCATCAGATGATGATACTGTTGAGCGTGCTCCTCTTCCGGATCCTCCCGACCATCAGACCTTTGAGTCTTCTGATTCTGATAGTAGTGATGATGAGGACTATGTCCCTTCTCACTCAAGTGAAGAATCTTCTGACTCTGAGCCTGATCCTCCTAGTCCCCTTTGGGCCAGGAAAACTTTGCAAAGTGCTGGAGATTTAGTTGGAGATACTTTGGATATGAGACGTACTCGCTCAGATTTCATTGGACCCCACTCTTTCTTCACCTCTGCTTCTGATCCACAGTCTTTCTGGGAGGCTTCTGGTATTCCTGAGTGGGATTCTACCATGGATGAGGAGTATTCCTCTCTCATGAAGAACGATACTTGGGATCTCACCACTCTTCCGAAAGGAAGAAAAATCGTTCGGTGTAAGTGGGTGTTCCAAACAAAGTATGGAGTAGATGGAGATGTCAAAAATTTTAAAGCGCGATTAGTAGCTAAGGGTTTCTCCCAGATAGCTAGGGTTGATTATACAGAAACCTTTGCTCTGGTTGTGAAGATGACTTCTATTCGACTGACCCTAGCCATTGCCGCAACGAACAGATGGAAAGTCCATCAAATGGACGTTAAGAGTGCCTTCCTTCATGGTGACCTAGAGGAAGAGATCTATATGGAACAACCTCTGGGTTATGTCCAAGATTCCTCCCTCATTTGTAAGTTAAAGAAGTCTCTTTATGGCCTTAAACAAGCCCCTCAGGCTTGGTATGCCAAGATGGACTCCTTCTTACTTACATCAGGGTTTACTAGGTGTCACTCTGATCCAAATGTTTATATTCTATGGCAAGATGACTCCATACTCATTCTTGTTCTATATGTTGATGACTTGTTGATCACAGGTAGCTCTTCCTCTATTATTGATTCTGTGAAGATCACCTTAGCCAACAAGTTTTCCATGACTGACTTAGGTCTGCTTCATTACTTCCTTGGGATCCAGATTTCACAATCTGACTCAGGAATCTTGATTTCACAACCTAAGTATGCTCTTGATTTGCTAGCTCAGTTTCAGATGTCTGATTGCAAGTCTTCTCCTACTCCTTTTCTTTCTGGGGTTAAGTTGGTTTCAGATTGCTCTACTCCCTTGGTTGATGGTACTCTTTATCGACAGTTGGTGGGGAGCTTGATTTACTTGACTCACACTTGACCAGATTTATCATATGTTGTTGGGATCATGTCCAGATTCATGCAGGAGCCACATGAGCTACATTGGAAAGTAGCTAAATGGATCCTTCATTATGTTCGTGGCACTTATGCTGATGGCATTCACTATCATGGAGGGGTTGATATTGACTTGATTGGATTCACAGATTCTGATTGGGCCGGTGACTTAGATCATCAGAAATCTACTTCTGGCTACAGTTTCTCTCTTGGTTCGGGTCCTATTAGTTGGTCTAGCAAGAAGTAGAATGCAATTGTGATATCATCTACAGAGGCAGAATACAGAGGAGCAGTTAACGCTGCCACAGAAGCTATTTGGCTACAGGGTATTCTGACAGAGTTTGGCATCCACTTTCGGTGGCCTACCATTATCTACTGTGATAACACGAGCACTATCTCTATTTACAGAAATCCAGTTCAGCATCAGCGGATGAAGCACATTGAGATCCATATGCACTTCATACGGGAGCTTATTCATGATGGTATCATCGACATTCAGTACATTCAGACAGCTGATCAGATTGCAGATTTATTCACCAAGCCCTTCACTGAGATGAAGTTTCTTCACTTACGGTCTCTTCTTGGGGTGAGGTCTTCTGCAGCTTCCCATCTTCTTAGGGCTATGTAGTCCTTCTTTTCTTCTTCTTCTTCTAGGAAGATTGTGTTTGTATATGGGCACCTTATCAGGCCTTTAGTTTCCGGGCCCCATTGACACATCTTTCTTAGTTGTTTAGGAGTGTCTTCCTCTTCCGTCTGACTCATCATAGCCGCTACCCCAGCTTCGATGAAGGGGGGTGTTAGTGTGAGTTATCCTATGTGTCCTCCTCTCATGTTGGAGGGTCATCTCACATGGGTTAGGTTTAGGGTTTCATGTGTGTCATGCACTAGGGTTACTCAGCACCCTATATGTACCCCTTTTCTATTCATTTATGAGCATGCCAAGACACTCCGCTGTCTTTCCTCTATGCAAGCTTTGTTTCTGTTGAGCAAGTTCTTCCATTACTGATCAATTTTTTCCTTGCTATCGCTGGAGCTTTCACGATTCCGTTGGAGTGCAACTACTTCGGAAATATACAATATAAATCCACAATCATCTATATATGAATCAAATCATGATCTAGGAAAGTAACATTATCATTTACAATTTCAAACAACATCTCGATTGTACATTTGATCAATATCAATAGGATCACAAGATTAGTTTAATTGTTAAGGTCTGCTCAATATGAAAAAAATATCACATCTCATAAATATAAAACTATGTCAACAACATATCATCATCAATATAAAATGTCTCTAATAATCCACACACCACATATTATGAATCGAGATCCAACAATAGTCTTAGTATCTCTAACATCTAACATCATGGTAAGTCAAAATAATGCAAAATGTCCATAAATATAGTCAACAGTATCAAAAATGATAGTAATAAGTGTCAAAGGGAAGTGGGAACTACATTCTTCGATATACATTAAATTCATCATTTCTTACAAGAGATTATTACGAAAAGTGAATCTAAAGTTACAAGAGTAGCTTCAGGTCTAGTTATCATAAATATGACAACAAATCTTGTCACTCAGTGATCAATGGGCATCAAAACACACACGTAAAACTAATCTCTGAATTATTTTTCCTTGAAATGAAGGTGGTTTAATATTCTCTTGTATGTATTGTAGGGGTTAGTGGAATTTTAAAAAAAAAATTCTCAAACTAAGAGGTAACCAGAGGCCCAAACCGATTGTGTTTTAATAAAAAGAACACGTCACTACAAGTGACTGGTAACCTAAGTGGGCTTATAAATTGAGCATATAAGGGCGTTAATTAAGTTAAAAATACTTAGTTAAGTTTCCCCATAGTGTACCTTATTACCAAGGATCACGAAAAAGAATTGTAGGTTTACGGTATATTTGGGTGTGCCGCTCCATGTGCATAACTTCTAAGGTTAATTTTTTTTTATGTTTTATAGTACTAAATGAAGTAACGTTTTTTCATTGCTTATATTTACATTTCCTTAAAAAATTAACATTTAATTTTCAAATGCAGTAAGTGATAAAAGCGGAATTTATTACAAGAGAAAAATGGAAAATCTATATTATTTCTGGGTAAAAAATCATGATCCTTGCATTTGACGAGACCATATCAAAACTAAAGTGTATCATTTTACTTCTATTCTGGTAACACATGAGATATCTTCTGGAAATATTTATGGAGTTTGAATCTTCTACTACCCTCTAGGTGCCTATACCTTTCTCTAAACTCCCATTTGGCATGACTTGGGAGAAATTATGGGAACATTCATAGTGCTAGTGAAATTATTAATTAAATGAAGAGTATGGTTATGTTTATTAAAATGAATTGTTGCACATAATGGATATATTTACCTTACATCATGTAGAACTGATATGACCCTTTTAGTGTAAGCTACACTCTCCAACCATGTCATGTGACAACTAGAAATTTTGGATGATATAATTGGATAACCTTATCCACCTAGCATTTAGAGAAATGATAACTTCTCCTTCCATGTAATCCTTGTCATTTTTTCACCTTGACTAAAATTTTAATAAAACATGAATTTTAAAGATGCACAAACCACTGCTCCAAACCCTGTAGTGGGTAAGTTATGGAATAATCATGTTCGTTGGTGACATGAGATGTCATGTCAATCTCTATAATGAATTTAGACGATATTTTGACCTTGTTTCATTACACGTTTGGGGGCCTAGTCAGATATTTTACCTCTTTTGTCAGTTGTTAAAAATTGAGAATTTAGTTTGGTTTTGGCCCGCAATTTAGGCCCCCATGAGAAAATAAATTTGGTCACGGTGCACACCTCTAGTATTTCTCTAGGACTATCATAATCAATCAATATAGGAAGAAAATAACCTCAGAATATTGTTTTGTCTAATTTTTTTTTGACCAAGATGTTCAATGACTAAGTTCAACTAGCATAATTATGACAAGTACCTTCAAGAAATGTAGTGGCCATTTGAATCCTAGTCACATAATTTATGTTCTGTAAACTCCAAAGAGTTCCCTGTAGATAGGGGAATTGGCAAAAACTTATATGTGGTGTGTTTGAGTTTCAAAAAAGGGATCTCAAACTTGGTTTCTGGGCCACTTTGGCCAAATTATTCATTTTTATAATACTGCAGTACTAGCGAGAAAATTTCTATGGAACTTTCTCCTAGATGAAAATTGATTACAAAACCTATAAAATCTATTACATGACTCTATAGATCTCCTTGATGAAACTTGGTTGTATTTTGTTGCTTATGGAAATTTGGTGTGCTTTTCTCTCTCTCCTCTCTCTATCACACTCCATCTTGAAAACAAAATGAAACTATACTTATGTTCTTACCTCTATTGTATCGTAAATTTTTTTAATTTATTGTAAGTGGAAAATAATATATATGTGAAAATGTTAGTCATAGGGGGAATGCCATGCCAACATTTATTTTCACTGACCATGTTTATACTAAATTTTCAAGTTGTAGGTGGCATAAATAGATTTGAAATAATGATGGAAAATAAAGTTTAAAGTTGTTATTTGTGAAAAGTGTAATTTTAATGGAGTTAGAAATATACTTTTCTTTATTAACTGTACTTTTATTAATGCAAGAACAAAAGTATTTATCTACTTGTATTGCGTACAATTTAAAGGGGTGATGCATTTTGATATGATACTTTTGACTTAAATTTCATTAGAAGTTGTGCTTATGATTGTTAAAGTAAAATTTCAAAATTTTGTGTGATTTTTGAATAGAGAACTTAAACTTGGCCCTTCTAGAATTCCTAAGCTTGGAAAGTAATATAGTTTTCATGTATATACAATAAGTTCCAACCCTTGAAACCTTTTACCTTTAGTTGTTGTTTTATTCCAATCATATGTTCCCTACCAAAATGCATTTAATTGTTTAGTGTTTTATCTAGCACTTGTAAACATGGGAAATTGTTAATTAAAATGGCAGAGTTACAACACTAGTGGAAATGAGTTTTAAATTTGGTTATCTCAAATTCAACTTAAATTGTATTGCTATGGTGCTTTGACTTTGGTCACAACCCTTTTCTTCAAGTGTTAAATTGTTTAACTCATGTTCAAATTAGTGACGGGTGGACATTCCACTTATATGTGATCCTTTGTGGCCACATATTTTTGTGACTCTTTTGGGGTATCGAATCTTTAGAAAATATTGAGTAGATACTCCAAACCGACGTAAATGTCCAACTCTAAAAACTTGGTAACTAGTACTTTACATCTACAAAAGGGGGTAACAGCAGGATTGTAAGGGTATGTCACCTAATTTTTGAATATGGAAAGAAAGATAACATTTAAATGTTGTGAAAGTTTAATTTTACTTGATTTAATATTATGCGTAAGAAGATACTTCATCATAGAAGAGGAAATATAAGTGTGAAACTAAGATTTGATTTATCCTTTGGTAGTCATGTGTCAATGGGGGCATATGGGAATTGTTTGCAATGTATAGTGTGGAACCCCACCTTCAATATAGATTTATTTTGGATGAGTATGTATTTAAACATAGATATGACTCATGGTGGGATGTGGGTGTCATAAATTTATAGGGGTTGGTTTCTTAAATGTTTACCACATAAATTGATAAGTGGAGACTTAACTTCACAATGTAAATATAGGAAGAACAAAATTAAATGAGTAAATCTCAGATATGGTTGGCATGAAAATTGTACGCACTTTTAGTGATGTCAAGTGGAAAATTATATAAAATGTTAGTTTATATGAAAAATATATGAAAAGAGATTTAGTCTCAATGTCTTAATGGAAGCGAAAAGAGAAAACTCATAACTTGTAAAGATAACATAGGATTTTCTGTGAAACTCATAAGTAGGAAGATTAACTGTTAAGCACAAGGAAATTTTGTAAGGTTGAAAATGTAAATCCAGGAACCTATATTCATGGTCGTAAGAAATTAATGCTTCATTTCATTCAGTCCTCTTAATTGTATCATGTTATGCTCGTTTGAGCAGATGTGGATTGACATTGTTGTCTCTTTTGTAAGGACGTAAATGCTCAAGAATAGTGGTTAACTTTGACCCCTGTATTTCTGCAAAGGAGGAATTGAATATAATTTGCTCATGAAATATGCATATAACAATGATTAAAAATAATTTCCTTTCCTCTCCCTTGTAATTATGGATATAGCCTTCACTTAGGCTCAACTAGGTGTATAATGCATAGTGTATAGTGGAAACATTGTTCAATCAAATGAAGTTATGTGCATATGGGAATATGTGAACATTGTTTTTCCTAGTTGTTCCATTAGATGGTTCAAAGTCATGAATGAAAGATATTTTGAGCCAAGCCTAACCTTTTTCGTAGAAGGAAATTTCTTAGGAATCTAAGAGGTTCAATAAGTGATCCTTTTAATAACCCCTGATGTTGGGTTAGTATTGTATGAGAACCTCATACCTTGGGTAGTATTGGTCCTTGGTGGTAAGGTTGGTTGAGATGTCCTATTTTACCGTGGATGGGATTTTGGTCGTAGTAGTGTGGGAAACTTTGAGTTGTGTTGTATCTATATCATACCTATAAAACATCGTGGTGATAGGCGTATGGACCTTGTGAAAGGTATTCAGAGCTATACTCTTCTCCCTATGTTGAGTTGGACTGCGTGTGAGCTTGATTCCATAGAAGAATGATGGCTGGGAAAAACTACTATGGGTTAAGTAGCTTAGTCATGCATGCATCACATTTCTTGAGCGAAGGCTAATATTTGTTGAGGGTCTTCTGAACTTGTATTCTATTGGTTCTAACCTTTTTAGGTTAAGAATTGAAGTTGACATGTATGTTCTAAAATGTGTAGTGAGAGTAAAATAGGAATTTTAACGTTAGAATAGATTCCATAATGAAATGAACCTTTCCTACTATGTGAGATGGTTTCCAGTAGGCCATTCTTTTGGCTTTTGTGGGTATAATACTTATTAAGTAAAAAAGTGCAATACATAAATAAGTATACTGTAAACCATATGTGCAATGGATTCATGCAAATGTAAGCATTAGTACATAATTTCTTAAGTGATGCATCTTTTAATAAAAAAATTTTTTCCAGGTATTCAGTACTTTTTGAGTGGCAAAATTATGGGGCATCACAACCTCTTATTTTAAGGATTTATAAAGTTACATACTCTCGTTATTTAGGCTCCCTTTTAAACTAATATCACTTATTATTTTGATATAATGGTACAAAAATTGTAAATAAAAATTAGGTACCATGTGTATGATCACACATGTTATATACAACCTTAACAAGGTGACCTCCATATGTTTGACATGAATTTTTTTTATGGAAATCAATAGACTACCTAGAATGCTAAAGTTGACGTAATTGTTAGAGAAGAGAAGGAAATTATTGAATGATATACTACAATGTAAAGTGTGTATAAATATCACAAAGGGAAACAATAGTGGTTGAGTAACCACAAAGGTCCATATAACCACCTAGAAAGGTTTGCATAACTAGGATACAATGTAATATGTATTAGTTAATGCTAACATTCACCCCTTATTACATTGTTTTTACAAATGTTGAATGATATATTACAATGTAAAGATTGTATAAATATAGAGAGGGAAGCAATAGTGGTTGAGTAAACGCACAAGTCTGTATAACCACCTATAATGTAATATGTATTAAATAATGCTAAAATTCCCCCTTTATTACATTGTTTTTACAAATGTACCCCTGAATCATCATCATCTTCAAATTCAACATATTATTGAGTCACGATGTTTCCTTTCATCTCCCTGTGATGAGAACGTCATCTAGATTTATTTGAACCTCTACGATAGATATGCTCTTGTTTGTAAAAAATAGGAATGAAGAGGTGATCTCAGAATGCTTGTGCAGTGTGACATAAATGCTCCTATGGACATTTGATCTCGCGTTCGTCATCTGCATCATATCCTTCTATAATATTAAGGAAAAAATCTTCTCTATCTGGATGTCGAATAAGACTCATTCACTATGTCCTAAAATTATAATTTTTGGAGAGTTTTAAGCAACACTGAGTAGATATTGATGATCATGTGGGCTTGACTTCGGTTCTCTTTGATTCTATGCACATATTTATGGTTGGTTGCAATGTTTCTAACATCTATGGGAATGATTTTCATGCTCTCAGACTATTAAATGAGATAGTGGGATGGTTGTTCACATTCTTATTTTATAGATTTATAAAATATTTGAATAATTATTTTTTGGTTTGAACTTGTGTTGTTCCAATTTGATTCAAAAATTTCCACACATCTCCTAAGTTTGTGTACACTGCACATAGGTCTAGTTTTCTTGCATGTTGATGTCTTCCTTGTCTTGATGTTAGTTTATTAAAGGAACAAGATCCAATCCTTAGGTCATTTCCCAAGGTTGTTCCACTGGTGTTTGGAAGTTTTTATTTAAACACAGTGCTTGGACTACTTACATGCTCATATAGGTCACCATGGCTACCTTGGGATAGGTGGTTACTTGTTTCCTTAGTCCAGAGATGGGGAATATGCATCTACAAGGTTTTCAAGTGAAACATTTAATCTTGTGGGGAGTGTCCACAAAATTATAGGCTTAGCCAATTGGTTCCACACTTAATTTATAGAAAACAAAATGTTTGCTAAACTGTGCGTTATAATGCAACCTCCTCCCATATGCATTTTTTGGTCTTATTGTGCCAAATAGATTTCACCCCAAAGATATATCCTGAAAGATGATCAATTACACCTAGTGATTGCAGCCTCCATCACACTTGAGTGGGTTAGGATAATAATGAGATATCACCTGGTAAGAAATATCATAAGAGTGGGGATAATATGGTCATGGGATATCACCCCAAAGATATCTCATAGGATTTGGGAGTAGTAAGGTAACAAGACATCACGCTAAAGATATCTTAGAGAAGATGGGGGTAGAATGGCCATGAGATATCATGTACCCCCAGAGATATCATTTGAGGAGATAGGGGATGAGAGTCATAAGATATAACCTAGATATCTTTGAGAAACTAGGTCACATGTAGTCTAGGAAATATTTCTTAGGATCTCAGAATGATATATTAGATAACCAGATGTGGAGTGAAGTTTTTTCACAATGAGATATTGATGTCAAATAACATTGAGATATCACAATTTGACCCACATATTCTCTCCTAAAGTTGAGTAATTGTATATAATGTGTGTCATGAAATATACATATAATAATGATTAAAAATAATTTCCACTTCCTCTTCCTTGTAATTTTGGATATAGCCTTCACTTAGGCTCAACGAGGTGTATAATGCATAGTGTATAACGGAAAAATTGTTCAATTAAATGAAGTTATGGGCATATGGGAATACGCAAAAATTGTTTTTACTGTGTTGTTCCATTAGATGGTTCTACTAGTGTCATGCATGAAATATATTTTGAGCCTTGTAGGGTTAACCTTTTTCTTAGAAGGAAATTCCTTAGGAATCTAAGAGGTTCAATAAGTGATCATTTTAATAACACCCTGATCCTGGGTTAGTCTTGTATGAGAACCTCATGCCTTGGGTAGTATTGGTCCTTGGTAGTAAGGCTAGTTGAGATGTCACATTTTACTGTGGATGGGATTTTGGTTGTAGTGGTGCGGGAAACTTTGCAGTTATGTTGTCTCTATATAATGTACCTATAAAACATCTTGGTGATAGGTGTATGGACATTGTGAAAGGTATTCCAAGCTATCATTCTCCCTATGTTTAGTTAGACTACATGTGAGCTTAGTATTCATATAAGAATGGTGGCTAGGAAAATCACCCCAAAATACCATGGGTTAAGTAGCTTAGTCATGCACGCATCATATCTCTGGGGGTAGAATGGATGAGATAATGTTTTTGAGGATATGGGGGTCTTCCAAAGATTGTATTCGATTGGTCCTAACCATTTCAAGGAGATGTTAAGAATTGAAGTTGAGATGTATGTCTTCTGAAATGAGGTAGTGAGAGAAAAATATAATGACCCAATGGATTCCAGTAACGAAATAATGTAATTGCCTACTATGTGAGATGGTTTGCATAAGGTCCATTTCTTCTAGATGTTGTGGGTATAATACTTCTAAGTAAAAAAATGCAATGCATAAATAAGTAAAATATAAACCAAATGTGTAATGGATTCATATGAAAATGTAAGCATTAGTACATAGTTTCTTAAGTGATGCATGAAAGATCTTTTTATAAGATTTTTTTTCTAGGAAATTCATAAGTACTTTTTGAGTGGTAAAATTATGGAACATCACAACCTCTTATTTTAAGGATTTATAAAGTTACAAACTCATACTCTCATTATTTGGGTCCCTTTTACACTAATATCACTTATTATTTTGATATAATGGTACATAAATGTAAATAAAAATTAGGCACCATGTGTATGATCACGCATGTTATATACAACCTTAACAAGGTGACACCCATATGTTTGACAAGAAAAGTTTTTATGGAAATAAGGATACTACATATAATGCTAAAGTCAACGTCATTGTTGGAGAAATAAGAATGGAAATGATTGAATGATATATTACAATGTAAAGAGTGTATATATATAAAGAAGGGAAACAATAGTGGTTGAGTAATCACACAGGTCCATATAACCACATAGAAAGGTCTGCATAACTAGCTACAATGTAATATGTATTAGTTAATGCTGACATTCACCCCTTATTACATAGTTTTTACAAATGTTGAATGATATATTACAATGTAAAGAGTTTATAAATACAGAGAGGGAAACAATAGTGGTTGAGTAACCACACAGGTCTATATAACCACCTAGACAGGTCCACATAACCACCTATAATGTAATATGTATTAGTTAATGCTAACATTCCCCCTTTATTACCATTGTTTTTATAAATGTACCCCCAAATAATCATCATCTTCAGATTCAATCTCTTATTGAGTCGTGATGTGTCCTTTCATCTCCCTATGGTTAGGACGTCGTCTTGATTTATTTGAACCTCTACGACATATATGATCTTTTTTGTAAAAAACACGGATGGTGAGGCAAGCTTAGAATACTCATGCAGTGTGACACAAATGCTCCTGTGGGTGTTTGATATCGCGTTTGTCATTTGCATCATATCCTTCTAAAATCTTGGCATGACTCTTATTCCTCTGAACATTGAACAAGAATCATTTAATATGTCCTCAAATTTTAGGATTTGGAGACTTTTAAACAACACAGAGTAGATACCAGTGATCATGTGGGATTGAATTCAGTTCTCTTCAGATGTTATGCACATATTTATGGTTCTTGTAATGTTTCTAACATCTCCAGGAATGATTATCATGTTCTTTAACTATTACTCGAGATGGTGGGATGGTTTTTCATGTTATTATTTTATATATTTATAGCATATTTGATGAAAAATGTTGGGGTTTGAGCTTGTGTTGTTTAAATTTGATGAAAATAATTCTCCACATGTCTCCTTGAATTTTTGTATGCTGCACATAGGTCCAATTTTCTCGTCGATGTCTTCTTTGTCTCGATGCTAATTTCTTAGAGGGACAAGATCCAATCCTTAGGTCATTTCCCAAGGTTGTTTCTACTGGTGTTTGGGTATTGTTCTTTCCCCACAGTTCTTGGCCTTACATGCTCCTCTATATCATCGTGGCTACCTTGGGATAGGTCATTACCTACTGCCTTAGCCAAGAGACTATGAGGAATATGCATGCTGTAGGATTTTCAAGTGCAACATCTAGCCTCATTGGGGGAGTTTCCATAAAATTATAGGAACCACCAATTGGTTCCATGGTCACTACATAGAAAACCAAATGTTTTTTGAACTTTGCGCTTGAATGCAACCTCCTCCCACATGTGTTTTTTGGTCTTATTACACCAAAAAAATATAACCCCAAAGATATTTCTTGAAAGGCATCAATTACACCTAGATTACAGCCTCCTCACACTTGAGTGGCTTAAAATATCAATGAGATATCACCTGGAAGATATCTCATAAGATTTGGGGGTAATAGGGTCATAAGCTATCACCCCAAAGATATCTCATAGTCCATTAGGAGTAGTAAGGTCATGAGACATCACACAAAAGATATATCATAGACGATGGGGGTAGAAGGGTCATGAGATATCAACCTAGATATATTATATATATATATATATATATATATATATATATATATATATATTATAAGGAGATGGGGGATGAGATTCATATGATGTAAACCTAGATATATCTTGGATTAACTAGGTCACATGTAGTCAAGGAGATGTTTCTTAGGAGATATATTGGATCACCAGATGGGGAGGAGGTCTTGTCACAATGAGATATTAATGTAGAACAACTTGAGATATCACCTAGGAGACATTTAGAGGATTGTGTGAATTTAATATTAGGTTGTAGGAATGATTGATTTATCTTGAATGGTTTAGAAGAATCCATTGACTTAGATTTGCATGATCGTGATCATAAATTATGTAGGACATGTAATAATATAGGATTTCTCAGCACTTGATTAGTAGGTCCCTTGAATAGATGGGGAAAATATAGGTTACTTGACTATTTTAGTACAAGGGGTAGAATCAAGAGTAATATCTAGGAACAAAAAATGAGACTCGCAATGGGTGCCTAATTATACATAGATGAGCTAGCTTGATAATTGACATACGATTAACCGAATCCATAAAAATGCCTTATAATTATTTGATAGTATTTGATTATTATTTTGTTGCATAGTATATTGCTCTTACATTATTGATGTAGTTGCATTATTTATTATTGTATTATGATCATCCAATATATAACGTGTTAGATTTAGGTACCCATATAAACTTAGGAGATCAAGACACATGTATATGAGAGAATTCCTTTTCGAGAAACATCACTTGTAGGAGGAAGAGGGACCAATGGCTCCCATGAAGGGGTATTTTCCAAGGATATGTTCAACAGGGGCTTGAAAAAATATGACGCGTTCAAAGAAAACCTTAGGTAGATGATGCTCATTGGCGGGACCCAAAAGTTGGTGAAATTTTTCCCATTTTTGTGTTTTTTTAGACCCTCAGGGAATGAGGAGGGAGTCCACAAAATTTTTAGGGCTATGTTTGTGATTTTGACAAGTTTATAGAAGAGATGATTCAAGGTGTGAGAAAGGAGGGTGGAAGTGGAGATCACAAGGATATTATGGACATTTTGCTGGAGAGTAGAATAGAGACTGGAGAAAATATGAATTTTTTTAGATAATATGCTTCTTTTATGTAAGTAATTTCTTTTTCAAGTTTTATCAAATTTTTAATTTGAATAATCAAAATTTCAATCTTTGGGTGCATGAATTGTTTCTAAATGTATGATTTATTATTTTTAATTAGATATATTTCTTTAATCAATATTAAAATTATTTTTATTCTGAAGGCGTTTACACAGGTGGAAACCGAAGAACATCTGACATTCGTATCAACATGGTTTGATTAAATATTTTTAATATGAGTTGGTATTAAATATATAATTTTTAATATATACAGTTTATAATATTTATATAAATAATTAGTTTTAATATTTATTGTGAATGAGATTAAAATTATAAAGTGGAGTGTATATAATAGACGTTATTTGAGCAGGAAAAATTTGATTTGTGAAATATATGTGGGGCATAAAGGTTTATAATTTCCATCACGTTATTTCCAACTATCCTTTCATGTCTTCATATTTGTGCCAAATTGATTGTCATCCAATAGATGACCTTGAAGCCGTATTAAAAAGGTAAAATTCAATGGAAAGATAATGTTGCTCATATGATCAATCATTAAATAGGATTAATTATCAATGATTGTTCATTTATTTACCACATCCATAATGCGAATAAGATCGAAACTATAAAGTGGAGCATAGATAGAAGAATTTATTTGGGATAGATAATAGATATTATTTTGGAAAGAGTAATACGAGTTATAGAATATGTAAAGGTCCTATAGGTATTTGGTTTCCGTCGTGTTAGTTCCAAATATCCTTTTGTTTCTTCATCTTACTTTCCAAATTAAAGTTCATTGAATATGTGGTCTTCAAGTCGTAAAATAAATAAATTAAATCAAAAAATAATTTCATTCATGTGATCGACAATTGGACGAGCTTACTAAAAAATGATTGTTCATTTGTCACCCACAATATTATTTGGCCTCTCCTAGCATTTTTGAGATGTACTTGAAATATGCTAACTCTCTAACTTACACACCAAGCACTTCCTCCATCTGTTGATTAAAAACAACATCATGTCCAAATTTTTAGGAGAGTATGGTGTTGCATTTCTTTCTCATTGTTCTTTCCCAACCCTATCTCTTCTCCTCCCTTAACCCCCTACTTAATCCACCCCTTTTTCTCTCCCAAAATTTTCTATCTCATGCTTGACCTCTTTGATGCATCACCTTCCGTGTTTAAATTGTACATTTCACAGGCCAGTAGTGTTGGTGTAAACATGTTCACACTCTGTCTTTGTGAACTAGATATTTTTCACCTTAAATAAGCTCATTTGAGAGCACAAGATATAATTACTTTTTAGTTAGTTTCATGGTGATATTGTTGTTTCTCGTAACTTATTGGAGTTGTTTGAGAGATTTCCTCCACACATTGATTTATGGATATGATGATAGCGCAATCATCTAATAGAACTTGTTTTAGTGTTTAAATCTCCATATTTTTTGGTTGAGAATTAGCTTTGTAAACACTATATAATTGTGTGTTCACAAATGTGAAATACACAATCTTGAATAATATTTATTTTGGCTTTTCTTCTTCAACTTGCATTCATTTTGAATATGTGTACTTGGATTTCTTTTAAATATCTAGTGTTTCTCCCTTCATGGTACCAAATCTACTGTGTTGTTGCATATTTCCATGTCTGCACGTTCTTTATTTGCAATTGTGTTGCTATGATATTTAAACAATTTTCCCTTGCATTAGCTTAGTCATTTATATTGGCTCCTCATGCTTTGCTTTCATTATGGGACAACCCTTGTATTGGCTTTGTGCTATCCTTGTCTAATCTAGATTGCCTTGGATATTTAGATGTTTTGGAGTAGATATTCCTCATCTCTGTGTCGGCCTCAATCACTTTGTTGGCTGCAAGCTTGGCCTACTAGTGGTAAAATGGCTGCTGGGAGAACCAGGAATTTTGAATACTTTGACAGGAATATTAGATTTTTATGCTTGGTGGACGTTTTTTGCTCCTACATTTTGCATGCACGTTTAAATTTAATGATTGGTCCTGTTTGGTGGTGTTATTAGCTAAGTGTGATTTAGTCTTGGGGTTAAAACCAACCTTCTATTTATTTTTTTGTTTCCAACTCCAAAGGAAACTATAAATGGGATAATCATTTGCCACTATACTCTTAAAGTATTGGTGGTGGTCATTGTTTTGTCTTAGAGTGGCTTGAATCTCAATTGTTGCCACATGAAACTTTTCCTACCACAAACAACATCAAATATTATTGCCGTGAGTCAAATTTCATTGTTGAAAAGTTTCATGCATGCATATCACACATGTTGGTTCAAGGGATATTAAATTGTGTGTTTGTAATTGCTACTAGTTTTTGAATCAACAAAAAAATCATACATTTGATTAGGAAAACTTTTTTTCGGGATAATAATCATGTTAGCATGGGTTAAATTAATATTTTTGAGGGCTATTTAAGTAAACGGAAATCATATTGGAATCTACATTTCTCTCAATTATAAGGATATGGTCACACAATAACACCTATTTTTTGATTGGCTAAATTTTCTGCAATCAGTATCCTTTAAAATTAAAATGACCTATTTGATGGGAATTTAAAAGACGTTGTTATTAATTTTGGCATGGTAACACTAGAATTGAGTACCTAATACAAGAGATGTTGTAAAATGAGAGTTGGATCTACTAATCTGTGAACTACATCCAAAGCATTTCTTAGATATGACTGTTGATGGCGAATCATAGCACCCCTGAATGTCTACAACTCGATGGGTTGAGACTCTCAGTGTGATTGCATAACATGGAGCTTTTCCCAAGTGTGGGACCTTGCGAAATCGGGAAAGCTCTCTAGATGAAGGCTGGTTCCTATTCCTCTGTTTAGATGCACACATAAAAATGTAGAGGGTTTACTCAAAAACCTAATCTAACTTAGGGTAAGAAAATGCATAAAAATAAACCTAAACTAACAAAGGTGATGCACTGAGGAATGAAGAACACCTATCTTGCCAATAAACACAGACCATTAAAATGCAATGCAAGATCATGTACAGATAACCAAATTTGCAGTGAAAGATTAGGAGGATGCAAATGAACACAGAGAGGGTTGAGGGTGCATTATTTGCTCCAAATATTGATACAATACACTAAAAAATGCCAAGAGGAAAAGTTGCATTACAGTTTTAGATGGGAGGTTTGAACTCCACAAATTTGCCTGCCAAAGAGAAGAAGGGAGGGGCAAAACAAGAATGTCCAACCTTTAGAAAGAAGCCCCTCCTTACAATTTATAGGAAGAATGAGAGATGGAAGAGAGAGGAATTCCAAATCTACCCCAACCACCTCCAGATTGTATTTAATTCATCTCATTATGGCGGTAGGTGAGAACCCTAGCAAACCCAAAAAATGGTGAACTGTATTTTACATTTTTGAAGAACTTTTTCTCACCCAATTAAAGATATCTAGTCATAGTTGGATAGAGGACCTTGTAAGCTTTCCGAAAAGTCCAACCTTGCATGAATCTGAGCTCCCTGTGAAAAGTTATGGCCATTTGAATATCTGGGTCAAGGTTTGCTTCCTGTCAGGTTCGGGGTGTCAACACTCAAAATATTGTGCCTCCTGAAGGTGTGCCTTGGTGCATCTATCCTCACATCAACATAATTTTAAGTGCACTATAGGCAGCTAAAATTTTGGTGTCAAGTACCTTCTAATCTGTGCCCTCCAACCTGCACCAGGGGCGCGACGTTTTTCCATGTCGACACCTTCTAATCTGCGCCAAGGGCGCTACTTTTTCCATGTCGACACCTTCTGATCTATGCCTGGGTGTGAATTTTTCCATGTCAAAACCTTCCAACCTGCGCCCTCCAACCTACGCTAGGGTCTTACTTTTTCCATGTCAACAACTTCTGATCTGCGCCTAGGTGTAACGTTTTCTATGTCGACAAATTCCAACCTGCACCCGAGCGCAACTTTGTCCATGTCGACACCTTCTAACCTATGTTCCTGGGGCGCAACTTTTTCCATGTCAACACCTTTTGATCTGCCTTCTATGAATTTTTCCAGGGGTCGACAACTTCTGATCCATGCGCCTGGGCATGACTTTTTCCATTTCTAACCTATGCGCTTGGGCACAACTAGTGGCGTAAATAAATGTCAGGTTTTGGGTTTATTTGATTTCCATATTCTTCTGTTTGTCTATATTTACCCGGGGAGGGAGATATATTCCTTCAAACATTATCGCTCTACTCCAATTTGAACCATTAAATTCATGCAACTATCATGTTTGGAAGATGAAAATGGAACAATTGCTCAAATCTCGTGGTCTTTGATGTGTTTTTGAAGATTCAGTGCCAACGTTTACTAGTGATAAGGACAAGTACAGTTACACATGCAAGAAAGATGAGGCCTTGAGTCTTATTTCGCTCAATGTTACGGACAACCTTTAGTTTCATATTTCAGGTGCCAAATCTCCTAAAGAGGTATGTAAGATTTTTGACTATTGTTTTGGTAAAATTAATAAGTTCAAATTATTAAAATTGGAAGTGGAGTATAGAACTCTGTCACCTTCTGATTTTCCTCTCATAGAATATTTCTTGACTAAATTCAAAGAACTTAGAAGTAAATTAAATGATGGTGCTAAAGAAAAAAATGATTTTGAATGCATTTTGTTGATTCTGTGAAAATTGAAAGGTCCATTTTCTGTGTTCACTTCTAATTTCTTTTCAACTATGGAAGCTCTAGGGGATGAGTTAAAATTCCAACATTTGAGGTATTTTGTGAGAGGTTATCTCATGAAAAAACTAAGTTAATGGCACTTGATTCCTTGCCAACCTCAAACCATGCACTTTTGGAAAATTCTCCTAAGGGTAAAGTGAAACATAAATTGAAGCCAGGACCCAAGATTTTAGAATCTCCTAAACCCTCTTCTACTGCCACTGATAAAAGTTCTGAAGTCCCTAAACCTTCTTGTCCTAGGAAAAGGAAAAATAATTTCAAAAGAAAGGTGTATGATCATTGTACTTTCTATAGAAAACCAAACCATCTAGAATCACAATGTTTTGTGAGAATTGAAGCACTTGAGAAGATGTTGAAACAACATAAGCTTTCTGTTCCTACACCTTAAACCTCTTCCAATTATGGTAAAGGAAAATCCCTTCCAGATCATGAGTTAACTCCATTGGATGATAGATGGGTTTTTGATTTAGGTACCACAAATCACATGACACATTAAGATAATTTGCTAAGTGTAGTTTCTCATTGCAATGTTTCTCAAATTATGGTGGGAAATTCTACTTCATTAAAAAATCATAAGTGCAGGGACTTTTTACATGCCAAATGGTTTAGTGTATGATGTTCGACATGTTCCCCACATTTCTAATAATTTGTTATTTGTTTATCAAATCTATAATTCAGGGAAAGGAAAGACTATTGAATTCTAACATGATAAAGTTGTAATAAGATATTTGAATGATCCTAATGATATTGTAGCTACAAGTGTTGTGGGTCCAGATTCATGGTTATATATCTTTGAAAAGTGCGAGAATTATGTAGGATCTTATCTTATTTCTCACTAGGATTCGGTGAGAAAGTTGTGGTATGAGACATTTGGCCATCTAAATTACAGATATTTACAGAAGCTATCTTCTCAGAACATGGTTATTGGCCTTCCTAAATTTTCTTCTAAAGATGGTGTTTTTCCAGGTTGTATGTTAGATAAGAAACATTAGGATCCATTTCCCAAAGGATTGGCTAAGAGAACTAAAGATCCTCTCGAGTTGGTAAACAATGATTTGACGATTCTTCCTTCTCATTATTTTTCTAGTTGTAAATATGTATTGAATTTTATTGATGATTTCATGAGGAAAACATGGGTGTATTTTCTTCAGTATAAGAGTGATGTTTTTAAAGAATTTAAGGATTTTGTTGAAAAACAATAATCTCATTCCATCAAAAATCTTCACATCGATAATGAGGGGGAGTATATTTAGTAATAAATTCAGAGATTTTTGTACTGACCGTGGAATTCTACATCAATATACAGTGCCTTACACTCCTCACTAGAATGGTGTTGTGGAATGGAAAAACAAGACACTGAAGGAGATGGAAAATTGCATGATTCAGTTAAAGAACCTTACACCTGACACCAACTATATTCAAAATCAGATTCCCCACAAAGTTGTTTAAGGGATCACACTTGAGGAAGCATGGTCTGGAGAGAAGCTTGATTTGATTTTTGAGTCTTTGGAAGTCCATCTTGGGCTCATGTTCCTGATGAAATAATGAATTCCATGGAACCAAAGAGTAAGAAAATCATTTTTGCTGGCCATTGTGGACACGTGAAGGTATACCACCTTCTGGATCCTTCTACTCTGGAAGTTTCATTTTCAAAGGGATGTTCGTGTTGGTGAGACAAATTCTGTTGAGAATTCTGATGAAGATCAACATCTGTCTCCAATACCTCCTTCACCTAACATATCTGAAATGATTATAAATGATTCTTTTGAAGAAGAGGCTCCTCCTCTAGCTCCTCCTTCCCCTCAAGGACAACGACATTCGAAATTAATTCAATCTACTCTGCAGGCAGCTGGTAACTCGGTAGGAGATCCGAGTGATCCTCAACGCATAAGATACGAGACTTCGGGTGATATTTCTTATCATTTCACTCAGTCTATGCCTTTGGGAATGAATATTGTAAGTGAAGCTATCTCCTCTAATCTTGTTAATTTTTCTGAAGCTTATGGAAACTTTGAATGGAATGAAGCTATGAAAATAATACCACTCTTTGATGAAAAATAATACATGGGAATTGGTTCCTCTTCCTAAGGGAAGGAAAGTGGTAAAATGTAAATGGATCTTTAAGACTAAGTATACAGCTGGGAGTAATTTTGTATCTGACACATACCTGTCCCGATATCACCTTTACTGTTAACCTTATGTCTCATTTTTCACATGAGCTTCTACATTATTCACCACAGTTATCTTGTGAAATTGAAGGCTATACAAACTCAGATTGGGGAGGTTGTCGAGACACACGAAAATATACTTTTGGTTTCTTTTTTTTTCATCTTGGCTCCATTCCAATAGCATGGGCATGTCAAAAAGAAAATGTAGTTACTTTTTCATCGACTGAAGATGTGTACAGAGGTGTAGTAAAAAAAGGTCAGAAAATTCTTTGGCTTTGCCAAATATTTGATGAGTTTGGATTTCCACAAGAATATTATTCTGTCATATGGTGGTGTGATAATCAGAGTGCTATTCAAATTGCACATAATCCTATTGAACATCAGTGTACAAAACACATCAAAATTAATATGTAATTCATCAAGAAATTTATTCAAGATGATTTCGTTGACTTGAAGTTTGTATCTATAGCTTATCAGATAGTGGATATCTTCACTAAACCACTTGCTTATCCTCGATATCTTATTCTACAAGAAAATATTGGAGTCAAGGAAGTTATACTCAGGGGGAATTCAACATGAAGTCCCTTATTTCCTTCTTCTTTTCTCTTGTTTGTAGTGGGTACTTTATTTGGCATAGTATCCAAGACCCTTTCTTATTTTTCTTCTCCCTTGCATTTGCTTATGGGAGGATGTTGGTGTAAACACGTTCATAATTGTCTTTGTGAACTAGATATTTTTCACCTTAAATAAGATCATTTGAGAGCACAATCTATAATTATTTTTAATTAGTTTATGGGATATTGTTGCTTCCCATAACTTATTGGAGTTGTTTGAGTTGTAACCTCCACTCCTTGATTTATGGAGATGTGATTATCTCTTTGTTTTAGCATTTTCTCCCTATTTTTTGGTTGAGGATTTGCTTTGTAAACACTATATAATTGTGTGTTCACGGACGGATGTGAAATACATAAGAATGAATAATATTTATTTTGGCTTTTCTTCTACAACTTGCATTCATTTTGAAGCTGTGTACTTGGATTTCTTGCAAAGATCTAGTGTTGCTCCCTTCAAGCGGTTTCCCATTTCTGGGATAAACAACGTCTGCGACTGCAACCTAAACCTTCAATTACAAACCTCCATGCATATCCTCTCTATCAGCTTTGCATGTTTTGTAGCAAAAACATAGTTGTAATTACAACCAAAATTGTGATATTACTATCTAGAAGCACATTTTAACTATGTCAAAGGCATTTTCATAGTTACATAAAACCTAATGTATTTGACACAAACAATGAAAATCAACGGTCGTGGTTTCAATCGGTACATGGTCATCTAACAAATACATTTTCACCATCCTAATGAGGATTCAAAAATGAGACATAACATACAACATGACAAACCAAGAGGTGGTTACTAAACCTATTTTCTCTAACATCCGCCGGTGATGAATCTCTGCATCAATTACCAGGGTGTGTACATAACAAATAACATCTATTATTTAGAAAGAACAATATGAGATGTATAATAGGTGCAAGGCCTATAGGTATTTAGTTTCCATCATGTTATTTTCAACCCTTTGTTTTTTGTCTTCATCTTACCTTCCAAATTAAACATCATCCGATATGTGGCCTTCAATCCATAAACAAAGAAAATTTCAATCGACAGATAATTTCAATCACATGATCAACTGTTGGATGAGCTTAGTCAATAATGATTGTTCATTCATCAACCGTGAAATATTGTTCAACCTATCCTATCTTTTTTGATATGTACTTGAAATATGTTGTCTCCCCCCGACTTGCACACCAACCCTTCCTCCATCTACTAACTTATAAAAAATATCATGTCCACATTTATAGGAGAGTATGGTTTCACATTTATTTCTTCTTCTTTCCCCCCCCTATCTCTTCTCATCCCTCATCCCCCTCTTCTCCCACCCATTTTATCTACCAAATTATTTCTCTCCCATGCTCGACCTCTGTGATGAATCCCCTTTCACATTTTCCATCATACATTTTACAAGACTCTAGTTTCCCCCCGTTTCTATCAAAAAATGGTCTAGGACGTAACCTAAAATTTCAATTAAAAACCTACACATATATGCTCTCTATCAAATTTACATGTTTTTTTTTAATTAAAAAATAGTTGTAATTGGAACAACCATAGTTGTAATTTTAGTATCTCGATGCAGATTTTAACTACGTCAAAGGCATTTGTATAGTTACATAAACCCTCTTGTATTTGACAAAAATGGTGAAAATCAATGGTTGTGGTTTAAATCATTGTATGGTCATATTTTAAATACATTTACACAAATTTTGTGAGGATTCAAACATGGGACACAACATACAACATGGAAGACCAAGAGGTGGTTATGAACCCTATTATCTTTGACAACATTTGACAAGTGCAATTATTGATGCTTGTTTGTGCATAACCTATTATCCCTTCTGTTCCAATGTATGCAACAATGATTAATAATACTAATTTTTTTTGAATTTTTGTCAAAGTTTATTCTTAATATAACATGTTTGTTTTGTTTTGAGGTATTTTCTATGATCTTTATACTTTTTTATTTCGGTTCTTGTTAGCTAGATTTTCTGCATAGCTGAAAACCTAGGTAGTCATGAGATAAATCTCCCTCATTTACCGGTGAGGCTCCCGTGTAAGATTTGTCAATTAAATATGCTAGTATCTATTTAGGGGTATTACTTTAACCATGCAGCTCATGAACCATAACTGTATAATTTTGCAACAAGTAAGCAACTATTTAAAGAAAGGAAATATCTGATGAAGAAGGAAATAATATAAACACAGGAAAGAAAGAGGGAAGATGTGCAACCCCATCAATAGATTACAGAGTTGATTGCATGCACATAAACAGAACCAATAGATATTAACACAAAAAATTATGAGAAATGGAAGCTTTTAGATCTAGATCTAAAATAACACAGTTTATAAGTAGATCTAAGACAAAAGGTTAGAAAAAAATGCACCGTGACACAAATTTCTATGGAAATCTGCTCCTTTCTATTCCTTTGCTTCAAATAGCTATCAAGGGTTTCAACAAAAAGTCTGGAACACAATAATGCTACTTACAAATTCTGATCCTTTAACCCATAGGTTCTTCCGCTACTTATAACATGTAGAGGGGAAATTACAAATAGGAAGCCTTTAGTGAACTGGAACATGTGGAAGTTGTAAAGGAGATAACTGGTAATCTCCCTCCTGGAATTCTGCTTTGCATGACATGCATGATTTGTAAGTGAAGATGGAACCTTCTATTGTGCATGTTTGTCACCTATTTCCAAGTAGTTGACTTCTTTAAGTAATGGATTTTAAACCGATCACTTAGGTTTTATAATTTAATTGACTGCTCAATTACTTTGTCGGAGGAAATAAGAGAAAGAAGAAGAAAGAGGAAAGCTACAGTCTTGTCCTTTTTCATATTCTGCATGCAGTTGATTGTTTTGACCTTGATTCTCACCAAACTGGATCTAGAAGCAGCTGTATCTGGAAGCGGTTGGATCTAGAATTTTTCTTACGGGTGTTGCCTTTTCCTTGTCTTCCCTCTTATCCTTGAAGCTTTTGCAGTTCTTCTCCAGTACATGCAACAGTGCAATATTTGTCGTAAATAACTCATATTTTTTAATTTTTAATTGCATATGAGCAATTAAAAATTCTAGAAAGCACTCTAGGTGAATGCAACTTCAATGAGGGCTTCAACTGGAAGATTGGGAGCACATGCACAAGAACCTGGAAGGAATTTTCAACGTACTGACTTCTAAATGGGCTGCGTCAGAAACAAGAGGATGAATTTTTACCGGAAGCTTTTACAATTATGAGATATGGATCTGGATATGTGTCTCTGATGTCAGCAAATATGGATGTAATGCATGATTCCGCTGAGCTTTCTCTTTCATCTCACTTTGCCATGGCCAGAATTCTTTACAACTAATGCAGATCTGGGGATTTCTTCGGATTCGGAGGATATATTCAATATATCTGACATTGATTTGAGATCCCTTTAAATTATATAAGCACATAGGCACCTGTAATAAATTCAGACAAAGACGGATTCCAGAGCATGAACACTTGATTTTTATCACAAAATTCTGCATATTAAGCCCGCTGCCCTAAAATTTGAGGCTTTTCTTGTATGCATAGCAAGCGTAAATATGATTAACTTCACCTGGGCACTCATACCAACATGTAGATAATTAACAAGGCTTAAATCAAGCTCCTCCAACCCTAGGCGCCAAACTTTGAAGCTTCCTAGCAGTGGAAAATAAACTTCAATGCAAAAATCCTCCTTCCTTGGGCGCTAAAACTGTCCAGGTTGCAATCCTTTGCAAGAAGAATTAATTACACCTTCAGTTATGGCAGCCCATGCTTATATAACCTTCATCATTCTATAATTAATAATTGCCTCTCCTATTCCTTGCAATTAATTAATTAATAAACATGCTTTTCTCTTCAATTTGGGTGCCTATTTTGTGCATGCTCATGGCTGCCATTAAATAAATAAATTTAATTTATTTTTAGCCCTCTACTTTTACTTAACATCATGTTTGGACCTTCTATTTCTCCATGCACCAAAAATAGGAATAAAAAGCCATTAATTAATACTTCAAAAAGTATTATTTCTCCTCCAAATGGGTCGCACTTTTTAGCATGCTCATGGGCTGTAATAAATAAATAAATTTAATTTATTTTTAGCATTCTACTTCCAATCTACTTTGACTTCCCTTTATGCATTGACTTTTGCTCATCCCTGGGCGCCAAAATTGGAAGAGAGATTATTAATAAATGCCATTAAATAAATTAATCAATTCTCCAAAGGGGTCGCACTTTTTGGTAAAGGCTGATTTCTATTTTTAAAAGTCAAATTTGATGGGATTATTCCCCCTACATGGCAGCTCCAAAAATCCCATTATCCACTTAAGCTGTTTGACTTCCACAATGGGATTTTTTTACCCTGCAAGGCAGGTAAGAAATTCCCATCAATGCCTTAAGTGATTTTTCTTTATTTTATAATGGGAATTTTCACCATGCAAGGCAAGTAAGAAATTCCTGCCTACCTGTTGCCTCTAATTTTCCCATTGTAACTTAAGTGACTTTGCCTTCACGGGAAAAAGTACCCTATAAGGCAGGTACAAAAATCCCACCTGCCTGTTACGACCAAAAATCCCACTGCAACTTAAATCCATCCATTCCCAAAAATGTGACTCATCTAGAAGAAGCTTTTTTGTGCACGACTTCGTCTTTTTAAAGAGAATATGACTTCCAGAGGCTGATTCCTTCTGGCATGGTGGTTTTAGGTGATCTCCAGATACTCCAGGAAAGAAAACAGACTGTACTGGCGAAGGAATTAACCTAGGGGAATTTCATAGAGAAAAACACGTAAAAAAAAAAAAAACATTTCTAGAATTCACAGATAAAGCCCAGGATCCATTCCTGGTGAAAACCCTACTGGTATATGTGAATATTGACATGTAAAACTTCAACAGGGCTGAACCAGAGCACAATTTACTTCAAACGGGGCTCTAAATAATTAAATAAAAACTTCCAGCAGATAAAACTTGGTGAAAGGATAAAACGAGTTTGGGCATCTGGGTATTTGTCGAAATTGGCTCGTATGATACACTGGTAATATCCTAACATAATACAAACATTTTTTGGCAATAAAACACAAAACGACCCGTTATTTTAAAAGAATAATTTTTTTTACATGGGGTAGTCTCAGATTTCAGGGTGAAATATGTGGACACCAGTTCTATGCTTATGTTACTGAAATAAATATTAATATAGTTGCAATGCTCCCAACAGGTTACATTGCCTGCTTCCCTCCAATTACTCAAGGTTTAAATTGAAAAGGGATCCAACACAATTACTATAAGAAGAAAATGATGTTCATATTTCCATTAAGTTATTCTCCTTGTCTAAAAAAGTTAATGTTATCCAATTGAAATCATTTATCTATATTTAAATCATATGAACACTGTTGGAAGTGCTGAATTATCGATTCTTACTTATGCATAAAATATTTCCTATAATTTTTTACCTGCTACTTTTAGGCTGATTTCTAGCTGAATTTTTGTTGATTTTGTGTTGACTTCCAGCTGACTTTGGGCTGTATTTTGTTCTTCTATATTTATTTTTGAATCCAGCTAGGTTGTTGTTATTTTTAGACTATCTCTTTGGTTGATATCCTATTGTTTTCCAGAATTTTTCTTGTTCTGAGCTATCATTGTATATCTTGGCATTGGCCACTTTTTTTCCTAGGTACGATCATAGTAAAAAAACCATTTACTCGTAATAATTTTTTTTTTCCTATAATTACTCAAACTTTCAACTGAAAAAGTTCTATAAGAATTGGGTATTGCAAATCCATCCCGAACCTGAAACCATGTTGATTTCACCCTTTTTATTTTGACATCTTAAAGTCAAATTACACTCTCATGAATAGTGAGAATGAGGCCAACAATACAAATTGTGCTCACCTAAATACTTCGAATGAGAATGAATTTACAAATTCATTACGTTGTTGTCTTGCACATCGCCCCACATCACCTTCAAATAATTGACAACATGACATGTGCATGTAAGTGAAAAACTTTTTGTTCTTGTTCCATGTTGATTTATCCCCACCCTCGCACTTATTATCCCTCATAGCTAACTTTCATCAACCACATCCTCTCCTACACTCCAAACAAAGATGTCCAGAATTCACTTTTTGAGTGTAAATTCTAATGATGAACATTGCTTTAGAACCTGAACCATGAATTAGAAATCGCTGACTCTTATATCTACATTTAAACTTTGAAAATTTTATTTATTTTTAATAAACATTTCTTTAGAACCTAAACCATGAACCAATATCCTAAGAAGAGTCAATCCGTTTAAGATACATGGGAAGATTGAGAGTGACGGTATAAGGAACATGAAGCAAATGAGGTACAAGGAACAAAAGAAAAATTAAATTATCAGATAATGATAGGAAATAATTAATTATAATAATATTGTGTGTTAATTAGAACTAAAAGCCTCATAGCTGACTAAGGTATACCATACTTGTTTAAGTTCATAAAAGATATGAGCATTTTCGTTTGTTAGAATTAAAAAACTACCCACATTTACAATTTTGGTTTACTTGACTTTATTCTCTAGCAATGATTTCTGAATTTTGTCTCTAAACAATTCCTTATGAAAATCTAAGTGCTTCATTCTCCATATTTTTGATAAATGTGGTAGCTACAAATTTAATGAGGTTTGGTGAATGGAAACTAGCCTCACCCTTATAAGTTGTTTATATAAAGTATCTATTTTTTAGTAATTTTGTACTGAAGTTTTTAACATCCAAGCTCTACTACATTTTTTAATGTAATTGAGCTCAAGCTTTGTTTCTACATATAATAAAAATCTAGTTCATTTTTAAGGTTAAATGTTGTTTTATCCTCTACCTTTTCATTACTTATGGTATCCGAGCTTTATGATTTCAGTCCATTCCTTAGGTTCAACCTATTTATAATGAACACAAGCATGGTGTGTAGTTCTAGTTATAGTCTCACAAAAGTCTAAGCATAAGTAGCCGGTATGTTCTCAGTCACAATCAACTCAACTTTTTGAAATTCTGTTAAACTATCCAATGGAATTTATGGTCAAACCATTTTTTCCTGTCCATTGTTCTAACATTATAATTTTCAAAATTCACACCCTACATTTCTGTCAGTTCCTCTCAGTGAAACATAATTCCCTCCACGTGTCATATGGTAAGATTTAAAATTAAAATATCCCGCCTCTCTTGTATCTTCAAAATTATCCCAACTTACTTATGCTTTGTTTCTATCTCCTAACTTTATTTTCATCGTTTCAATATTTGAAGGAAGTTTTTTTAGTGAAAGCCATGAGATTCTTCAAAATTATTCATTCTTGGTCTTACAGACAATACAAAAAATACTATCTTAAGGGACTTGACCCACTATTTCATTTTGTTGCATTGAAGGGCTTCATATATATATGCAATGCATAAAGGGAAATTATTTTCTATAACATAAATTTGTTCCCATCAAGAGTTATTCCAGCTCCTACAACGCAGAAGTGGTCAAATGTGCTTTGGACCTCTTGATCACATGTTATGCCGAGATAATTGGTACAACTACAAGACTTTGGGTTGATCATAAAGAAGAGGAAGCTGTAGTATATCCAACAACACACTCATGGCTCACTATTATTTTTATTTATCATATTATTACATGAGAATGCACACTTGTGTCACTTTATGTCATTGGACTATAGTGGGATGCAAGGTAATGAGGGTGTTTAGTATTAACTACGTGTTGTGATCTTCATATGTTTTTTTTTCTACTTTTCTTGTGATACTTTAATTGAAAGTACATTCTTGCATAATCTAATAATCTAATTGAGAGTGCATTCTTTTATAATCTAAGCACATGTACATTCTATTTTAATTATTGTTCATTATTTTGTTAGGACTAGATAGCAAATTAACATAAATTAACTTTATGACCTCCTTTTATACTCTTTATTTATTATTTTATTGAAGTGATAACCACTCTGTTTATCTATGAATTGCAGGTCATTCATATTAAGTGATCATTCTACAATTTCAAAATTATTATTTTGAAGTTAAAAAAGTTATTCTCATTTAAATAAGGGGTACGGTAGTTCAATAATCCCCTACTTAAATTAATATGCAAAATTATGTTCATCTCGTCAAGACTCCTAGTACTAGATATTTGTAAAAAAATGTCCATAAATATTTCAGCAAAATGTGAATATCCTATGAGGGCTTGTTTAGTTAAATAAAGAAGTTGGATTCTTAATTATATCTAATTGTTTTTCCATATTATACTATGAAACCATATTAAGGCAATAAAGGCTTTATGTCTCTCTCATGAAAGTCCAAAAGTAATAATTTTTTATAGAGTTTCAAATATGAGTATTTCCATCACTTCAAAGATTAAATTGGAAAATGTCTAATTTACTACCGTGGATGTTAAAATGAAATTAAAAAAGAAGTATAATGTATATTTAAAATATAAGCATAATAGTTAACAATGTGAAAATATTGACAGTCTTATTGAAGAATGGATATTGCAAAATGTTATAAGAGTATATTATCTAGTGTGGGAGAATGTTTTATCACTTGACTACGTTTCAATAATGGTGTACTGCATTCCAAAATATTATTAGTGTTTTCCATTCACCTTATTGACTAAGACCTGCAATGTTAATCACCCTTTTATTTTGGTAAGAAAATATGTTAGCATGTAAAAAAATAATGATATTGAAAAATGATTTACATCATAATAATGTTAAAGATAATGATTTAATTATGTGTCGAGGGTTAGTTGTATGTTGCTCCATATGATGTTCATTAATGAAACTCGTCTTGTGTTAGAGTTTCAGTCTTTGAAGCTTAGGATCATTGGGTATTCCTTGGTCCTTTTAGATTGCCAAAAAAAAAACATTCATTAATAACATGGAAATCTGCATTGCATAGATGTTAAAGGAAAAATTCAATGTCAACTAACTTATGCAAAAAATATTTATTTATATGGTTATTCCAAATAAATTGTGCGTACAAAAAACTTCAATTATTTACTTGAGTTTTTATTGACATAGATACAAATATAATATTACAAATAAGTAGACAATTTTCCTTTGTGAGACCACTTACACGACTACATAGCCTTTTTTAACACATCACGAAGTTAAAGAAAGTATGTAAAATAAAGATGAAATTGTAAAATTGAAATTGTGTTTATGTTATACAAGTATTTCCACATTATGTTGTAAAATTGAAATTATTTATGTTTGTGTAAGGTGGGAAAATGAATTTCTTTCCAAATCTTTAATCTCTTTCATTCTCTTCCATTCTATGAAGTTGTGCAATCATGAATTCATTCCCCTCATGGAATTCACACTTGCAATAGGACATCGAAGAGTTTGATTTCCTATCAGACTTGGAGGAATGTTTTGATGAGGAGGGTCCCGTAGAAATTACAACTTTCACTGCCGCATCATTCATCCTTCAACTACAAGAACTTTCCACCATGGAGAAGCCAAAACCGGTCATGCCCACTGTAGGGCATGAGGATGCTATAAAAAGCACCAAGGGTCACCATCAACACCTCCAGGAGTCCAATGTCAATCAGTTTGAGTAGGTATTTTTGATTGATGTTGATATTTTTTTTATTTGGGTGGAGTATCAACCTCTTATCATTTTTTCACTCTTTATAATAGCAATGTTCAACGCCGAATCATACATATGGCTTCCTATTTTGAGAAAGGGAAGCTACTTCTCCCTGTCAGTTGCAGGATTTGATTTCCCTTTGCTTCCAGTTAGCGTAGAGTAGGTAGGTTTGATTTTAGTAGAAGAAGTGATTTTTCACACTCTGCATGTTCCACTTGGAGCATGTATGATCTTTCCCTTTTGTACATAGTGTGTTGTGGTGTTTTGTTGCTCATGCATAGTCCATTGGATGTTGCGCTTGGGGAGATTAGATCTAGTTCTAATAATGTTTCAAGTGGCTCAGGGACAAGATTTCAGAGATTCAGATCAGAATTGTGTTATCAAGCTTGACTCCATGCCCAATGGATACTCCTAAGGCTACTAATCTCTTCATCTAGCAGGCAGATGGCCCCAAAAGTCACCAAATTGTTATCCAAATAACTCTCCTAACTATTTGGATGAATTTTTACTTCATTCTAACTCTAATGATTTACATTTTAGGTTGCACTCATACATGCTTGCTAATTTAGCACTTTGCATAGGCCGTATTCCCCACATGCCCCTCTTCAGACGCCTTCCAAATCGGTTAAGTTCTGGGTCTTCTTGTTGCACGCCCTCTTTTCTTTCTGCCACCGTGCACCCTTCCTTAGTTGGATATTCGTGCCCTACTCCTATACTTGTCTTTCACAAGTATGTGCTCTTTTCTACTGCGCACACATCTATGTGGACACATTCTCTCTACTTTCCTCTCGCGTTCTTGCATCTTGTCGTGTGCCTTGCTTCCTTATCGCCTTATTTCCGCGCGCTATTGTCTTGTTGTAGTGTAGGTTTCAATTTCCCTAAGTGCTTCAGCATAGGTCTTGTTACTCTAAGGTTGTATCACTATGTAGTTCATTGTGCCTCCAAGTGAATGTTGTAACAATCCATTCCAGGAACAGGTGAAAATTCCAGGTCAAGACAATTTTCTACTCTTAGAAACCTCATCTTTAAGATTTTCTTATGAAAATTAAGAGTACAAGCAGCGAGGTAGGTTCAAGATTCAAAATGCAAGATCAGCATCAGGCTATCGTTCATGACTCTGTGCCCAATTGATAATTCAAGGTAGCTGATATTTCGCCTAGCAGGTAGGTGATCTTGTGAGTTGCCAAATTGTTATCCAATTTTTCCCCTCGGGAAAATTTTGATCAAACACAACCTTCCACACCAGAGAAATGAAGAGGTTGGTTTAGTCATGCAAGCCCACATTTCAAATCTAACATCAGGTTACAGGAAGTCTTGGCAATGGCGATGGAAGATGGGAAAATGAATGGCCAATAGAAATGTTGAAGAAAAGATAACTCAGTAAGTCAAAATTGATCCCAGAGCGAGTCGACTTGAAGAAAAGCAATAGAACCATGAAAGGTGCCACATGTCAGCTCAACGCACCTTCAAAAGGTGCAAAAAAAGTGGGGTTCCCAAATGAGCGCATGATCTCCACGTGGTCAGAGCCCGAGAAGGCAAAACTGACCATTGAAAAGTCTAAACATGGGAAGAGCTAGCGGAATCCTCCACGTGCCTCATTGACGTAACTTCAAAGGTAAAATCCAAAGGTAGGTCCCCAAATGAGCACAGGCTCTCCACGTGGTCAGAACCCGAGAAAGTTTCACCGATCGTTGAAAAGTCTAAACATGGGAAGAGTCAGTGGAAGCCTCCACGTGCCTCATAGGCACAACTTCAAAGGTAAAATCCAAAGGCAGGTCCCTAAATGAGGGCAGGCTCTCCATGTGTATAGGGTCCAACAACATTGCTCCTAAATAGGCAGAAAAGGCAGAACCAACCGTTGAAAAGTCTAAGCATGGGAAGAGTCAGCGGAAGCCTCCACGTGAATCATCAACGCAACTTCAAAGGTAAAATCCAAAGGCAGGTCCCCGAATGTGAGTTGGTGATCCACGTGTCTAGGGTCCATCAAGTTGCTCCTAAATAGGTGGAAAATCCAAAAACACAAAGAAAGCAGAGAAGGCTCGCAGACGATGCCAAGTTTTCAACCATCACAACTTCAAGAGTGAAAGGAGGGGATAAAGTCTTGGAAGCCCGCAGGGTTTGCACGTGGAGCTAACTACAAAGGTCCCACCCGAAAAAGGGGTTTTGAAATTATATATAGTGGGGCCCTTTGCTCACCCAAAGGAATGAAGCAACATGTTCATTGATGGTGCCAAGTGTCGGCATGTCACATTCCCAAGACCCTAAAAGGAAGTAAAAAAATTAAGAATGCACGGGGCTTCCACGTGGATCTTCCATGGATAGACTTCAAATCCACAGAATTTTGGAAAAGATTGGAAAAATTTCAATTCAATGAAAAATGAATCATGAAGCCCACCAAGAATTTTAAATTCTTAGATATTTTAAAATATTGTGAGAGCTCATGTGGAACGCCTGCCTTTGACCTTCATATGATCATAACTTTCGACTGAAATCTCAGATTTGAGCAAGAGAGGACTTTTTAGAAAGCTCTTGACATCTGCTACTCAACTATAAGGCTATCAAGATTCTCACCTACCACCATAATGAGGTATGGGCTTCTTTTCTTTCCCAATGAGGAATAATGTAGTGCCCACTTCCCTTTGACACCTTTTGATACTGACCATGACACTGTTGACTATATTATGGAGATTATTATAGTTTTGATTTAGTATGATGTTAGATATTGGACCATGGATTATTTTTGATCTTGATTTAATTGTGATGCATGATGATTATTAGAGACACTTCATATGTGGATATATTATGGATGTTTTTCGGACATGTGATTTTTGGATATTGTGAGTAGACCTAGAAAATGGACATTATATGATGATGATATAAATTGTAAGTGATATTGTTGATTGCCTTGATGTTGTTGTGATTCATATGTATACATGATTTTGTGATTATATTTATATCATGTTGGATGTTCTGATATGGCCATGAGGCCGAAGGAGGTGTTTGTGTTTTGCGGGTTAAAATATCACAACAAACATCGGGGGATTGGAGACCAACCACATTGGAATTCTAGATGAATTCAACAAGGTCACCATGGCAACATGTTTTCTGTATGTGTGTTGTTTTTGTTAGGGATTCACATGGGGGGGATTACCTTTGAATGTGACCAAGGGGCTTTGTGTATTTTATTAATGTGGTTCCTTTTTATTATTGTTTGCATGTGTTTATTTTATGATGCATTTACCCCTTTCATTATTGTTTTAATTGTGGAGAATTAATGTGAGTAATCATATTGTTAAAATAAATAAATAAATCAAATTTGGGATATAAGAAAGTAATTATAGAAGTTGTTGGCTGTTGTATTAAATGTGGTAAGTATGTGTAAGAGTTGTGTAAGTCAGATTTTGGAGTATGAAACACTCCACCTCCTTGGAAATTCACATTTGTCCTTGGAGGATGATTTTGGAGGCTTGTGGGATAAGTAAAACTTGTCCCATACCTCTTAATTTTATTTAAAAACCATGCCTATGGTTGGAGGGTTGATTTTAGACCTTTTTAATGCATTTTTATAAGTCAAGTTGCATGTTTTAGTTACACTTTCTTCATGTTTTAAATTTGCAGTCCTTATGGGTTGTGGGCTTGGTTGGAGCTCTTGTTGATTCAACAAGAGATTGGAGAGCATTTCATACTTGGGCATTGCTGATTTTGGGACTGTATTTTGACATTGAAAGCTTGTTGTATTGGAACAAAATATACCATGGAGGGGTAGGAGCTAGCTTTTCATATATGATTTTATTTATTTTTATGTTTGTGTGAATGGTGAATATTTTGTGTGTTTGTTGGCTAGTTGGGTAGACTGCCTAGGAATGGTGTAGGAGAAGGCTATGGGGAATCACTGAGGGGGGGGGGGGGGGGGGGCATAAGGTCCAATGCTAGTGGCATCAGATTTATTGTGGAGGGAGTTTGGGATTGGGATCCACCATGGAAAAGAAATAGCTTACATTTTTTACTTTGTGGGGGGGCATAAGGAAATTTTGGGGGGGGGCATAAGGAGGAATTGTGGGGAGCATAAGGATATGTGAGGTGATTTATACTAGCGGTTTGTTACAGGTGGATACCCATTTCCCATTGGGAGGCATAAGAAACTTACCCCATAGTTCTTGCTCCTTTGGATTGCATGGTGAAGCCTGAGTCTTTTGTGGTGTCTTTCATGTGGTTGCAAAAAATATTGTTTTGTTTTGGACTTTGTTTTTAATTTGAAATGTGCATGTTGAAAGATTGCTTTGTGATGTGGAAGCCTGTTGTTGTCATGAGTTGAAATAAATTTCTTATTGCATTGTGGTTGGGGCTTGGGGGCCAATGAAGAAGGATGACTTATCCTTTTCATTGGATGTCTTGGTTGGGTGGAGAGCATTGCCTTTCCCCTATTCCTGTTGTGATTAGATTGGATGAATGAGAAGAAATTTATATTTTTGTTTTGGAGCAGAGGAGAAAGACTGTTTGACAGTTCCATGTGAAATAAAATCTCATTGTAACCCTTCCCACTTTGAAGTGGATGAATTTGTAAATGTTTGAAATGGAAATATGTTGTATGGATTATGAATTTTGTAAAGTGAAATGAAAAAGAGATATACTTTGTTTTTCTTTGAAAGAATGTGAAAGATAAATACACACACACACACACACACAGACACACTCTGTTCTGTTCATTTGAAAGGAAGAAATTGAAATCTATTATTTGCATTCAAGAAATTAAGAAATGTAAAGTTGTATTTTAAATCAATAAAGGATTTCAATACCTTTCTTCATTTGCATTGTTGCATTGAAATCTAATCTTTAAATGTTATTGAAATCTGTGGTTGAAAGAAAGGAATACGTATGAAGGAACTGTATTACTTTGTTCTTTTGAAAATAAGACAAATTTGAAACCAGACTTTAAATTTTAGCCATTAAATGGTTTCTTGAATCAAATAAATGGATTTGACTAGGATTATAATGAATCTCCATACTTGGAAGGTGAAAAAAATGATAAATAAATCCTTTAGAAATTGATCTCTGTGTTGTATTTCATCGTGGCAAATAATTTATCTAAAATGAATAGTTCAAACCTACAAGCAAGAAATAACAATGAAACATTAACATCTAACATGTTATGATATAAATGAACTCAATTGGACTAAAACACTTGGGGAAAAATCCTTCAAACATTGCAAAATCGGGTCAAAATCCTCTTACAGTCGTTTTGTTGTCAAGAGATGTAAAAAAATAATTTACAACTCAGTTAAACCAATTGGATCTTGAAAAATTCCTGAAATACATCCAAGAATAATTCTCCATGTCTATTTGGCATGTTGAGTGAAGGAGACGATCAAATTGAACAGATCTAACAAGTTAAAATTTACCAGTTTACTTTTAAAAATCCTGCAGGCTATTTTTTTAAAATTGACCCCTTAAAATTTATCAAAATCTAAAATTAATGATCTCAGTGCAAAGAAGGGTGTCGAGATCTTTTCAGAAAGTGCTTGTTTTCCCAAAACTAAGCTCCCTATCAAAAGTTATGGCCCTCTGAAGTTTTCCTTCCTTGGCGGGCCAGCGGCCCGAATTTTTCCCTTAAAACACTTAGGAAATTTTTTGGGAAAATTTTCAAAATTTTCTCTGCTACCCCACTGGCCTGCAGCCAATCAGAGGCTACCACGTGGTACCACCATGAGGTGTCAGTGGATGGGTAGACCTCTTTTAAAAACTTATCACATCTAGAAAATTTTGGGAAAATTTTCCAAGTTTTCCCGCCGTCCCGCCTGCCCACGACCAATCAGGTGATGCCACGTGGCATCACGTGTAACGTCTTGATTTTGGCAGCTACTACGATAACTTCTTTTCATGATGCTGCAACTATGGAAATGAGGATTATTATGTTAAGATGTATATTTTAATCTTAAAAATCATGTGTCACTAATGTGAACCCTTGCTTACTGTAACTTTACTTGGGATTGATGTCATTATCACTTGTGTTTTGCAAGAGTGAACCTGCAGAATTGCTTTTGTATTTAATGAACTCATATTTATGTTAACAACACACCTTGAATCAATTATATTGATCTAAGGTATGCTTCGTCCTTCTTTATTGTCGTCTTGTCGATTGAATTTCTAAATAGAAAAAAGTCTTGAACCAGGCTAGAGATTGTTGTAAATTTTAAAGAACCTGGTTATAGGTATAATTACTCGACACCATGCTGCCAAAGGTAAGATTCGATTTCAGGAATACGTATAAATGGTAACGCTGGAAAGCGTAAGGCAGTAAGAGGTTTGATGCAAAATGAACAAGGTATATATTACGCATTGGACAGAACATCCTGCATTCTACTGTTTTGAAACCTAAGTCGGTAAAACCTACTTGGAACCTATTAATTAAAATACTATGGGTTATGTTTTAACCTATGACCTAATAACTATCCTATGTGGATTTTAAATTAAAGGGGATGTAAATTATTACAAATCCTAATGATTTGTGACCTAGATGGAAACCTAACCATTAACATTGTAACCTAAGCTATTATTAACCCTATGGGAGACCTAAGGGGAAATAAATGTCAAGTGGGAGGATAAGGGGGAAGGTTTAAGCTTTAATGAAGGACTTAATTTCAGTCCTTGTAGTTTTAATTGCCAAAGTTGGTGGGTGCATGGGAGTTGGAGGTATCTAATTAGCAATGTAACTAAATTCGAATTACATGCAAATATTTTAAAAAGTGAAACTCGCCAAATTGAGTTGGCGGTGGCGTGGAGAAAGAGAGGGAAATTGCATTCAATGCATTAATGGTCTTGATTTTGGTGACCAGCTCGCCTTGGAAGGAAGAAAAGGGAATTTTTGTGGGTTATTGTTGTCATTTGGGTTTCGAGTTTTTGGCTTTGCATTTTCTTTGTTGTTGTTTCATTGCTCTTTCGAGCCTGCAAGTTTGTTCCGGCCATTGTTAGTTCGACCACCTCTGAGTGGTTTCTGGGTCTGTGGAAACTTGGAAGAAGAAAGAGATCTGTTTGAATAACTTGTTGGGGGGGGAAGAAATTAGGGAGAAGCTCGGCTGTGATCTTCCACGAGCTAACCAGAAAGATATACAGGCATGTTAGGCTCTTATCTTTAAACAATTTTGCTCTTATTTAAGTGTCTTCATTAAAAGAACTCTGTTTTATAACTGTGTGTTCTTGTGAAACTAAAATATTAGTATGTTTTTGATGAGATCTCTTGTTTGAATTGTTGTTGTTAAAACAAATATGACTTGGGTATTTTCTTGTTACATTTTAAAGAAAATGGGTGTTTTTCTTGTTGAAATGGTAAATGAAACGAACTTCATCTCTGTTGTTTTGAATTTTGAAAGGTAATGGGTATTCAGTTTTATTGTTATTATGGGTCCGAAATTGTTGAAGAAAACATGGATGTATATATTGTTTCCTGAGTTTTGCGTGCTCAAGGTTTTGGAATCCATATGAATACTTTAGCAGGGCTTTCTATGTGAATTGTCCTTCCTTGTCGTGTTATAGGGTATGCTAATGTGAACTCTTTTAGGAACAATGGAATTATTGTATAGTATTTGCATTGCTTGATTTAAAATGATACAATATTCCTCTTGTTTGGTTTTTGATACCCAAGAATGATTATTGGGAAGCAATTTTTATTAAACCTGGAACAAAGTAATTTGGTAATCTGATGGATGGGTTAGAGCGTACCATTTTATTTCTTCCTTGAACTCAATGGTGAATATATATATATATGGACTGCGGATTTGAACTTCTTCATTTTTTTCGTTGAAATTGAACTTGAGTAGATTCTTTACTCTTGCGGTTGAAAAAAAATGATTTCTTTATTTATTACAGTGAAATCATAGTCATGTTGCCTTGCTGTATACTCTTACTCATTTCTTGCTTGGATGAAAATGACTATTTTTGGTGATTATAACTAATGGAAATGCTTTCAATTGAAAGTCAGTTGTTATTGATACTTGGGGTTTGGATGCAAAAAGAATTCTGGAAGACTTTCCTTGAATGGTAGTTAGAAAATTTTGAAGACTGTAATAGTCTAGTATGGAAGGAATTAACCTAATGGTAACATGCATGCACTTTATAGTTGATACTCGGCTAAGTATTGAGAAGAAAAAATGTGAATTTTCTTCCTTTCATTCGATTTATTGACTTTTAATTGCTTTCTCTCCTTGACTGTTATCTTTAATTATTAGCTCTTCTTGCTTAAATCGTTTAATTCGGTTGTGATTATAGGTAAGAGATTATTGAGTGGGTAACTGGAAGTAATACTTCATTTCTTTTCTTATCCTATTTAAATTTCTAATGAGGGATATTAAAATTAACTTGCAACTTCCTTCGGGCGTATGTAATTGCACTTAATCTGGTATTCTTCCCTCTTTGAACTGAAAGAATACTATGCTGATTGTGGAATTTTGGAAGGTAACATAGGTTATTATCATGATGTATGAATTCCTTCTTCTTCTGCAATTGAATTGGTTGAAAATAAGTGAGTGGTATAAAGGTGAAGGAGTTTTTGTTTAAAATTTTAGTCAATTCTTTTCTTTGAACCCCATATATATATGATGGAATGGAATTGAAAGTGGTTGCATTAGGACAGTAATACCTATATATCAGTTCTTATAAAGGTTTCTAATCTGAGATTATTTAGATAAAATGATTATTGGTAACATTGTCTAAATCTGGAATAAACTCTTTTCATTTTTAAAGAAACAATTAAGGAAATGATGATTTATCATTGTGTGTTTGTTGTGATTAATTCGAGGAGTATTAATTAATATTATTGTTTGATTTTGGGAGCTATTTATTATGGCTGGGTTGTTTAAATGGTTCATCCTTATCAAAATTTAACTCCTTGGTGATGTCCATCTCTAATTCGAAATGTTTCATAAAAGTAGAGTTCTTTTATTGAGACAGTTAGTCAAGAGCACTTCATTTTATTGTTAAGTGCTTAACATGCTTAGTTCGATGAACTAACCCGTGCAAGTAAATTTTACAGATGGATTCCATGAGTAAAATGAAGACATGTTGTTTTATGATGCTTCTTCTGATTAACTAAGGGATGGATCTTTTCTGATATTTTATTGTCCTTCTCATGGGAAAGGGAAAAAGAAAAAGTTGTATTCTTCTTTCTTTATGAATTGTTATTGTTGATTAGTATGAATGAAGTCAGGCTGTGTGGACTTGTAAATTGTATAAATTTCAATCTTGGAGAAATGAGTAAAAGGGAAAGGTGTGTTATTTTAATTGTTGTATCATTATTGAATTATTGAAGTATAATCAGTAGTTAATCCTATTTGATGAAATTGTATTTATTCGATGATGGCTGTTAGAACTAAATGGACATAATGTCTAATCTTCACTTGATCACAATTCTTAAGTTGGAATATACAATTAATTGATACTTAGGTCTATATGGGTCTTTCAATCGACATTAGTAAAAGAGTACGACATATATATGAACTCTTGTATAAATGAAATTTGGAATGGAATTTTAAAACAATGAATCTTAATGAAAGGACAGTTGAATTCTGTAATTAGATTTCATTAATATTCTTTGAGATGTTTTACCCAAAGGATATTCAGAAAGAGGAATCATATCTCCTCTTAACAAACCTTAGAATGAAATAAGGTAATTGTAAATAAATGAAAACACCTATATGGGAGGTAGATCTCACATAAATGATGTCTAAAGAAAAAAGGGAAACTTGAATTTAAAATCAGTTGCGGATAAAATTGAATAAGCTTAGTAAGTTAATCTTACTTCACTAAGCTGCAATGGACTGTAAGTCCGAAGCTTTAATTAATGAACCAAGATAGGAATATGTAATCCTTTGGAAAGGAAGAGTGAATGTATATTAAGCTACGAGACATTTCACGTCATTCCTAATTATGCAACTGTAATGAATTATGAGGTTAGAGGATCAACAAGGTTGCTGAAACTTATTCTTAAGTATTCAAGATAAGAATCTAATCAAACTTTTAGCTGGATGTGTAACCCTTGATGGGAGGATTCCGTAGGATGTTGGCACATGCCAGCTGCAATAAGGTGTCTTCATGAAGGCTAGGCCTTCATGACGACACAATGTTGCAGCTGACATGTTACAAAACCCTTCCGAATCAAATCATCGAGGTTTACATAAGCTTGGACTTGGCCTCAGTTTTACTTTGGACCAAGCTAAGAATGTGACCTTGTATACGGAGTGACTTGAGTAGACTAAAAGTAACTAGACACACGTAGTCGACTAGGGTCTATGAGGTATGTCTGCGTACCTTTAGTCACCTTGAGTTCCTTTCTATACTCTTTCATATTGCTATCTTGGGTTAAAGTTCAACTTGGACAAGAGGACTGACAGAAGTCAGAAAAGACCATTCTAGATAACAGATGAAGTGGGGTGAAGGATGTATTCCATTGACGAGTATGGCATCTAGGAATATGATCATGCTAAGCATGTGAAAATCTTTGACCAAAGTATCGTAAGCTGCTGGTTGCATTTTCATGATCACCTGGTTTAAGAAGCAGGATTTTAGATGAATATCGGTAACAGATATTCAGATAGGCCTCTTAAATGGAACACTTCAATAACCGAGACGGTAAAGAAAACCAAGTATACTTAGTATACAATGCATGGATTAACATGAAGGATCGGTAAGTAGTTGAGCCATGAAATGGGAGATCGGTAGTTCTTCAAGTCATTACAGTAGTATATGGTTATCTGTTATATGATTGAATGGCATGGATGTGTGTTCCATATTATAAATATGCGAACAATGAACATTAGTTTGATCTTGAGTTTGTAAACGGACTAAGGTTTTGTTTGTACACAATAACCTCTAAGTTACTGTGTATAGTGAAAGCTACATGTCAGATCAGTGATCCTCAGTGTTTTCAAATGTGTAAGTATGTATCTTTGGTGTTTAACTCATGTCTGATGAATGAAATTTTATGGGTGGTCATTAAGAACCCCTAGATTTTCCTTTAACATAGTTCAAGGTCTATAAGGATATATTATGTCTCATTGATAATGCATAGTTGTCTTTTCCTCGAGGAAGTTGAGGTACAGTCTAAAAATGCAAAGATGACGGATGAGTCTCTATATGTGTAAAGGTAATGTCCCAGATGATCTTACACATCTTAAAATGTTTTAAATTTCTCATATGGAGTGTGATGCTCCCACAAATAGATTTCTATGATCTTCCAAAATTTATTAGGGGTGGGATAACTCTGAATGCTCACGTGTTTAAGCATAGGGGCAGACTTCCATAAGATAGCTACTCCCATGGGATGCAGTTGTAGCTAAGATAGGTCCCTAAAAAACATTGAGGGGATTATCTCGTTGATAAAGTACTATAGTATACTGGGAAAAGCCTCGATCCACTCATGTTAAGCAAATTCATCTCAGTATATCTATAGAGGATTTCAATATGAATAATCTGTTGAGAACATTAACAAGTGTATCCATATCAAACAAGAGCATAATGAATCCGCTGCCCATTTCATCCAACAGGTGGCAAAAGGTCCTATAGTCTTCAGGGTAAGTGGTCCCAACAAGTGATTAAGTGAATCTTTATGACTCTTGTTCCTTCACTTCCCCAACTGCGAAACTAAGGAAGATTTACAAAAGTTTCCTACTTAGAGCAGGGTGCCTCAAACCTAGGGGGAATTTGGAGATTTCTTTTCATGCTTAGGTTGATTTCATAACTTGAGAATAGTTGTCAAGAATGAACTGAAGATGAGGTTTAGGGATTTTGGTCCTAAATGAGAACATGACATTATTGGAGGTAAAACTTAAGAATTAAACATGAAATAAGCCCTAGGAAGTGATGTTTAGCATGAATGAAGGAAAATGTGGAGAGTACAGAATATTCAGGGGGGGCTAATTTGTGGCTCATATGAGGTTCAATGGATCAAACTAGAAAAACCAAATGTTGGAGTTAGAACAAACAACACAAACAACGATAACATAGTCAACAATGGTAACTCGGGCCAATCAAAGAAGTCAATTAATCCTATATCATTTCAGTCAACATGGTGTGATGTAGAAACCACCCCCCTCCTCGACAAATGTCAAAACTCATCTTAGTAGGCCTGAATTAATACCATGGAAAAGGGGGGCCAAGGGCATAATGAATTACATGGTCACAGACACCATAGTATGTCTCATTAACTATCAACCGGTTGTTATCAATGAAACAGGGGGAGATATCATTGTCAATTGTATGAGAGACTAACGACCCTAATGTCAATTCCATTGATAGTTTTCCATTGTGTAATGGTGGTGTATGAGTCTGATATTAATTAATAGTGGTGTTATTGCAACACGTTCGTACAAAAAACTCCCTAAGAATTTTAAATGGTAGTGTCAAGTTTATGGACATGTTCTTATGGTAAATCCTCGAAACAATTTCGAGCTTGCAAAATTATACATGGTACCTGATATCACCTTAGAGTTATTTGAAGGTTGTAACCTAAGTTCATCTCATTAAGATCCATGAGGTGTGTTAAACGTCCTGTAATATGTCTGCATGATGTAAACCAATTTTGAGTACATGTAAAGTCATGGTTGAGCATTCTTATTAGAAACTATTGACCATGAAGCCCTCAGAGCTTTGCAGAACTGACTCTGGAGTTTCCCATAATTTGGAGTTGATCAATAAATGACAATAGCAAATATGGTATGGGCATGGTTGATGGTATAAATGGTAATTAATGGTGAGTAACAACTCAGTCAAGGGAATTACATTTCCAAATGCATGTTTGAGGTCCTTAGGAAGTAACCAAGTGAGAAACAAGTAAGATAGACACTCCTATAGTCCTCAATGTGGCTGTAGGAGCCTATGATTTCAGATGCATTTGAGCTATGAACAGTGAACTTTTTATTAGTTATAAGATTTTTTCTATGATTTGTTCATGACAAGTCTCTCAGGTGCATTATGAGGAAGCTCTTTATGCAAGATACATCAATTTTGGTAAAACTAGGTAAGTTACAATGTCTTTTTGAGGCAAAATTATACAGGACCTTCTAACACCTCAAAACTGTGAATTAGGCATCTATCAGGATGCATGTGGACTTGATAACATCCTCAAAGTAGCTTATTTTTGGCTAACTCCTCCTTCTTCTCCTTTGCTGGCACTTAAATGAATTTTTGGCATGCTTCAGGTACTCAAAAGATTTCTGGAAATGATCCCATCAGATAGGATTTTTCCTCACCTTTCCAGAAAGGTAAAATTTTCCTCCTAACTCCTTGTATTTCTCAAGTTATGGCTTGGCGGAGTTTTTGAGGGAAATTTTCCCTGGGAAGGCCCGCAACCAATAGGAATGCGCCATGTGGTAGGGCGGAATGGCAGGTCAGTGGGGGTAAGTTGAAAAAATCACCAAAGAGTGGGTGGGGTGCAAAGGAAAATTTTTTCCCGCAGGCCCGCGGAGGAAAAGAAATGGCTTGAGGCCCACGCCAACCAATGAGGAAGGTGCCACATGTGGCGGAGGTGGAATCGGCCAATAGGAAGGGGGTAAGTTGAAAAATTTTCCAAAGGGCTCGGCGGGGGTGCAAAGGAGAATTTTTTTCCTAAAGGCCCACAGACCAATAGAGGCCTACCATGTGTGCCAGAAAAGTCAGAGGCAGCAAAGGGTAAATTTTGGCTTTTTCCCAAAGTAGTCCCGAGGGCACAAAGGGAAAATTTTTCCCGTAGGCCCGCGGAAGAAAGAAAATTGATTAAGGCCCGTGCCAAATCAAAGTGTGCCACGTGTTGGTGGAGGTCGGAGGCGTGGAAGAATTTGGTGAAATTTGCCAAAGTGGTCAAAATGGTGCAAGGGAAAAATCTGACCCGAAATCCCGCCAAGGTGGAAAAGGAAAAATTGGAAGTGCATCCCCGCCAACCAATGAGGAAGTGACACGTGTCACCAGGACAGCGGAGCGTGGGGCAAAGTTGGGAAATTTTCCCAATGAAAAATCAAAGGATGGAAGCGAGGTTTGGGCCCACGTTTCCATCAGTGAATAGGGAAGTGCCACATGGCAGTGGAGCGGTGGGGCATGGGGATTTTTGGGGAAATTTTCCCAAATTCAAAAAAAGGGAAAATTTTAAAGTTTCGGCCCGCCAATCCATTTTTGCCCTAATTTTTCCCTAAATCTTCAGAGGGCCATATCTTTTGATCCAGAGCTCAGATTTTTACGTTCTTGGTGTCATTGGAAAGATGGTAAAATTATCTACATGATGGAGGGTTCAATTTTGTATTTTGATGGATATTTTCTAGAGAAAAATGGAGAAACGTCCCTGGCATGCAAAAAACACAGAAATGGTTCCCAACCACCAAATTTAATGAAGTATGGGTCGTTTTTGGATCTGCAGAGCAATGTACTTCGAAGTATGGGATTTTCCATGGGAACCCATCATTTTGTAGGCTAATTAGAAGGATTTGTCAGTGGTTGGAGTTACAAATCAAATTTTCCCACGTTTTTTGCACTTTTCTTCATTCTGCTTCATGATAAAAGCCAGTTTTGGCTCATTTGTAAAGGTTGTTCATCTTTTCTGCTCTGCCCTCCCTTCTTTTCTTCCCCAGGGTTGAAAATGGAGTTAGAACCTCCTCCCATGCTCTGTAATGGCATTTTTTCCTTTTACCATTAAAATGATGTTCTGTGCAAACTTCTGGAGCAACAAAAATGTGTTTTGTGATGCATCTGTCCATCCTTGCTCATTTTTTGCTTGTTTTCTTCTTGCCTCTCTTCATTGCAGGTATTTGTGCATGTTTGAATGTTCATTGTAGGTTTGGAGCTGTGTTCATGGAGTTCTGGAACATTTTATGTGTGAAATCTATCCTTGGGCCTGTGATGCACTTGTCCATCCTTCCCATTGCTCACCTCTTCTTGTTCCATGGCAGTTTTGATAGATGTTCAACATTTTCCTTCTCTGGTGTATCACCATTTTAGTGTAGGCTCTATTTTTTCCTCTCTTTCTCTCTCTCTCCTCTGTCTCCTTGGCATAGTTAGATTAGGATTAGATTAGCTTGCCTGCACTGGAATAGCTTGTGGCAGGTATTTTAGGAAGAGGAACCAGCCTTCTCTGGAGAGCTTTCCCCATTTGCAAAGGTCCCACACTTTGGGAAAGCTCAATGTTGTGCATTCACACCAAATGACATTGCCTTAGAAAAGTAGATCCACAGGTCATTTTGGGGGTGCTGTGAATTTGCACTAACAGTTTTGGCATGCCCGGTGGGACCTTAGAGGTCTTCCACCTTATTTTTGATAGGTTGGTGTGTTCCTGTTAAGGATTCAGCCTTTGGAGGCATATTCAAAAGCACATCTGGTGACTCCATCTGGTAAATAACTCATTCTCTGAGTTGCAGACCTATTTTCCATCCATTTTCATCCATTCTTCTTTCCATCTCTTCCATCTTCTTTCATTCCATGAAGTTGTGCAATCATGACTTCATTTCCATCATGGAATTCACATTTACAACAGCAACAATATATTTCACCTCCAACATGTTTTACAACTCCTTCAAATCAGCATTTTGATCAAATTCAAGATCAGCATGCTTACCCATATGAGCAATACCAAAATCAGTTTGGTTGTGAAGCATATCAAGAGCAAGGGTACGCATGCAATGAAGACAATCAAATGGAAGATGCTGATTTTGTGGAGAAAATCCAAAAGATGGAGGCAAAAATGGTGCAATCAAGAGCAACAGCTCAAATGAAGGCTTTCAGAATTGGTTGTAGGACTCCTTGTCCATGGGGAGGCCCTTTTCCAAGACACTTCAGCCCTCAAGAGAAGACTTCATGATGGAGATGCTGCCCCAACTTGCACAATGACAACAGAGATAGAGGCCTATAAACTTGGTGCTGAACAACCTTGTCAACGGGGTTTTTCTCTTTCCATTCCTAGATGCTGCCCCAACTTGCACAATGGACAACAGAGATAGAGGCCTATAAACTTGGTGCTGAACAACCTTGTCAATGGGTAAGTTCTACACCATCATCTGGTTTTTCTCTTTCCATTCCTCAAGCAGCACCATCTCATTTGGAATGCCAAATTCTAAATCCAGTCAATGTTGCCCCAAGAGTTAATTCCATTTCTCCATTCCCTAGTCTTCCACCCCATCTCAATTCTTCTATCCTTTTCCCTTCCAAACAGCCATTCCCTCCAAAGAAACAAGAATTTCTACCTCCTCCAACACCACAAAAAATTGCAAAATCAATTGAGTCACAACCCACCCCTCCTCTTGCATTCCCAAATCCATGTTGGGAAGATAAAAATCAGAATGCCAGTCAAGGAAAACAGCAACAAGAAGAAGAGCCAAACAAGGATGAAAAGATCAAAAGTTTGGTAAGCTTGGCTCTCAAATTTGGGATAACAAAGATCCCCTTGATGGTTAAGCCTTCAGAGGAGGTGAAAGTTGAACAAGTGGTGGTTAGGACTGATTTTTTTGCAGCAGAAAGAAGAGAAAAAAGAAGAAGCAGATCAGCAATCAGTTTGCTCAGAATGTAGTGTCCATGTTGGCACTTTATTTGAAGGAAATGCTGATCCAATTCGAGTTGCACAATCAGCCATGGAAGAAGAAGATCTTGCAGTCCCAACTTGTCCTCTAGAGTAGCAGATTGAAGAGTTTGACTTGACAAACCTCATGCTAGAGGGAGAGTTTAATCAAGAGCAAGATGGTCTTCAAGAAGTAGAGGAGGAAGAACAACCAGCTCCAAATCCCATTGAAGAGGAGCAAATGGATGAGATCAAGTCAGTTTTTGCAACAGCAGAAGAAGGAAGCATTATTGATACATTTTTGCTTTCATTTGAAGGGGCTGATTTGATTGATGAAGCCATTATGGAGGTGAACAAAACAGGTCCAAATTTTGAGCAAGAGGCACAAGAAATTTTATGTTTCTCTCCCACTTCATCTCTCCAAAAATCTGATTTCATGTTTGAAAATGAAACTACACATGGTGAAGAAAATGTAGATTTGGAAGTCACCATACAAGAGGGAGAGACCTTGCAGCAGCAGGACATTGAAGAGTTTGATTTTCCATCAGACTTAGAAGAATGTTTGGATGAAGAGCCAGCTGAAACTACAATATTTTCTTCTTCACCATTCGTTCTCCAACATCAAGAGCCTGCTGCCACAAAGGAGAACATTGAAAAACAGCAGCCTGTGTTTTGTGACAGCTCTTTGGAACCAATGTTGGAAGATATTAATCTTCCATGTTCTTCACTGGAAAAGGAAGGAAAACAACAGAAGAACTTCATCACTTCTTCCACACCATCCATTCAAGAAGGTCTACAAGAAGACTCCATTTTTGGAGTTGAAAATCAGAGCTATGGGCATATCAAATGGATCAGACCTTGCCCAATAAGGTACTTGGCTTCATTGGAGCCAAAGGAGAAGTCACAACCAGTCATGCTTGCTTCTAAGCATGAGGATGAGCTACAAAGTACCAAGGATCAGCTGTCATACCTCTTCAATCCAAATGCAGAGCAACTAAAAGAGGTATTCAATTTGCTTTCAGCTAACACCTTGCTAATTTGGGTAGAAGACCAGCTTCTTGTTGATTTTTCACTCATCCAAGCAGCCATACTCAGCTCCAAATCATTTGCATGGCTGCCAATTTTGAAGAAAGGAAGCTATTTTGCACAACCAGTTGCAGGGTTTGTTTAGCCCACCTTTGCTTCCAGTTAGAGTAGAGTAGGTAGGTTTGCTTTCAGTAGAAGAAGTGCTTGTGCACACTCTACATGTTCCATTTGGAGCATGTATGATTTTTAGTTTTGTACATAGTTTTTGGTGCTGCTGGTTTTGCTCTTGCACAGTCCATTTCAGTGGCATTTTGGTGAAAACAACTCCAGTTCAGTGGGTTTCCAAGTGGCTCAGAGAGGAAGTTTTCAAAGTTCAGATCAGTTTGCAGGCTACAACTCATGACTCCATGCCCAATGGATGCTTCAAAGGCTACTGATCATTCATCTAGCAGGTAGATGACCCCTCTGAGTCACCAAATTGTTATCCAAAATAAGCCCCATGCTTATTTTTGGCTAACTCCTCCTTCTTCTCCTTTGCTGGCACTTAAATGAATTTTTGGCATGCTTCAGGTACTCAAAAGATTCTAGAAATGATCCCATCAGATAGGATTTTTCCTCACCTTTCCAGAAAGGTAAAATTTTCCTCCTAACTCCTTGTATTTCTCAAGTTATGGCTCGGCGGAGTTTTTGAGGGAAATTTTCCCTGGGAAGGCCCGCAACCAATAGGAATGTGCCACGTGGTAGGGTGAAATGGTGGGTCAGTGGGGGTAAGTTGGAAAAATCACCAAAGAGTGGGTGGGGTGCAAAGGAGAAATTTTTTCCCACAGGCCCGCGGGAGGAAAAGAAATGGCTTGAGGCCCGCAACCAATGAGGAAGCGCCATGTAGGCGGTGGAGAGGCCGGCGGGGGTAAGTGTTCCAAGGGCTCGGTGGGGGGTGGAAGGAATTTTGGCTTTTTGCCAAAGTAGTCGGAGGGCACAAAGGGAAAATTTTGCCCACGGGCCCTGAAAGAAAGGAATGTTGGTCGGAAGGTCGGCCGATGCGGAGTAAATTTTGGATTTTTGCCAAAGTAGTCAGAGGGTGCAAAGGGAAAATTTTTCCCATGGGCCCATGGAAGAAAGAAAATTGATTAAGGCCCGCACCAAATCAAAGTGTGCCACGCGTCGGTGGAGGTCGGAGGCGCGGAAGAATTTGGTGAAATTTGCCAAAGTGGTCAAAATGGTGCAAGGGAAAAATCTGACCTGAAAGCCCACCAAGGTGGAAAAGGAAAAATTGGAAGCGCATCCCCGCCAACCAATGAGGAAGTGACACGTGTCACCGGGACAGTGGAGTGTGGGGCAAAGTTGGGAAATTTTCCCAATGAAAAATCAAAGGATGGAAGTGAGGTTTGGGCCCGCATTTCCATCAGCGAATAGGGAAGTGCCATGTGGTAGTGGAGTGGTGGGGTGTGGGGATTTTTGGGGAAATTTTCCCAAATTCAAAAAAAGGGAAAATTTTAAAGTTTCGGCCCGCCAATCCATTTTTGCCCTAATTTTTCCCTAAATCTTCAGAGGGCCATATCTTTTGATCCAGAGCTCGGATTTTCACGTTCTTGGTGTCATTGGAAAGCTGGTAAAATTATCTACATGATGGAGGGTTCAATTTTGTATTTTGATGGAGATTTGTGGGAGAAAAATGGAGAAACGTCCCTGGCATGCAAAAAACACAGAAATGGTTACCAACCACCAAATTTAATGAAGTATGGGTCGTTTTTGGATCTGCAGAGCAATGTACTTCAAAGTATGGGATTTTCCATGGGAACCCATCATTTTGTAGGCTAATTAGAAGAATTTTTGGTGGTTGGAGTTGCAAATCAAATTTTCCCACGTTTTTTGCACTTTTCTTCATTCTGCTTCGTGATAAAAGCCAGTTTTGGCTCATTTGTAAAGGTTGTTCATCTTTTCTGCTCTGCCCTCCCTTCTTTTCTTCCCTAGGGTTGAAAATGGAGTTAGAACCTCCTCCCATGCTCTGTAATGGCATTTTTTCCTTTTACCATTAAAATGATGTTCTGTGCAAACTTCTGGAGCAACAAAAATGTGTTTTGTGATGCATCTGTCCATCCTTGCTCATTTTTTTTTGCTTGTTTTCTTCTTGCCTCTCTTCATTGCAGGTATTTGTGCATGTTTGAATGTTCATTGCAGGTTTGGAGCTATGTTCATGGAGTTTTGGAACATTTTCTGTGTGAAATCTATCCTTGGGCCTGTGATGCACTTGTCCATCCTTCCCATTGCTCACCTCTTCTTGTTCCATGGCAGTTTTGATAGATGTTCAACATTTTCCTTCTCTGGTGTATCACCGTTTTAGTGTAGGCTCTATTTTTCCCTCTTTTCTCTCTCTCTGTCTCCTTGGCATAGTTAGATTAGGATTAGATTAGCTTGCCTGCACTGGAATAGCTTGTGGCAGGTAGTTTAGGAAGAGGAACCAACCTTCTCTGGAGAGCTTTCCCCATTTGCAAAGGTCCCACACTTTGGGAAAGCTCAATGTTGTGCATTCACACCAAATGACATTGCCTTAGAAAAGTAGATCCACAAGTCATTTTGGGGGTGCTATGAATTTGCACTAACAGTTCACCCTTTTGGGCATTAAAATTATTTTATCCCCACCACCACTCTTTCTCCATGTCCACTTACATAGGAGGCACCATGTGTCAAATTGAAAAAAATGCAGACTTGCGGGCGCATGGGTGCAAAGGCCATGGCAAATTACACCTCAAATAGGTATCCATAGACAAAAACTTCTCTCGCGTAATCTGCCATCCTGCATCTGGGAAGATATTAAATACCCTAGTTGGCCTTTAGAACATCCTGAATCCTCCTTTGGGAAAGCCTTAAATATCCCCACGGCCCGTAGACCAACCCTTGGTAGCAAACATTTATCCCCTAGGCCCGCCGGCCCGCCTTGGGAAACGTAAAGAAATCCTTTAGGTCCATGCGATCCATGAACTTTATGAAATACTATTGCTATGTATAAGAAAGGACTTTAAAATTTAAAATATCACTGCGACTTCTCGTGAGAAAATCTTCTTTTGGAACTCTACATGCAGACAGTTTTTAGTAAGAATCCATTTAAGTGCGAAGTGTAAGTTTGTATGGGAAAATTAGGTTGAGATCTCTTAAGCCTTTAAGAGGTTCTTTTGAGAGTGAGATAATCCTTTATGAATCCTGTATTTTTAATAATTGTTGTGGACTTTGGGGACCTTTCGGAACGTGACCTAAGATCTTTGTATCCTTCCTTTGGCCTCGTATGGACTCCATTCTTGGAGTACTGGTTGGTTGTTGTGCACATAGGTAGTCAGGACACACCCACATTAAACAAAAAGACTAGGGGGCTTGTACCATAATGATTTTTGGATTTAAGTCCTACGTTGTTCTTGGGGTCTCAAGGGGATGTTTCTAAAATTCATCACTATTTCCATCCGTCTGTGTTGTTTGCAAGCACCAACTTATGATGGGGTTCCAGATAAATTCTTGTTGTGACGGTAAGAGACATATATTAGAGGAATGGGTCCAGTGCACCCATCAAAAATCTGATTTTAAATCGGTTTCTTCATTTTGAGTTAAATTTGGATGTTTGTCATTTCCAAAGGAAGCTATGAAAGGGTTACAATAGTGAACCTCTTTAATTTTCATCCAATGATATGTTCCTGGAGTAAAGCCTATGTACGAAGAACCTTATCGGATGACCATTGTATACCAAATATCTTTTGTGCTCATGCTGCTTTTAGGGCCTTCATGGAGAAGGGCATTAACTTCCTTAATATAAAATATGGTTTTTGCACCGACATGATTCTGTAGTTCTAATAACAAGGATTCCTTCTGGTTGAAAACTGAATCTATCCGGCCAGTTAGGAATGAAATGTAATGATGAATTGCTATCCTCTATCCTGTATTATGAGTTGTTTGATCAAATGAATTTGAACAATTTTCTGCTAGAAATGTTGAAATCTATGATCAATATGAATTAGTGCTAGGATTTTGAGTAGATGCTAATACACTGTTCATTTTATTGACCATGTTTACTGTTAATGATGATATGTTGCACAGTAGAAGTTTTGGTTAATTGGAATGAATTTTGGAAATTAAGTGACTAATGTTCCTTACATGTGTAATCATAATGGAAATGAATGTATGTTATTATAAGACAATACCTTAGCATCATTGAAATAATGAATCATTTCATTGCTGGCATTTTGTGTTACTCACGTAATGAAATGAGGAGCCTACGAATGTTCACCTTGTAACCCTCAAGTTTGATCAATGTCATTGTTGAGCAGCATATTTTGAAAATGTGGTAAGCCATTTTGTGCAATGTGATTTCTTTCTATATTGAAGTGAGTTCATGGTTTGGAAACAAATATTAGTCTAAGCATGTAAAGAAATCACCATGACATGATGTTTGTTCCAAGATCCTAAGCCATTTCACGATTGTGCCAGCTTATTCACAATACTGAGTTACCCAGAACATGTTCATTGATATTAAGCTATATTAGTATTCAGAGATTTGTTTATGTGATTCTGGCAATCAGATTTCAACACCCCCTACTTCCCTTCTTGCTTAAAATTGCTCACCAGTCCTTAATTTATAATCTGGACAAATGTGAGTAATTGGTCTCTATAGGATATTCATTGCAGGAGTGCACTCAATTGACAACAGTTTTTCATTATAGAAGATTCACCAGAACAGATCCCGTTATGCCTTTTGAGCTACTTTTTTTAATGATACATGGACCCTTGGGAAAACTTCTCTTGGCATGGGTTTAAAATCATGAAAAATATGATCTCAAGTAGGACGTGGAGAGTAGTGGGACCTTATCATGAAGTCTCATTAAAACATCAATTCAGTACAGAAAACAGGTTTGCATTCTCCGACATTCGACTGCAATCTTGAGCTACTGTCAAAGTTGTATGATCAAGAAAAACATGTGGTAACTTAAAATGAGATAAACTCGCTTCAACTATGAGACTTCAGGAGACCTGCTATCCAGATTAGGAAAGCATCAACTCTTGAGGTCTCATCTTGAACATAAGATCCTTCAATAGCAATGAACAATCTCAATGCTGTAATAGAGAAAATTGAATTGGAGTAATCTTTGTGATTTAAATGGACATATAGTGATAGAGCATTTGAAGGGGAATTATGAATGTGGTTAGGACTGTAATCATGCCCTGGACATGTAAGAGTCCGACGACCGCGATCCCAAGGTAGAATTTGAATCGTAAATGAACCTGCTATCGGACATTGGTCCTATATGACTATCAATGCAGTATTCTCGAGACACAAGTATGTAAACATACAACAAATTTGCATTCCTTTTTGAGACAGATGGAAATATGTCATAACAAGAAAGCTTATCAAAATTATCTCCTCTCTTAGAGGACATGTCTTAGGACCATATGTGATAGATATGGATCAAACTAACCTGGGAGGTTCAATACTTAGTATATTTTCCTACAATAATAGTGACATAGAGTTCTATAGGCATGGCTCCTTTTCAAGATTTGTATGGTAGAGAGTGCAGGTAACCTCTTAGCTGGGACAGGCTAGAGGATAGGGTTTCTCTTGGACCAGTTTTGTTATAGGACATGGAGTAGCAGGTGGTATTGATCAGACAGAGACTACAGGAGGCACATGACAGACAGAAGAAGTATGCAGATCAGCATAGGACTGACCATAGTTTTGATGTGGGCATGAAGGTGTTCCTTCGTGTCAGGCCACATAAGAGCCCTATCCATTATGGAAAAGGTTCTAAGTTAGCTCCTAGATTCATGTGTCATTTTGAGATCTTGCAATGTATTGGCCCTTTGGCCTACCATCTAGCATTTCCACCCATCTTGTCTCGCATACATGATGTGTTTCATGTTTTAGTTCTTAGGAGATATGTTATAGATCCTTCTCATGTGTTAGATTGGACATCATTGTAGGTGCAGGATCAGGGGCAAGGTGATGGTGGAGCCCATTCACATCCTAGATCGTAGGACCCTGGGCCTTCGAGGCAGAGAGGTTGATCAGGTTCAGGTGCAATGTAGTGCCCACTTCCCTCTTACACCTTTTTATACTGATCTTGATACTGTTGATTATATTATGGACATTATTATAGTTTTGATTTAGTATGATGTCAGATATTTGATCATGGATTATTGTTGATGTTGATTCTTATATGATGCATGATGATTATTAGAGACACTTCATATGTGGATGATGATATACTATTTGACATGGATATATTATGAATGTTGTTCGGACATGTGATTTTTGGATATTGTGAGTAGACCTAGAAAATGGACATTATATGATGATGATATAGTTGTTGATATAAATTGTAAGTGATATTGTTGATTGCCTTGATGTTGTTGTGATTCATATGTATAGATGATTTTGTGATTATATTTATATCATGTTGGATGTTCTGATATGGCCACGAGGCCGAAGGAGGTATTTGTGTTTTGCAGGTTAAAATATCACAACAAACATCAGGGGATTGGAGACCAACCACATTGGAATTCTAGATGAATTCAACAAGGTCACCATGGCAACATGTATTTTGTTGTGTGTGTGTGTTTTTTGTTAGGGATTCCCATGGGGGGATTACCTTTGAATGTGACCAAGGGGTTTGTGTATTTTATTAATGTGGTTCCTTTTTATTATTGTTTGCATGTGTTTATTTTGTGATGCATTTACCCCTTTCATTATTCTTTTAATTGTGGAGAATTAATGTGAGTAATCATATTGTTAAAATAAATAAATAAATCAAATTTGGGATATAAGAAAGTAATTATAGAAGTTGTTGGCTCTTGTATTAAATGTGGTAAGTATGTGTAAGTGATGTGTAAGTATGTGTAAGAGTTGTGTAAGTCAGATTTTGGAGTATGAAACACTCCACCTCCTTGGAAATTCGAATTTGTCCTTGGAGGCTGATTTTGGAGGCTTGTGGGACAAGTAAAACTTGTCCCATACCTCTTAATTTTATTTACCAACCATACCTATGGTTGGAGGGTTGATTTTAGACCTTTTTAATGCATTTTTATAAGTCAAGTTGCATGTTTTAATTGCACTTTCTTCATGTTTTAAATTTGCAGTCCTTATGGGGTGTGGGCTTGGTTGGAGTGTGTAAGTAATTTGTCATATTTTCACCCACCTATTTATTATGCTTGGGGGAATGAATTTGACTTTTGTGTTGGAGTTGAGGATGTGTGATGTGGCATCCTACATGGATCCACCTCATCCTCTTCTCTTCCCTCTTCTATAAAATTGGAACTCCTTGCTTTGTTTTGGGTTGTTGAACTTTTGGAATGCTTCCTTGGGGTGAATTTTCCTTGGCTGTTTGGAGCTCTTGTTGATTTTGGAGGAGATTGGAGAGCATTTCATACTTGGGCATTGCTGATTTTGGGACTGTATTTTGACATTGAAAGCTTGTTGTATTGGAACAAAATCTACCATGGAGAGGTAGGAGCTTAGCTCTTCATATATGCTTTTATTTCTTTTTATGTTTGTGTGAATGGTGAATGTTTTGTGTGTTTGTTGGCTGGTTGGGTAGACTGCCTAGGAATGGTGTAGGAGAAGGCTATGGGGAATCATTGAGGGGGGGCATAAGGGAATGCCAGTGGCATCAGATTTATTGTGGAGGGAGTTTGGGATTGGGATCCACCATGGAAAAGAAATAGCTTGCATTTCTTACTTTGTGGGGGGCATAAGGAAATTTGTGGGGGGCATAAGGAGGGATTTTGGGGGGCATAAGGATATGTGAGATGATTTATATTGGTGGTTTGTTACAGGTGGATACCCAATTCCCATTGGGAGGCATAAGCAAGCTTCCCAAATAGTTCCTTTCTTCTTTGGCTTGCTTGATGAAGCCTTAGTTTTGTTTGTATGTTTTAAATGTAGTTGTAAACTACATTCTGTTTTGACTGTGTTTTTAATTGTGAAATGTGCATGTTGATTGTTTTGTGGAAGCCTGTTGTTGCCATGAGTTGAATCACACCTTCTATTGCATTGTGGTTGGGGCTCGGGGGCCAATGAAGAAGGATGGCTTCTCCTTTTCATTGGATGTCTTGGTTGGGTGGAGAGTGTTTCCTTTCCCCTACTCCTGTTGTGATCAAATTGGATGAATGAGAAGAAATTTATGTTGTTGTTCTGGAGCAGAGGAAAAAGACAGTTTGACAGTACCTTGTGAAATAAAATCTCATTGTAACCCTTCCCACTTTGAAGTGGATGAATTTGTAAATGTTTTGAAATGGAAAGATGTTGTATGGATTATGAAATTTGTAAAGTGAAATGAAAAAGAGATAGACTCTGTTTTGCTTTGAAAGAATGTGAAAGATATATATAGTTTGTTCTGTTCATTTGAAAGGAAGAAATTGAAATCTGTTATTTGCATTCAAGAAATTGAGAGATGTAAAGTTGTATTTGAAATCAATAAAGGATTGCAATACCTTTCTTCATTTGCATTGTTGCATTGAAATTTATGATCTTTAAATGTTTTGAAATCTCTGTTTGAAAGAAAGGAATACGTATGAAGGAAATGTATTACTTTGTTCTTTTGAAATATGTTAAAATTGGAAATCAGACTTTACATTTTAGGTTTATTAAATGGTTTTTTGAATCAACTAAATGTATTAGACTAGGAATAGAAATGAATCTCCATACTTGGAATGATGAAAAATGATAAATAAATCCTTTAGAAATTGATCTTTGTTTTGTATTTCAATCCTAGCAAATAGTTTATCTAAAATGAACAGTTTGAACCTGCAAGCAAGCAATAACAATGAAGCATTAAAATCTAACATGTTATGATATAAATGAACTCAATTGGACTAAAACACTTAAAGAAATATCCTTTAAAACATTGCAAAATCGGGCCCAAACCTTTCACAGTCTTTTTGCTGTCAGAAGTTGTAAAAAAATTCAAATTGGAAATCAATCAAGCAAAATTACCTTCCAATACATCCTAAAATTCTTCTTAGAATAATTCTCCATGTCTATTTGGCATGTTGAGTGAAGGAGAAGATCAAAATTGAACAAAATTTATAAGTTAAAATTTACCAGTTGCTTTTAAAAATCCTGCAGGCCGTTTTCTTAAAATTGACCCCTTAAACTTTATCAAAATCTAAAATTAATGATCTCAGTGCAAAGAGGGCATTGAGAGAGCTTTCCAGAAAGTCCTCATTTTCCCAAAACTGAGCTCTCTATCAAAAGTTATGGCCCTCTGAAGTTTTCCTTCCTTGGCGGAAAATTTTGGGAAAAATTTCCTTGGTAGGCCCATGGACCGAATTCTTCCCTTAAAACACTTAGGAAATTTTTTTGGGAAAATTTTCAAAATTTTCTCTACCGCCCCGTCAACCCACAACCAATCAAAGGCTGCCATGTGGCACCATGAGGTGACAGTGGAGGGGCGGACCCTTTTTAAACTTAGCATTTCAGAAAAATTTTGGGAAAATTTTCCAAGTTTTCCCCGCAGTCCCACCAGCCCGCAACCAATCAGGTGATGCCACATGGCATCACGAAGGCAACGGCAGAGGCGCGACACCTTTTTCAACCTTAACCTTTTTTTTTTTTTGGGAAAATTTTCTTAAATTTCCTCCGCCTGACCCTGCTAGCCCGCAGCCAATGGGACAGGATGACACGTGGCATCTTCTGGGATAGGAGGAGGTGTACGCAGGAAGTTTTTCCCTTGCATTTTTGAAGCAAAATTCAAAAGGCTTTGTATGTAAATCTCTCCGACGGCCTGACTTTTGCCCGAGCTTTTTATAAGCTTGACACGTGTCCTCTTCGGGCTTTTAAGTGCATGGAGGAAAATTGTGCTTTTTCCCTGAAGAAGGGAAAAACTAAAACTCTTCCCTGCTCCGCCGACCTGCGCAAGGGAAAATTTTCTCCCCTAGGCCCGCAGGCTTGCCCTTGGGAAAATTTTCCTCCCAAGGTCCGCCGGCCCATAACTTGAGTTTTATGAGGAGTTAGGAGGACTTCTTTATATCATTGGAAAGGTGAGGAAATTTCCTATCAAATGGGAATAATTTAGGAAATTTTTGAATGAGTTAAGTTTAAGAAAAATGAAGTTGAAACTTTAAGCCTGTTAGAGAGTGGGTATGGTGAGGAATTACCCTCTGAACCTATTGAACCTTCTAACCCTAAATTTTGGACCTTATGACCTCTAATAATTGTTAATAAAAGAAAAGTATGTTCTAGTGGATTTGAATTGTTCTGGAACTTGTTAGTGGCAGTTGTTACCTTGTAACCTGGTTGTAGATTCTTTTAATAAAAAAAATTATTCCATAATTTTCCTAACTAATCCTAGGTTGTTTCTTGGGTCTAATCTCCTAGGTCTAATTCTTCCTATATATTGTAAGGAGGGACATTAATTTCTAATGGGTGGTCATTTTTTCTCTCATACCCCCCTCCCTCTTTCTTCTCTACGGTCGAATGTGGAGTTTAAGCCTCCTCTCTTTACTTTGTAATCGAGGTTTTTTTCCTATTGCCCACTAATGATGTACTAGTGTGATAATCATGCAGCAATAAAATCTGTTTCGTGATGCATTTTGTCCATCCTTTTCTTATTTTATCAAAAATCTCTTCTTGCCTCTCACCATTTTAGGGTATATTGTGTATATTTTTGATGTCTATTGCAGGTTTTGAGAGATGTGTTTGACAACATGGGTTTGAAGTACGGTGTTCTGTGTGACAACTTTATCTTTGGCTTGAATGATGAATCTTGTCCAAGCCTTTAACTCCATTGATCACCTCTCTCCATTTTAGGTAGTTGGATTTGTGATCATAAACTTCCTTTTCTGGTGTATCACCACTTTGAGTGTAGGCTTTGTTTTCATGCATTTCTCTCTGATCCTTGATCCCTTGGAAGGTTAGATTAGGATTAGATAGTGATCCTACATTAGAGTAGCTCGATGGCAGGAAGTTTAGGAAGAAGAATCTAACTTTGAGCTGGAGGACCATCTCATGCCCGCAAGTCCCATAGTTTGAGATATGGTCCAATGTTATGTAGATTACACCGGATGCCCTATTCAAAATCAGGCCATAAGGGGTGCTGTAATTTCACATCAACAGTTTGTGCTTAGGGGGTGTGGGTTTGATATTTATGTGTGTAAGAGGCTTGTCATTCCTCTCAACCACCAATTTATTGTGCATTGGGGTTGAGGATTGACTTGTGGGGTGGAATTGCCATAGGATAAATGACGTGGCAATCCTACATGGAGCCACCTCACCCTCCTCTTTCCTTTTATATATGACAAGTTTATTTGTTTGTTTGCAGGTTACTTCATTTCATTTGTGCTCTTGTATTTTTGGAGTTGGAGAGTTTTGGAGTGCTTGTTCAATTTTGAAGCTTGTTGGAGTTGGATTGAGCTTGAAGAATCTTGGGTGTGACCCTTTGATCAAGTTCTGCCATGGAAAGGTAGGAACTAAACCCTTGTTTTAGTTGTTTTCTTTTATGATGTGTATATTTGTATGCAAGTGAATGGTTTGCATACTTGTTGGGATCTTGGGTAAAATGCCTAAGTATGGTGTAGGAAAAGGCTATGGGTTTTTATATGTAGGAAGACATAAAAGTTTATTTAATGTTTTGATAGGGAGTTGGGTTGGGTGCCCCACCTTGGATAAGAGAATAATCATAGTTATTACTTGGTTCTTTTGAGGGAGACATAAGAGATTATGGGGAGGCATAAGAGAATGTGGAAGCTATAAGATGATCTTGAGGGAGTCATAAGAGTTATGAAGGGGTTTTGAGATGTATATTGGAGGGTTTTAAGGTTGGCACCTAAACCCATTGGGAGGCATAAGTGATCTCCCCATAGATCGTTGCTCCGTTGGCTTTGCATTTTCAAGTGTTGTTTATTTTATTAGTTGCCTTCTTGTAATTGTATCTTATGTTGAATGTGTTTTGAAATGGTTGTAAAAAGCTTGATGTTGTGTTGTGGAATCATTGTGATAGTTTTCATGAGTTGGATCCATCCTTTATTGAATTTTGGTTGGGGCTCTGGGGGCTAATGAGGAGGATAGCTTCTTCTCCTCAGTGGAGTATTGGTTGGGTGGAGATTGTTTCCTCTCCCCCATTTTTTTTTTTGTTGTGATTAAAGTGAAGAAATGGTCGAACTCTTGTGGAATACTTGGGACTTGTATTATTTTTTGAAATCAAAATAAATACTTCATTGTAGAAATTTTCTTGTAATTCCCACTTAAGGTGGAACACTAGTAGATTTTATTTGAAAGAAAAGTTGTATTTTATGTTTTATTATTAATTTGTAATATCATATTTAAGGAAGTCTCATTAAAGAATGTGTCTTTCCTTTCTCTTCAAATTAGTTGTATGTAAAAGAATGAATTAAATGGATATCATGTTTAAATTTTACCTTATGTTGAAAGAAAAGATAGTTAAATCTTAATGTTTGATCACAATGTGAATTGGGAGGTTTTTAAAGCCTTATTATGGGTTGAAATAGTTAGACACTCTTTGGTTTTGATATATTTAAAGTTAAATTTATCCTTTGATATCTATGTTCTTTTATACATTCATTTTTAGAGTTATCTGGCCTACACAGTGACCAGCACCAGTCAGTCTTAATCGACGTCAGTGTACACAGTACCGACATCGGTCACTGTTCCATATTGGAGTATTTAAAAATTGTTAACTTCAATTTTAGTTATCAACTTAAATGATATCATGGCTTGCACAATAACCTTAAATTCAATAAATAATTCTAGAAAAATAATTTAGATAAGTGTAAAGCACAAAATATATGAAGATATGTCAAGATTTAAAAAATGGATTCATCTAACAGTAAACAGCATCGACTGACTGAACCGTCATTGGTATTCTTATGACCGACATTAGTCACTGGATACTACAAAATTTCATTTCTACAAGCTTGATAATCATCTGTTGTGCCCTTATTGATATCAGATGCTCCTGAGACTATTATGCTTTCTTAAAATTAGAGAAGACGTTTCTCTTGGAATTCATCTCTCCCCCCTACATTTAAAACAATATTCTAAAAACTTACGATCAACACATGAACCAAAGCCGGTAGTGGAACTGACGTCGGTAGCATAGTGGTTACCATGGTCGGTCAAGAGACCGCCGTTGGTCACCTGTGCGTGGATTTTTTTTTTTGAGAAAATGTATTTTGGGCCAAACCATTGGCTCTTATGGATCTAGACATCACCTAAATGTAGATCCAAACTTGTGAAGGCCGTGTATTCTTGTTTGGACCATACTCCAACCTACATATAGGGATTTAAATGCATAAGACTTTTGATCTACAAAATGGGGTTTTTCCCCATCCAATGAAAATAAAGGAAACTAGAGAACTAATCAATAGATCTCAAACCAGATTTAGGATAGATACTTGTATTGCAATAAAATAACTAAGAATGCACATGATTAAATCTAAGATTCAACTATTTTAAAGGAGGAGCCAAATGGATGGAATCCCCTTCTTCTTGCACATTAATTCTAAGAAGCCTCTTTCATGATTTCCCTAGATCCATGACATCCACTCCTTCAACCTGCAAACCAAAGAGAAACAAATGAATGAGCTTAGGGTAAGAAGTGCTTAAGAAGACTCCCTTAAGGATGATTAGGGATTCTTTTGGGTAGATCTAATCTTGTGGTCCCTATTGATTTGATCCAAGGGTTAAGAATAAACCCTACAATTGTTAGGTGAGAATATTCATATTATGGTTGTAAATTTTAAATAAATCAAATGTATGTGTAATTTGGGTGAATGGGGCCACTTAGGGCTCTAGTGTATTAAGTTAAAAATGTAACCCTTCTAGTAGGTTTTAGTGAATGATTCTATGGACATTAAAGAAAATAATTTAAGAGAATTAAGGTAACTAAGGATAAGGGTTTATTAAATGTGGGTTGAATGTTAATTCCCAAGAGGGAAACTATTTAACCTAGTAAGAGAAATTAATGGACACTTATCTAGTGATGATAATTAAATTGACATTAGATCTAGATTAAGAATATTTAATTAATAATCTATACCGGATCTATCCTATGAAACGTGACATTGCTGGTAGGAATTAATTAAACGTAGTCCCTATGGATTTGATCCAAGGGTCAAGAATTAACCCTACAATTGTTAGGTGAGAATATTCATATCAAACAAAGAACCCAAGAGCATGTGGGACATAGCATAATATTGTAACCTTTATATGTAATAAATGCAAATAACAATTGGGAATAACTAAATCTATATAGGTTTTGTAATCTTAGGATACATATTAGGATGTAGTTAATGTTGTTAGTATAAATTGACTTGCATTAAAACAACTAACATAATTTATATGTAGTTCCTGGAAGAATTTTTATAAATTCTTAATGTAATATTGACATTATAAAGTAATTTCAATTGTGTCTTAAGTCTATATATTTCATTATAATCAATAAAAAAATGATTTATTGTTTCACATTAAGAGTTATAATGTGATCTTTTTTCAAGGTGAGATCTAATTCTAATAAAATGTTGTGTGGTGTAAGGCATCCCTTCATTGGGAACCCTAACCAAACAACATTATTCCTTTTCAAAATTGTATAATGTAGTTTTCAATTCATATTACGAATAAAGCAATGATTATATAGCTTTGAAGTTACATCATTAAAACACCATTATTTAACATATAATCTAATAAACCGAACCATGTCTTTCAAGTCACATAACAATATAATTATTTAATGTATAATATTAATGCACAAAACTATATATTTCAAGTCACATAAGAATAGGATTATTTAATGTATAATCACAATAAAATGGTGTTAGCATAAATTGACTTGGATTAAAACAACTAACATAATTTTAATCTTACATGTATATAATTTCAATCTTGAACAATAATTATGGATATATCGTAGACAAGTGTTAAGGTCTTTTACAAGGGAATTAGCTAGCTCACTGATCTCAATCATGATTCAATTTCAATCCTCACCCTTCAATCATTGACTCTCGCCACTATATAACGGAAACATCCTGGCATTTAAAATCAAGTAATAATTCTATTTTTTCTTCTAGTTCGTGTGTTTGCAGTCATGGATTCATCTTCGTCTTCGTCTAAGAGTGGTGCCATAGAAGTCTCCCTGCCTGATCCTGCGCTTCCCCGCTACTTTTCCCTGAGAGGACCCAATGGAAAGTACCTGGGCTATATCAGAGACCATCAATGTCCTGGGTTACTAAGCTTCTCTTACGATGATTTGGTCAGTCCCTATGTAAAGCATGAGGTGGTGGAGGCACATATTAACGATGAAGCCCACATCAAATGTTGTTACAATGACAAGTTTTAGAGGAGAAACATGCTCAAGAATTGTGGTTACCTTTGACCCTCGTCTTTCTCGAAAGGAGTAATTGAATATAATGTAATCGTGAAATATGCATATAGTAATGATTAAAAATAATTTCGGTTCCTCTCCCTCGTAATTCCGGATATAGACTTCACTTAGGCTCAACTAGGTGTATAATGCATAGTGTATAGCGGAAACATTTTTCAATCAAATGAAGTTATAATGTGCATATGGGAATACGTGAACATTATTTTTCCTTATGTGTCATTAGATGGTTTAGAGTCGTGCATGAAAGATATTTTGAGCCAAGCCTAACCTTTTTCGTAGAAGGAAATTTCTTAGGAATCTAAGAGGTTCAATAAGTGATCATTTTAATAACCCCCGATCTTGGGTTAGTCTTGTATGAGAACCTCAAACCTTGGGTAGTATTGGTCCTTGGAAGTGGTAAGGTTGGTTGAGATGTCAAATTTTACCGTGGTTAGCTATTCTCTCCTCCCTATGTTTAGTTGGATTACATTTGAGCTTGATTCCGTAGAAGAATAGTGGTTGGTAAAAAATACTATGGGTTAAGTAGCTTAGTCATGCACGCATCACGTCGTGGACGATGACTAATGTTTGTTGATGGTCTTCCGAACTTGGGAGTAAAATAGACGAAGATATAATTAAAAAATTAATCGGAAACAAAATATATTATGAATAGATTAGCTTTGAAGTTATTATATTAAAAACACCATTATTTAACATAACCATGCCTTTCAAGTCACATGAAAACATCATTATTTAATGTATAATATTAGTACACCAAAACTATATCTTTCAAGTCACATAAGAATACCATTATTTAACGCATAATCTTAGTACGCAGTGAAGATAAAAATATGTTAACATGTGAACAGCTAACATACTTTTAATCTTACACGTATATAATTTCAATCTTGAACAGCAATTATGGACATATCGTAAGCAAGTGTTAAGGCCTTTTACAAGGGAATTAGCTCGCTCGCTCGCGCTCAATCATCCTCCAAATTGATCAGTTTCAATCGTCACTGACTCTCTCTCGCCGCTGCTATTAAAACATGTGAACAGCTAACATACTTTTAATCTTACACGGATATAATTTCAATCTTGAACAGCAATTATGGACATATCGTAAGCAAGTGTTAAGGCCTTTTACAAGGGAATTAGCTCGCTCGCTCGCTCGCGCCCAATCATCATCCAAATTGATCAGTTTCAATCGTCACTGACTCTCTCTCTCGCCGCTGCTATATAACGGCAGCATCCATACGTTCAAAATCAAGTAATAATAATATCTGTGCTTGTAGTAGTTGGTGTAGTGTTTGCAGTTGACATGGATTCGTCTTCTAAGAGTGGTGATCATGATGCCATACAAGCGGTCTCTAGTCGTGCAGCTCTTCCCCGCTACTTTGCCCTGAGAGGACCCAATGGAAAGTACCTGGGCTATGTGAGAGACCATCCATGCCGTGGGTTTCTAAGCTTCTGCTACGATGATCTGGCGAGTCCCTGTGTAAAGCACGAGGTGGTGGAGGCGCAGAACGGCGAAGCCCATGTGAAATGTTGTTACAACGATAAGTTCTGGAGTAAAAACAAGCCCCAAGAGGAGTGGATCGTTGCTGCCGCGGACTCGCCCAACGCTGATCGCTCCACCTGGTCCTCCACTCTCTTCCGTGCTGCGCCGCATCACCATGCGGGCAAAATCTCTCTGTCCTCAGTACTGCAAGGAAATGGAAGCCACGGTCTCGGAGTGTGGGAAGCTAATTCCAATAATAATAATACTAATCTGGACGGACCTTGCCTAGTCACGTTTAATCCCAGTGGAGATGGAGAGGGAGAGGCATACGCATACGAGGCGGTGTCGCTGGTTACGTTTACGTTTCCTCCCTACGTGGCCTTTAAAGGAGACAACGAAAAGTACTTGGCCTCTTTTTTTTGGACCATGGATTCAAAATCTCTCATTTTCAATTCCAGCGATATCGGTGACAACCTGATTAGGCACCAGGTGGAGGCGGTGGGCGACTCAGAAGGACACGTTTGGATTAAAAATTTATACTGGAACCAATACTGGGAGGTGAGCCCAGAGTCTAGCTGGGTTTTGGCGGACATGTCCAATATTTCGCCTCAAGACATGTCTATGCAATTCCTACCCATACAAGTGGACGAAGCAAACGGTGGCGCTGCGATGCAGCCAGGGCGCCCAAGAGTTTTGTAATAGATACAATGATCCGAACAACATGCCCTGTTTAAGGGCGTATGCCCGGTCGCTGGAAAGATCCGCTCTTTTTACAGTGGTAGAATGCGTGAAGAAGAAACGGCGCGTGACGTCCATAGTGTACGACATGTCCACTGCTCATATCTACGACTTGCAAGCGATGGTTCTGGCCAGCAGCACCGCTGCCAACACCACCACCAAGCCCACCACGCTGGCGATGGACTTCTCCTACACTGACAAGAAGAGCCAGTCGTGGAGTAACTCGGTGTCTTTCACCACAGGGATCGGCTTCGAATTCACGGGAGGAGTACCCTTGGTGGAGAGCGCCACTGTAAAGTTGTCCACCGAAATCAGCGCCAGCACCGAGTGGGGTAATACATTGGAAACGGAGACACGTGTAGGGTCTACTTACAATGTGTTGGTCGACCCTGGCGAGCAGGTTAGTATTGATCTCATGGCCACCCGGGGTAAATGCACCGTCCAATTCTCCTACACTCAAGAAGACCTGCTTACTTCTGGACAAACAGTGTCTTACTCCCGAAAAGATGGTGTGTTTAAAGGGGTCAATTACACCGACATTAAGTATGTTGCAAAACCTGTTAAACCTGCAATAACGACGACGTCACCATAGTCACCTCGAGCTCGACCAGTAACACCTACTATCCACATGTATATCTTATGCATTAAATAAACATTAATAACCGCCTCATGCTTTAAATAAAGAAGAATAGGAATGATCCTATTACTCATTGTCATTCTACTAAACTAATGTGCACTTTTAATAAGTTTAAATATTAAACATATCAATGGTGCTTGATGGATCAATGACTTCGTAAATCATAGTTTTAAAAATCATTTGTGACATCAATAATTAACGACCAAATGTCATGTCATACTCAATTCTAGTTTTCTAATATCTTAACTTATTATATGCTCTATAATTTTATTAGATAAATATTTACCGCACCAGTGGAAGTAAAGTAACATTGTGCTAAATTATTTAAAACAAATGAATATAAGACTAAAATCTAAAAGTAACGTCAACCAGTGAAAACTTAAATAAGGCAGTTTGCTGGAAAATTATATGTAATTTCTTACGTACACTTGACAATTTTCCAGTAATTATATTTGATGCTTCTATTTTCTTACATTTACTTGACACTTTTTTGTGGTCTTCACATGCTCCTCTTTATGGTACAACTAGAACTTAGAAAGAGCATCTTTGGAAGTATTAAAAACTATATCCTTAGTTTTACTATTGTTAACGAAAAGCTAACCACAAGCTAATGAAGATTGTAGAAATGAACAAGGGCATCTATCTGTCTCTACAAGTCATAAGGGGAATGAGAAAGGACAACACTATCAACAAAAAGGAGAATAGCGATCAAACATGATGCAATATCAAACCCTCATTAACATGAGTGCTACCGAAGAAGTTCCTCAAGCTCATCATTGTAAAAGCTAAGAAGAGTTGAGAAGGGATGACACCTTTGCCTGACTTCGACAATACTATTGACAATGTCAGAGTTTTTGGGGAGCCCCAAATTGATCAACTAATCTTAGAGATATTTAAAATGGTGGTAATTAAACATTCAATGAGACACTAGTAGCACAACCTTTGGAAAAAAATGTCTCATAACAGTGTATAATGCCTTACACAAGACTTTAGAAGATTGTTAACAAGCCTTACCTAAGGCTAATTAAATAGACCAAAGAGTGAACATATAATCAATAGTCTAGAAGCTTAAAGCTTGCATGTTCCATTCTGGTCTAAAGATTGCCATGCTCCGAGTGCTCGGGAAGCATCATGTCAACCATCATAGCATCAAACTTTGGCATATTTATGCTTACGTTGTAATAATCCTATACTTTCTTGGTTAAGAACTATCCCCTTACTTGTTGAATGGGACGAATCATGTGTTGGGTTCGAAGAAGGTTGTAGCCCCAAGCAAACATTCTCACTAAAATAAAATAAGTTGGTATCCTTCGTGTCGTCTGCTTCTTTGCTAACATGTAAGTTCTAAATATGTCTGTGAGGAAATTTAAATACAAGAACCAACATATCATGAATGTTAGGGTGATCTGGAATATCATACATAGAGTTGACATAAGTTACCCAAACCTAAAGGTTGATTTGAGGCAATAGTTTCCTTTGGCAGAGGGTACAGTAGTAGGCCTAAAGAGAGTTTTTGGGGGGCATCAAAAGTGAAAGTCCCCATGGATGGATGCATGGATATGCTCTCTTCATTATACCAACTATTCATGGGGCAAGAACCATAAGGACATGATAGTTTGTAGTTGTGACTTGTATGGGGAAATAAGTCAAGGTATCTCCCTCAGTAGACAAGGAGAAAGATACTAATTTTTGGCTAGTCAATTCAAAGGGTGAAAGTCCAAGTAACATGAAATGCAAGGGGGGTATGCATGGGAGATTGAAAATATCGAGTGTTGGTGATCAAAGATCTACTAGAACGAACATAATCCACCCCAATTAGGCCCCAATTATGAGGGAAGCAAATTAATCTCTTGGAATCAAGGAAGCATGATAGATAGTGAGTATATGACGTCTATGAGAATCAACATACTAAATAATATGCCTCTTTTATGTCGTGTTAGGTTACCGATTCATGTCTGGTCCGGGATTGGGTTTAGAAGAACCAGAGTTGTTAAGAGCACCAATAACTACACTAGTATCAAGCCTAAACAAAGTTCCCTTCCTCCCACCTCTTGACAATACTATGACATTGCGCACCATATTTCTCTCATCTTTGTTGAATAAAACCTGTACACTAGCATCATTCACTTTTCCCATAAAGATCACATTCCTAGACAAAATAGGAATGTGTAAGATACTAGGAAGAGTTTTGATCCTCTAGACTCTTAACAGAGTTAGAGGACCTCATTAAAAAATAGATTGAGAAAAGGATAAAGTTTCTATGAATAGACAATGGAGGTGAATATTTATTACTTACCCACTCCCATAACTTCTTTAGACAATGGAGGTAAATTCTTACTTACCCACTCCCAGAACTTGATTAAGGATTCAATTTGATTTTTCCCATGATTAAAGAAATTAAATCTCCCTGAAAAAATTCCCATTAGATAGGTAATTTCCTCACCTTTCTGGTGATATAAATAGGTCTTCCTAACACCTCATATTTCTTAAGTTATGGGCTAGAGGAACTTGGGGTGGAATTTTTGCCAAGAGCAGGCCTGCGGGCCTGGGGAGGAAAATTTTCCCCAACTTGGGCCTACGGAATTCGGAGAGAAATTTCACTCGAAGGAGAAAAAAAGCAGACCGGCAGAGCGGGGAAGAAAACTTTTCCTAGACTTGGGCCGGTGGAGTGGGGAAGGAATTTAGCACTTTTCCCTTTTAGGACAAAGGCATAATTTACCTCCATGCACCTACGAGCCTGTAAGGGGAAACATGTCCAAAAACTTTGAACCAAAGGGAAGGTGGGTCGCCGGAAGAATTTAAGGTTTTGATATTTTTTGCCGAAAATTGTTAAGGGATCAAAATGATCTGCACCTTCACCGACACCCAAGGCGCCATGTTTCAAGCCTGTATTCGAGCGGGAAAAAACAAAGTTGCGGGAATCTTTAGAAAATTAAGACTTTTGGGATGAGAAGCGCGAAGGTTAAAAAGTAACCCGTGCCTCCGTCGAAGCCAGATGATGCCACGTGTCAGCCAACCATCGGTTGTGAGTCGACGAGGATTTTTAAGGAAATTAAACTATTTCCCAAAAAGACATTAAGGGTTTAAAACCGCCCGCGCCTCCACCGACGCCTAATGATGCCACATGGTAGCACCTGATTGGCTACGGGCCAGCGGGGCTACGGGGGAAACTTACAAATTTTTCCAAATTTATTTAGAAAATCCTAAGGCTAAAAAGTGATCCGCGCCTCCGTCGTCGTCCACAAAGCCATGTGTCGATCAATGATTGGCTGCGCGGAGATAGGGCCGCAGAGGAAAAATTGCCAAAGTAACTTTTTAGACTTAGATAATTTTTTTACCAAAAGTGAATCGATCGGGCCAGTAGAGCGGCAAGAGAATTTTTGTTGTTTAGCGTTTCTTTTCCCAAAGGACATAAAGGAACATTCAGGCCCGCAGGTCTGCTAGCGATTGTTTTCCAATTTTGACAGTTAGTAATTTTTTTGAGCCCAAAATGGAGTAAAAGCTTCAGAGTGCCATAACTTTCGATTGGGAGCCCAGTTTTTGTTAAACAAGGACTTTTTGGAAAGGTCTCGATGTCAAATTTGCATGGGGATCATAAAATTTTAATTTTGATAAATTTTGAAGGGACAATTTTGAGAAAAAACGTTATGTAGGATTCTAAGATGAAAACTGGTATTTTTAACTTATAAATTTTTGTTCAAATTCGACATTCTTTGATTCTCAACATGTCAACCAGACATGGAGGATTTATCTTGGGAGAATTTTATGATTGATTTAAAGGTATAACTTGTTAGATTGATTTGCATTCGAAATTTACCAATGTTTACATAGCAAAAATCTTGCAACTTCACCTTTACTCGATTTGAAGGGTTCTTTAAAAATTTCTTGAGTGTTTTAGTTTAGTTTTGGGATCATTTTGATCTCATTAAGTCCAATTAAATATTTCATTTTTCTCTTATAGATTTGTAGGGTTTTTTTTGGACATTTGATAAAAAGGAATTTGCAAAGTATACAATGAAGTAAAAAATGAAGTTTGTACATTTCAAGAACAGAGATTAAACTATCTCTTTTTCCATGCAATAAAAACATTGAATTTATTCCATGCTAGTTTTAAATAGTTTTCTTTCCTTCAATCAAATGATAGAGACAAGAATGCAACTTCTATTTTTTTTAAAATTAAACATTTCAAATGAGACAGAGTAGTGCAATATTTCTTCATACGTGCTTCCTTTTCACTTTTACAAATAGAGGTTTCCTACTGTATATTAAACATAAATTTCCAATGTAAATAATATCATATGAACAAGGAAAAACACTTCTATTAATTCAAAGGAATCTCTTACAACTTCTTTCCCATTTATTTTTAAAATACAACATACCAAATGCATATATTTCTTTTATGTTCACATAATTGAATACAAGATATATTCTTCCATAATCAATTACAACTTTCACAGTCAATACAAACATCTTTCCATCACAAATAATGTACAAGGTCATCCACTTCTAGTGGGAAAAGGTTACAATAAGAAATAATCTCAACAAGGACTGTCAACTTGTCTCTTTGTTTTGTCTCTGCTGCAAATCAACAACATGAATATCCTCCATTTTCTTTATTTTGATTTGATCACAATCAAAATAGAGGGAAAGGCAACGCTCTCCAACCAACCTTGACATCCAATCAAGAGGAGAATCCGTACTTCTTCATTGGCCCTCGAGCCCCAACCAAAATGCAATAGAAAATGTGTTTCAACTCATGGCAACAACAGGCTTCCACAACACACAAGAAAAATTTCACATTTAAAAACACAAGCCAAACAGAATGCAGTTTGCAACCACATTAAAAAACAACAACCAAAAAAACTCAGGCTTCATCATGCAAGCCAAAGGAGCAAGAAACTATGGGGAATGCTACTTATGCCTCCCAAGGGGAAATGGGTATCACCACCTGAGAACAAACCACCAAAGTATATCATTTTAAAACCCTGACATGCCCTTATGCCTCCCACAAGTACCCCCTTATTCCTCCCATTTCATTATGCCTCCCCAACCTCTTATGGCACCCCATAACGAGTAAATAAATGCAAGCTATTTATTTGTAAGGTGGAACCCAAAATCCCTCCACACTTATACCTCCCCCCAAAACACTTATGCCTCCCAAAAAATACCCCATAGTGTTCTCCTACACCATTCCTAGGCCATCTACCCAACCAACCAACAAATAAAACAACACATTCAAACATTCAACCATTCACATATGCATAAAAATGAAAGGAGAGCATTTCCAAGAGCTAAGCTCTTACCTCTCCATATTGATGGAGTTTGTTCCAAGTTAAAAACAAAAAGCTTTCGAATCTAAAAGAATCAAAGAGATCAACAATCAACAAGTATGTATGCAACCATCTCTAACTTTCTCCCAATTTGCAAGAGCTCCAAAATCCCAAAGCAAGTCACCAAAAATGAAGTGATAAAAGTGAAGCAACCCAAAAACAAGCCAAGGAATTCAAATATATAGAAGAGGGAAGAGAAGAGGATGATGTGGATCCATGTAGGATTCTACTTCACACATCCTCAACTCCAACACCCTAGGTCAAATTCATTCTCCAATGCATAATAAATAAGTAGGTGAATAAATGACAGTTTTACTTACACACTCAAATCAAGCCCACACCCCATAAGGACTAAAATTAAAAACATGTAAGAAATTGCAATTACAACTTACAACTTGAATGCATAGTGAAGGTTATATTTAGACTCTCCAACCATAGGTAATGTTGGTATGCAAATTTTAGAGGTATGGGACAAGTTTAATTTGTCCCACAAGCCTCCAAAATCAGCCTCCAAGGAAAAATTTGAATTTCAAAGAAGGTGGAGTGTTTCATACGCCAAAATAAACTTACACATCTCTTACACATCACTTACACATTTCTTACAACACTTTAATTTTAGGCCAACAACTCTAATAATTACTTTCTTATGACCCAATACATACACATCACTTATAAAATACTTTCTAATAAAAAGGGGGACACATCACTTATAAAATACATACACACTAAACAAAGGAACCAAATAAATAAATAATACACATAACCCTTGGTCACATTTAAAGGTGACCCCCCCCATGGGAATCCCTAACACAATCAAACAAAAAAAAAAATACAAGTTGCCATGGTGACCTTGTTGAATTCATCTAGAAGTCCAATGTGGTTGGTCTCCAATCCCCCGATGTGTGTTGTGATATTTTTTTTTAAACCTACAAAACAAAAATATCTCCTTCGGCCTCGTGGCCACATCAGAACATCCAAAATACATATAAATATAATTACAACATCATATATATATATATATATATATGAATCACAAAAACATCTAGGCAACCAACAAAAATCATTTGCAATTTGATCAACAACTATATCATTATCAAATAAATTCCATTTCTAGGTCTACTCAATATATCCAAGTATCACATGTCCAAACAATATCCATAAATATAACCATGTCGAACAATATATCATCATCAAATAAATTTAATTTTTAGGTGTACTCAATATATCCAAGCATCACATGTCTGAACAATATCCATAAATATAACCAAGTCAAACAATATATCATCATCAATATAAAGTGTCTCTAATAATCATCATGCATTAGATATAAATCAAATCCAAAAATAATCCATGATCTAACATCTAACACCATACTAAATCAAAACTATAATAATGTCCATAATATAGTTAGCAGTATCAAGATCAATATCAAAGTGTGTCGAAGGAAAGTGGGCACTGCAGTTACATAGTAGATTGCTCTAACAAAGGAAGTTACCTTTCCCCTTTGAGTTAAAACTTAAAACTTCACCATTTTGAAGAAACCCTTAATGGGTGTTCATAAAGTACAAGCTTTCATTTGTAACCCATCTATATGAGAATTTATTAGGGTCTTAGGACTGTCCTAAGATAGTTAGGCCTTTTAAAGTAAAAATTGAAAAAGTGAGATAAAAGGAGTAATCCAAGGATTTGGGTCTTGAGACTTTTCATACACCTTAAATATGGTGGAAGATAAATAATGGAGTTTATAATAATTCTTGGTTATAAAAGAAGTCTTTGGGAATGAACGTTGCAAGCTACCTAGTCTTAAGGGTAACTTAAGGACTGTTTTAAGTAACTAGCACAAGATTTGTTCTTTTGAAGTTTTTTATATAATCTCCATGGTTGGAATAACACTGAATTGAATTTTTTTGTACTATGTGTGTGATTGGAAGGGTTCCCTAAACGATGTAAGGTTAAAAATCACTAGAAAGTGAATAGTTAGCAAGAAGGAGAGCAAGGCAATCTCAGGCTAGGAAATGTAAGTTTCTAACATTTGGGTTATGAATTATTGAGGAAAGTGATATTAGAATTGTTGGAAGTATGAAGAGCAGATTATTATGAAGATTTATCCATTCTAGGTGATATTGTTATAATTTGCAAATTAATCCATTTTGGGGTAGAGTATGATCCTCTAATGAAGAGGTAAGGTGAAGTATTTGTTTTGAACCTTATTAGTTGAGTGAATATACGGTTGTTACTAATTGATCTGCATAATTTTGGTATCAGAGCATGGAAAATGGAATAAATAAAGAAATTTATGAAGAAGATAAGAGGGGAAAAATAAATAAATAGAAAAGAGGAAAAGGAAAAGAAGAGATAGATGGCAAGAAAATAAGAGCATGGAGAAAGGAGGCAATAAATAAAGGTTTGTTTGAGATGAAGAGGGGTTTTAAGTGGCCTATAAATCTACTTATAGAGAAGAGACAAAAGGAGAAGTTGAGAAAGATCATAAGAAGGGAATAAAGAGATTTTAATAAGATGGAGAAGAGGATGAAAAAAACAAGAGCAAGAAGTGGTCAAGAAAGTTACACATGATGAAAATAATAATTTGGATGAAGAAGGGGTTATTACAAGCTTCTTATCTTATCTTAAAGAAGAACAAGGAAGTGGAAGAGGGGAGCAACAGAGTAGTGAAGGAAAGGAGCTCATTGACAGAGCTTCTATAGAGGCTCAAGGGCCTAAAAGTTGTAAAACTTATAGTGTCTTTAAATGGGTGAATATAGGTACACAAAGAGAAGAGGAAGATGCAATAAATTATTCCTTGAATGAAGAGATAGAAAATAAGAGTGAAGGAAAGCCAAAATAGGAAGTTTGTGAGCAAGTGCAATCTCACTATGGATCAGTCAAGAGTGAAAATGCAACAGTTAGTGTGATGAGAAGATCATGGAAAGCTCTCACAACCATGTGGATATGGATAAGTGGAGAAGATGAGTTGAAGAACAAGGAAAATTTTAGAGAAGTAAGGATAAGTGAAGTAGACAATGAAGATGAATGTGTGATGAAGACTCAAAGAGAAGAAAAAAACCAAGAATGTGATGCTTTGTAGAAAGATACAATGCTCTTAGTAGAGAAAGAGAAACAAGGGAATGAAGATAACAAGTTGACAAGAAGAGAAGACAAGGAAGGGACTAGTAGTCCTCCATTTTTACAAACTAAGGTGGCTTTTAGATTTTTTTGTGCAGGTTAAAAACATGACATGGATGAGAGTAGGAGGACCACGAGGAAAAATTTGAACCAGATTTGAGAAATATATGGAATGAATAAGATAAAGAAGAACCCAATTTCTTTATGTAACTTAAAGTGATAGAGACAAAAAATAAGAAATGTGAAGACAAAGATGAAGCTAAAGAAAACAAAGGAGTGAAGAATACAAAGCTAAGAGAGAAAATAATGAGAACTTAGAGAATAATGAAGAATATAAAGTGAGGAAATTGCAGAAATTGGAAGAAGAAAAAGAAGATAGATCTCAAATTTCTCCCCCTTGGGAGCTTGATGAAAGGGCATCTTCAAGAACCTCAAAAAATGACATATCAACATTATATAGTTATGAATGTGAAATAAAAAAAGTACAAGAAAGTGTGAGGAAAGCATGGGAAAGGAAGAACTAGGTGGTCAATTAGTTCAAATTTGAATCTTGATAGTTCCCTCCAAAATGCATTCAAAATTTGTGAAAAAGGATGTAAAATGACTTGTCATGAATGTGAGGGGGATTAAATTGTCTAAGTTTTTTTAGAGGGAAAGAATAATATTTCAATCTGATGTAGGGTCTTAGGTGGCATGAGAAGAGTTACAAAGGTATTGGGGGAAGTTGAGGAGTCATAAAATGTCAATTATGAGTGATTGTGAGACTTGTAGGTTAGGTAAGGAATGTAAGGAGTTTGTGACGCCCGCAAAAATGACGTTCCAAGAACACACTTCAACTTAACACTTAACCTGAAAATGCGACTAAATTTATTTTTTGTGTTACAATACAATAATTTTGCAGGGGTGTTCCTCATTTATAATTCATTAACTTAGTTACATTACTTAACTTAGGTTTAAGATTGAGAAACCAGATCCAGATAAGAAGTACGTATCCTCACAATACTTCTCAGGGTTCAATAATTAGCAGTCCTAAGGAAGTAATATGGTTTAAGATATTTAAACAATGTTTCCTATTCTTTCCATTAAGCTTAATTATTACAAGGTTAACCTTATACTAAACTAGTAAATTCATTACTTTAAGGACTTAAAAATTACTTTTAATAAAAGCCTACACAACTAAGGGTCCTAAGGTCACCACACTACTAGGAAATCAAATGGCCCCACTCACCCATCTACACATACCCTTAAGGTTTAGAAAAGAGATTATTTTAAAATTGCTTAATTCTTTTAAAAGATAGGGTAAATTCTCCACCCTTAGATCAAAACCATCCTAGCCATTAAATCCTAGGGTTCTCCAACTTAGCCCTAAAATCCTTATGAAAGTCTATTAAAACCTTTTCTTACTCTATCCTTCTCATTTGCTTCAATTTCTTTTGTTAAATTTGCAGGTTGGAGGAGAGGAAGCCATGAGAGCAAAAAGGAAAGAGCCATGGAGGATTCTTCAAGAAGATTTAGTTTTAGATTAGATCAATTAGTATTTTATTTGTATAATTTATTCCTTTCAAGGATTGGGAGTAGTTTCCTCCCCCAATCTAGTTTTTATTTTAAGATTTTAGTGTATTGGGTTTTAAAATTTGGGGCAAAATCCTACCCCCTTTGATAAAAATGAAGAAATGCTTTTAGATTCACCATTAGAGGGGTTTTAATATCACATCCCTATGCATTAATCTTTATTTACTTGCTGGAAGCTTTACATTTAATCTTTTACACTTAGGAAATAGATAAAATGGTTACATTTTACGCACAGGCGCGGATCCGCGGAATTCTGTCATAAGTGACAGGACCGCCGCCCTGCGCATGGTGACAAATGCGTAACCGCCACCCAAGCTGGGTGACAAACACAGGACCGCCACCCAGGCTGGGTGACAAACACAGGACCGCCGCCGCCCAACACAGGGCGGCGGTCCTGTTTCCGAAAAAACAGAACCTTACAGCCGGAAGTTCTACAAAAACTTAAAGTTGTAAAAGGGTGTAAAAATGCATCCTTGATTTGTTTTTGTTTATTTTAAGTTCCAGGTTTGATATTTATTTCTCATTGATTCACTTCTTGCTAAATCTATTCCTTATATATATATATATTTTGTGGTTTCTCTTCTATTTACTCCATCTACTTACAAGAGTAATTTCTCTTTGTTTAACTAAGTCTTTTCTTTTCATTACAAGCCAAAAATGGATATAATTCTATTTCATTGTTTAGTCATTTTCCACTATAGAAACAACATTTCTACATACCATGCAATCTAATTTATTTTCTCTTCCATTTTACTACAATGTTCATTCCTTCAAAATAACCATATTCACTTTTTTCTTTTTCTTTTTATAAATGCTATTTTGCAACAAAACAACTTATAACAATATCTACATTTTCTTCTTTCACATATTTACAATACAATAATTTCTCAATGAAATTGTACTTTCTTTTCCATTGTAAAATAGATCTATTTTTTTTTTTCAATACATTCGAGATTTAGAACAAATGTATAGTTACTATTTTTTTCTACATCAACTACTTTAACAATCATTATTTTCTCTTTATTTTCCCATGCAATTAATCTCAAAAACAACAAAAGGAATACCAACTTTATTTACAATGATATTTTCAAATTTCTCACTTGAAGTGGTAAACATACCAAAATGTACATCAAGGAAAGAACCATAATATTACAAATTCCTTCGACTCTAAGTGGGTAAAAATACAAAGGTAGTTACTGGCACCAACAAAACTCCAAGCTCCAACACCACAAATAAGCTCTCCAATAGTTTGCTTGATTCACAACAAAATAAGGGTAGAGGCAACTCTCTCCCATTTCCGCAAACAAGATACCCAATGAGAATAGAAGCCATCCCTCGCCATTGGTCCCCCAGCCCCAAACACATCACAATGGGAGAAAATCCAACTCAAGGCAACTAACTTAGATTCCATAACGTACCATAAAATTCGACATTCATTCCATAATCCGTCAAACACAAATCAACAAACCAACAAGAGGAAAAAATTCAAAACAACAAAGTCACGGCTTATCAAGAAAGCCCATAAGAGTAAAGACCTTAATGGGGAGGCCACTTAATTGCTCCCAATGGGAATGGGTTCCACGTAAAAAGCCTCCAACAAAACAACAATACCCCTAACAACTCTTAATCCTCCCTCAAGTACCCCTTGTCCCTCCAATAACTCTTATTCCTCCCTCAACTCTTATGGCTCCCTAAAGGTAAAGACAAGAAAAAATGCCAGCATTTCTCATACTAGGTGGGCACCCACCCAAACTCTCCTCCTCAAGAAAATATCTCTTATTAATGCCTCCCTCAGATAAACTCCCCATAGTCCTCCTCCCACGCCCAACTTAGCATTTCTACCCTTACCCACAGCATTTAGATAAGCACAACAGTCAACAAACATACACAACACACACATATAACATAACATAATAATAAAAATAAGGTGAAGCCCTACCGTGCCTGGTAGATCTTGTTCAAGTACATGAATTTTCAATCCCTCCAAAATCACAAGCAAAGCATCCACAAGCTCCAAGAAAAATCCACAAGTATCAACAAGGCCTCCAAAATCCAAAGCTCCTTTGAAATCCTTTCCTCTCCAAAAATACAAGAGACTAAAACAAAACATCCCACCCCAAACAAACAAAGATCAAATAATAGAGAAAGAGAGGGAGGGATGATGTGGGCTCCAAGTAGGATGCCACCTCATTTTTCCCTCCACTCCACTCACTTGTCCCAACCGCATAGTCCAATGGCACCATTCATGAGTGGTTGAAGAATGACAAGCAACCTTATACCCTCCATCTAAGCCCCACTCCCCCAAAGGACAAAATTAAATTTTTGAATAGCAAGTGCCATTAATATGTTACCTTTCCCCCCAAAACACCTAAAAGACCCTAAATTTGCCTCCCCACCCTAGGTAGGGTTTGGCATGGCTTTGAAGAGGTGTGGGACAAGTTTTGACTTGTTCCCACAGCTTCCAAATTTGGGCCTCCAAGGCCAATTAGAGTTTCCCTGTTGGGTAGAGTGTGCTACTACACTCAAAACTCGAAACACACATCCTCAACACAAAATCCAAATAATCAGGCTTAAAATGAAACTCCCTTTTGGTCACAATCTTTTAATTAGTTTAAAAAACCAAATTCAACTTAACTTAATTAAGACACTACAACCCGTGACTATAATGGGTAAGCACCAATCCAAAAATCTAAATAATAAACCAAGTAAAAATTCACTACTAAAGAAAATCATACAAACATAATAGAAAGGGAAAATTAAAACAAAACAACACATGACCCCCCGGTCACAATTTTTCCCCTAACCAATAATTCTAACAAAACCCACACCCACCAACTTATTACATGTTGCCATGGTTACCCTAGTCAGATTCTTCTCGAATTCCGTGTGGTTGTCTCCCTTCCCCAACTTGTTGTGAAATAATATAACCTGCAGACCAACGAATACCTCCTTCGGCCTATTGCCACATACAACATTCATGCCAAATATACAAAAACGCCTAAAAATTAAACGACACATTTTACATCATCAGCAAATATATATCACTTACACTTTCTAGCAATTCTTTATTCCCATTTCATTTATGTCAAAACGATCATCACATTAATCCAATTATGAAGTTCTACCCAATATGACTAACTATATCAATGTCATAATTAAGATAATAACCATGCAAAATATACCAATAATCATCATCATGGTCCTACCAGTAGACCATATGCATCATATAAAGATCAAATCGGATAACAGTTCATTTTTATGATTCTACTAGCAATGCTAAACCAAGAACATAATAAATCCATAAGTGAAGTAACCGTCATCCGAAACAACAATCAAAATGGTGTCAAGGAAAGGGGCACTACATCCCACCTCCCCCTCCCCTTAGACTCACTTCCCCCTGGAGTCACTGGAAAGAGGTTGGAAACTGTCCTCGAGCAAAGTAACATCCTCCCAAGTCCCCTGCAATCTCATTCAGATCCTGTGCCTCATTGGACCGCGAACCTGATCAATCGTCTCTACCGCGAAGGCCCAGGGTCCTTCGCTCTATAATGCGTCTGGGCTCTGACATCACCTGCCCTGATCTCACCTACAATGCGGTCCATCTAGCACGTGAGAAGGATCAAAAATATCCTCTAAGCACCGAAACGTGAAACACATCATGGCGTGAGACAGCAGGTGGCAATGCTAGACGATGAGGTCAAGGGACCGAGGAACTCCAAATCTCGAATGGGACCCACCAACCTAGGAGAAATCCTTTAAACTTTCTCTTAACGCATAGGCTCTTATGCAGTCAACAACGAAGAAACCCCTTTGTACCCCCTAAAACTATGATTCGTTCCTATGCGGGTCCGCATACTTCTTCTGTCTATCCTGCACCTCCTCATCTCTGTCGATCAAGGTAACCTACGGCTCCATTTCCTGTAATAATGTTTGGCCCTGGAAACCCTATCCTATCTTGTGCCCAACTAAGAGTGTCTGCACTCTCTTCCATATAATGCCGTGAAAAGGAACATCCCTATTGAACTCTGGAAACTATTATTGTATGCAAACTCCACCATGGTACAAATACTCCTCCACATCTCTACTATGATCCATCACGTACATCCTGATATACTCCAAATTCTGATTCACCCTCTCTATCTGTCCATCTGTCTCAGGGTATAAGCTATGGTGAAATTATCCTCATCCTGAGAACATACTGGCATGGTGGTCCAGAAAATGGGGAAGTGTACCACGGAATCGGCGGTCACAAATGATCTTCCACAGAATCCCCTGTAATCTGCAATCTCATCAAGGTTACTCGTGCCACAGCAACTGTGTAGTAGTGGGTCTTCAACTGGAGAAATAATACTACTTTCGTAATTTATTCCACTGTGACCATGATTGGAAGCGTGGTGGTAATCTCGCGAGTGTACGAACCCAACGATACTTTCCATGTAAATGGTGTCCACTTCCACTCCCGATATGGCGTGAGGATAGCGAAGGCCAGCTGATACGATGCTCATCCTTCACCCTTTTGCAATCCTAAACACAGGAACACAAACAGGCCACTCTCTTCCTAATTCCTCCTCGCAAAATAACAACTGTCTCATGGTGGCATGATCTTCTTCACCTTCTCACCTCGGGATGGCTGAATAAGGTGCCCGATGAGCCTCTGTCAAAATGTCATGCCTAAGCCTCCTCTCTAGGAACATATATCCGACTCTGAGTCTTGAGAATTACCATCTGCCTCAATGAAATCTATCAACTCCTTCAAGGGGCCTCTGGGACGCAATCTCTCGCGCTTGCTGCAAAGTAGAAACTATCCTGAGGAGCTGCTGTAAGATTCCTACCTACAATCTGTTCCCCACTGAGGTGGCCCATGCTTAGATGTCTCCATCTACTCAAGGCATCTTTCCACCACATTTCTCCTTCCCCTCACATGCGCTATCTCCATGTACTCCACAAGTACCCATCCAATGTCCCGCTGACTGAGCCTTGAGATTGGGTTGCGTGAAGAGGTGGCGAAGACTCAATGATCAGTCCTAGTGTAAATCTTCCGGCCAATAAGAAAATGTCTCCACCACACTAAGCTAATGTATACTACTGGCAACTCAAGATATGAGTCATATAATTAGCCTTGAGTTGCAAGACTCAAGGCCACAACTCTGCCCTCCTGCATCATCACTCCCCAAGGCCTGCCAAAGAAGCCTTTGTCAAACGTAAGACTCACATGAGATTTGGGTACAGGCAGAAATAGCGGTGCTTAGAGCCACTTCTTCAGTGTCCTGAAGGCCTACCCACTATCTGTCTTAAAATCAAAACTTTTTCCCTGTCCCTGAGAAGTGATGGGGTGCTCAATCCGAGAAAAGATCCTAAACAAACCATCCTATGTACCCTGTAACCCTAAGCCTGCGCACCTCGGTCACACTAGTGGGTGTTGGCCATCCATGATGGCCTCGAATCTTGGAAGGTTTGAACTACGATACCCTCCCCTAATGATGGTTGCCAAATACTGCACCTCGTTCTGAAATAACGCACCTTCTCCAGTTCCCGTAAAGTGCTTCTTGCGAAGACACTGAGAAACCTAGCGAAGTGTGCTCCTCGTGCTCCTCACCTGCGTGAGTAAATTAGAATGTCATCAAGGAAGATGAGCACAATGATCAAGGAAGGTCCTAAATACCCCATTCATCAAACTCATACACTACGGGGCAATTCTCAAACCGAAAGTACCCTACTGTGGACTCGTATTGGCCATATCTCGTATAAACGCAGTCTTATGAATATCCATCTTCCACAATCTTAGCTGATGGGTACCCTGACTTAAGATCTATCTTAGAGAAACTGTAGCCCCCTTCATCTGATCAAATACTCATCAATGCGTGTAAGGGTGTACCGACTTGTTTATTGTTACTTTATTCAGCTACGGTAGTTCAATACACAAACCGACGAGATCCATCCTTCTTCTTCCTGAGATCACTGTGCACCCCAAGTGGATAAACTAGATGGTTAGGCTTTCTCCAGAAGGCCCTCAAGCTCAACTTGAGCTCACATAACTCAGGAGTACTAATCCGATAGGATGCTTGTGAGATCGAACTCTGCCCGGAACTAGATCTAATATTGGAATCGATCTCACTTTGGGGAGGTAACCCGATAGCTCCCCTGGGAACACATCAGAAAATATATAACATGTGATGGTTCATCGAGGGAAGGTCCCTCGTGAATCATCCGTCCTGATCGTCACTGACCTATAGCAACCAACTGACCAAACCACCCCGTCGTGCCACACCCGCTTAAGCCTGCATGCAGAGATGGTGCGAATTATACGGCCCTCCTAACTCCTGATATCACTGAATCTACTCCAAGATCCATTCTATGCAAGCAAGGTCTTATGGTAAACAATCCCTCTACTCTATGAGCAGACAACAATCATGCTAAAATTTATGCCATAAGATCCTATGGAAGGAATCAAGACATAGTAGTGGTGAAGGGTCCCCCAAATCCACTACACACTCCTTAACTAAGGAGTCTACAGAAATTTTGGCTCCAGAAACCATCTCCATGTCCCAACTACGGCCCCTACCTAACTGCCCACTAGCTACAACACTCCTAAGGACTGTGCAATAAAGAATCGAAGAACCAAATCAATACTAGAGGGTGGAAATACCACCAAACTACCTGTCGTCTCATCACGGTACTACTGGTGCTCAAGCCTGGCAGTTCTCGACCGCTGCATAGATCCGATGACTCCGGCCATATCACCAACAGTAGGCGCTGAGCCTACATCTTACCCTGTCCAGGGTCTGTTGTCATTCTCTCTCATAAATGTCCAACAACACCACAACCAACAGTCATACTGGTCCTCTCAGTTGGAAGAAGCTCCAGCTGGTAGACTCTGAATTCTGGTTTTGATCCTGAATCCGGCCGTTGGACTGCCTGAGGCCCTCTGCTGACGAGCTCCCTGCGACTGAGCCTAGGCGGCACCCTTGTGGTCCTGATGTGACCCCCTAGGAGGAGGCCCTTACTAACGTCCCTCTGCGCATCAAATCTCCTTAGGAGTTAGCTAAGGTGGGCAGGTCTGCTGCGCTACTTGCTTTTGTGGCCTGAATGAAGCTTTCCCTGAACTTTGTCCACCCCATGGGAGAGGGAAACTACCCCTTGCCTACCATCCTCATCTACTGATATGGCCCGAACTTCTGTCTCCTAAGTCGGTTGCATCTTCCCAGTGTCCCTCCTCTGCAATATAAGGCCTTCCTCCACGCCTCTGCTAATGTCTTGTGGGCATAATACACACCGTGCCACCCAAATCAAGTTTCAAGCCATGATGAACCTATGAATCCATACCTACTCATCCTGCATATAGTCGACATACTGGAGTATGTCTAGAAATCGACTCTCATACTCAGCTCTGTCAATCAATGCTGACGTAGGTCATGAAACTCGTCTATACGCTTCTTATAAACCTCCTGGGTAAAACTCTGCTCCAGAAACGCTCCTCAAATTCTCGCACAGGTGACTATTCTGAATCAACATGGAGCTTCTGCTCCTCGGTCCTCCACCAGACTCCTGCTCCATCCCTCAGAAGTTGATAGTCGCACACAATTTTCGTGTTGCTAGTACAGAGGACAGCTTGAAGCAATCCTCTCAGCCCCAACCAGCTTCTGCTGTGAAACCACCTGTATACCCGAATATTGAGATGGGTCATAGCTTCAGGTCTCCCTGATATGGTCTGCAATCTTGACGTTTTGACGACTCTAGGTCGATCTGTATGCTCCTCTCCTTCTGCTAAGGGCTTTGAACTTGTCCTTGTGTCTTTGAGATCCTATCCCCATGTTCCTCGTTATGTGGTGCTCGGCCCTAGCCGCCTCTTCACGAAGTTCTTTCTCTGCCCTATGCTCCTCGCTGTGTCGGGGAACCTGGGAATCTACTGATGGCTCCAAACTATGTTCCTGGCAAATCTTCCTCCCAGGGCTCTCCGCGTATGTGGCATTGACATCCTGGAGTGTCTGTACGATCTTAGGTAGATGGGCGCTACACCTGCTTGGCGGTGGGTATATCTAGTCTATATGAAGATACCCCGTCGCCTAATCGCGCCTCTTGCACAGATCACGGCGAGAGTTTAGTTTCATTGTTCTAGGTCCTTGTGGCCATTTTCTAAGTTTTGTTGTTTCATATAATTATCAACATTGTAGTTTTATAGATTAAAAGAAATCCACTCTACATAGTTAAATTTCATGTTTTCATGTTTTCCTAACGTGTGCCCAGGTCCAGATTTGAACCCACGCTCTGAGACCAGTGGTACGCCCGCAAAAATGATGTTATAAAGAACTTGCTTCAATTCAACTAACCTTAACCTGGAAAATTGCGACTATTTTTTTTTGTGTACAATACAAGAATAGTGCAGGGTTTTTCATCCTTTACATTCATTAACTTAGTTGCATTACTTAAATTAGGTTTACGATTGATAACCAGATCATATAAGAATATGTATCCTCACAATACTTTTTCAGGGTTCAATAATTAAGCAGTCCCTAAGGAAGTAATATGGTTTAAAAAACATTTAAACATTTTTTCTATTCTTTCCATTAAGCTTACTTGTTACAAGGTTTGCCTTATACTGAAATTATTAAATTCATCTACTTCATTACTTTAAGGACTTAAAATAACTTTTAAATAAAACCCTACAAAACTAAGGGTCCCTAAGGTCACCCACACACTAGGGTTTTAAAAAAAAAATTTCCCAAAAAAGAAATGACCCCACTCACCCATCTACCATGCCCTTAAAGGTTTGAAGAAAGATGATTATTTAAAAAATTGGTTAATTCGTTTAAAGATATGGTCATCTCCACCCTTAGATCAAAACCATCCTAGCCATTAGATCCTAGGTTTCCCCAACTTAGCCCTAAATCCTTATGAAGTCTATTAAAGGCCTTTTCTTACCTATCCTTCTCATTTGCTTTCATTTCTTTTTTGTTAAGTTTGCAGGTTGGAGGAACGGAAGCCATGAGAGCAAAAAGGAAGAGCCATGGAGGATTCTCAAGAATTTAGTTTAGATTAGATTAGTTAGTCTTTTATTGCATAACTGATTTCTTTCAGTTGGGAGGTTTTCCTCCTCCAATGCTGGGTTTTTATCTTAAGATTTTTAGTGTAATTGGGTTTGAAAATTTGGGGCAAAATCCTACCCTTTGATAAAAAATTAAGAATTCTTTAGATCTCCATAAGGTTTTAATATCACATCCATGTCAATTACTTCTTTAATTTACTTGTTGGGAGCTTATCTTTAGTCTTTTACACTTAGGAAATAGATAAAATGGTTCACATTTTTACCAACAGGCGCGGATCCGTGGAATTCTGTCATAAGTGGAAGGATCCCGCCCTGCGCAGGGTGAACAAATGCCTAACCCCGCCACCCTGGCTTGGGTGCAATGCGTAACCGCCACCGTAGGCTGGGGTGAAGCAAACATGTACCCGGCCGCCCGATCTCGGTGACAAACACGTAACCCCACCTAGGCTAGGTACAAACACAGTCCCAGCCGCCATGCACAGGGCGGCGGTCCTGTTTTATGAAAAACATAACCTTATAGCCGGAAGGTTGTACAAAAACTAAGTTGTCAAGGGTGTAAAAATCTCCTTATTGTTTTTTTACTCATTTTACGTTCCAGGTTTTGATATTTATTTGCCATTGAATTCCCTTCTTGCTTAAATCTATTCATATATATTATAATTTTTTTGTGTTTCTTTTCTATTAACGTCATCTACTTACAAGAAAGTTTCTATTGTTTAAACTAATCTTTCTTTCATTACAAGCAAAAAATAAAAATAAATTGATATACTCTATTTTCATTGTTTATTTTTTCCATTTTCTAATAAAGGACACTTTCCTACATCCATGCAAATCTAATTTGTTTTTTCCTCTTCCATGGTTTACCACAATGTCATTTCATCAAATAGACCATATTCCTTTTGTTTTCTATAAAATGAAATTTTCGCAACAACACTTATAAGACTCTCGACATCTTTTTTCTTTCTCATATTACATACAATAACTATTTAATGCAAATATGCTTTCTTTTCATTTCAAAATAGATCTTTTTTTTTTCAATAAATTCGAGATTTAAAACAAAATGTATAGTTATATTTTTTTCTAACAATGCACTATCTTTACAATGCATTATTTCTCCTTTATTTCCCATGGCAATTAATCTCAAAAACAACAATAGGATAGCAACTTTATTCACAATACGCCTTTAAATTTCCTCCACTTGAAGGTGGGGTACACCTACCAAAATGTACACAAGGAAGAAACCATAATATAACCAATTTCTTCGACTCTAAGTGGGTAAAAACAAAGGTAGTTTCACTGGCACCAACCAAACTCCAAGCTCCAAACCCAACAAAATAGCGCCTCCCATAGTTTTGCTTGATTCACAACAAAATAGGGGAGAGGCAACGCTCTCCTCCCAACCAAGATACCCCAATGCAGAGAGAAGCTCCTCTCCATTGGCCCGCGAGCCCCAACCCCACATACAATGGGAGAAATTCCAACCATGCAACTACTAGATTCCACATACTAACATAAAAATTTCAATTCTGTGTGTTGGAGTCCATAATCCTTCAACAAACAACAAATCAACAACTCAACAAGAGGGAAACACTCAAAACAACAAGGTCACAGGCTTAATCAAGAACTCCGTAAGAGAAACCTATGGGAGGCCACTTATTCCTCCCAATGGGAATGGGTGCCACCTACAAATCCTCCAATAAAACACAATAACCCTAACAACTCTTTTGGCCTCCCTCAAGTCCCCAACCCCTTGTCCTCTATCCCACTCTTATGCCCTCCCTAACTCTTATGTGTGGGGCGCCTCAAAGTAAGAAAAAGTAAGTTGAAAATGGCAAGCATTTCTCCGTACTAGGTGGGCACCCACCCAACTCCCTCCTCAAGAAACATTATCTCCTATGGTCTCCCTCAAATAAACTCCATAGTCTCCTCCCACCTTCCGAGACTTAGGCATTTATCTACTAACTAACTAACCCTTACCCAACATTTCAATAGTAACACATTCAATACAACAAGACACACACATACATATAACAAGAACATACTAAAAATAAAGGTGAAGTGTCCTACCTTTCCCATGGAGATCTTGTCCAAGTATGAAGTTTCAATCCCGCCAAATCAGTCAAGCACCACAAGCCCAAGAAAGAAGCCACAATCTCTTCACAATCCTCCTCCTCTCCAAAATCCAGAGACTAAAAACAAAACAACCACCAAAACAAAACAAAAGGATCAAATAACTAGAGAAAATAGATGGAGGCATGATGTGGCTCAAGTAGGATGCCACCACCCGCCCCATTTTCCCTCCACTCCACATCACTTGGTCCACCTCATATTCCATGCACCATTAATGAGTGGTTGACGAATGACAACGCCCTACACACTCCATCTAAAGAAGCCCACTCCCACTCCCTCAAGGACAAATTAAATTTTGAAAGAAAGTGTAATTAATCTTTTAACCTTTTATCTCATCCCCCCAAAACACCTAAAAGACAATAAAATTGACCTCCGAACCCTAGGTAGGGTTGGCATGGCGTTTTAAGAGGTGTGGGGACAAGTTTGACTTTCCCAGCAAAGCTGTCCAATTTTCCCATTGGGGTAGATTGTGCTACACTTCAAAACTCAACCACACATCACTCAACACAAATCCAAAGTAAATCAAGGATAATCAATGACTCATTTTTCACCAATCTTTTATTAGGTTACACCAAATTCAAATTCTTATAACACTCACCATGACTAAGAATGGTAAAGCACCAATCCAAAAATCAAAAATAAACCAATAAAAATTCACTACTAAAAAACATACATACAAACATAATAGAAAGGGAAAATTAAAACAAAAAACCCATGACCCCCTGTCACACGAATTTCCCCTAACCAATAATTCTAAAACGCACACAATTACATGTTGCCATGGTGCCCTAGTCCGTATTCTTCTCGAATTCTTATGTGGTTTGGTCCGCCCCTCCCCACATTGTTCTGATATAAATATCACATATAACCGCATCAAAAAAAATACCTCTTCGGCTTTGCCACATTAAAACATTCCATGCCAATATCAATAAGCTAGAACGACACATTACTATCATCTTGCAAATACGGATCTCTTCCGTTCTAGTCCATTTCTTATTCACATTTCATTTATGTCAAAAACTATCATCACCTGAATCCATTAGCATTCTAATCCAATATTACTAAAATTATCAATGTCTAATTAAATAAATAACCCTGTCCAAAGGATCAAATAGCTCATCAAATGTCCACCAGGAGACCATATGCTCATAGAAAGAATCAAATCAATATATTTCAGTTTTATGATCTCTACTGCATGGCTAAACAAGAGCCATAATAATCAGCAGGGGAAGTAACGCAGTCTCGAAAACAAGAATCAAATAGGTCGAAGAAAATGGGCACGCACAATGGTACAAAAAAACAAAGCTATGGGAGACTAAGACATGCCTAAAAGGATTCACTTTTCTTTTGTATTCCCATATGTGAATAAGTGGATTACTAACGATAATCCACTAATTTTAATAGATTGTTTGTTTACTTGTAACAATTCCTTTTATTTGGATCCAGCAGTTGATTATACACTGATTGATTACTATTTTCAGCTCTCCTGAAACCTAAATCCTTTCAAATAACCTACACTAAGAGTTCTAAACCATGTTTTACATCTCTAAAATAGTAACATTAAAAACAGTCATATAAGCGAAATCGAATTAACAAATTTATATAGCAAATTGTTGACAAGCTTTTAATAATACGATGCAACTGTACATATAGTTATAAATTAAAAATTAGTCGTGAATTTTGTATTCATTGCTATTACGAGGTGATTACATTATAACTCCATGTCTTCATAAACATGTTGGAAAACAGAGTACAAAATGATGGTTTTTCAATGGCTTTAAAGTTCTAGGAAATTCTCTATTATATAAAGAACACATTAACGATGAAATCCTCTTTCACCTAATGATTATGAAATCATAGTTTTTTCCTTAATGTATGCCACACACAATATCTATAAATAAGTGGCTCGCCACTATAATTTATCCTATACCAAGTCAGAATTGTGACAACACACCTGTCACATGTGAAAACTAACACTTGTTTTATTTTTTGTTGCAGACAAGCTTGATCATTTCTTCACAAGAGGTGGAGTTTACGCAGTATGTACAACTGCTCTTATGAGTCCACTTCTAATTCCTACGAATATTGTGTGGTGGTATTGATATTTTCAATAATGTTCTGGTCCTCCCTGCCACAACATCTCCTACTAACAAAATGACGGATCACATCAATTTTTCCTTTAGTAATATATCTAGAATCCATCTTAGCTCCTTGTTTATCCTTGTCATTGTTATATTAGTTTTATTAAAGAATAACAAATTTCTTCTTTCAACTTTACAATGTTTCATCTTTTGATGGCATCCTTCAAATGTGCATCAAATACAACTATTTTTTTCTTTAGATTTACTTTTTTGTCTTGCAAACCTAAATAAAAATGTTAAGTCTCTTATATCAGTCTCCAATAATTTATTCAATGTTCATAATATCATTATTTTGTCATGTAAAAGAGATGTACCAGCATCTTTTTCTTTTCTGCATTGCAATTAAAACATTAACTTTTGACTCTCTAGACCATTTTGTTTTTATTATGTAAGGGATTCTCATTAAGATTCTCCAAGTTATTTAACATTCTAGCCAAACTATCACATCATAGTCATTATTATACAAAATTGTACATGTTGAGCTTGTTTAGAAAAATTTCAAGCTTGTTGGTTGTCTCTCTCTCGCAGTGAACAATGAATGCATTTGCGTGTATATAGGATTAGATATTTCTTTATTTGATAAAAATTTGGGCCCTGCTCTCCCCAATTCACATTGATTCCATGGTAGACCTAACAAACATCCTCAAGTGTGCCCCTATAACTAATGTGATATCATATTTTTTGAGGAAAAATCTTCTTCTGGTCATCTGTGAGTGTTTTTTACTTAGATGGAAGGAGAGTCTATAATATCCATGTAATCTTGTTGTGCTTGTGCGAGGAGTGGAGGAATTTATACATACCATGCGTGTCAAAATAGTTACTCTTCTCTGTGTCACCACGATCAAAATCCAAATCCCAAATCATCACCCCGACTTGATCTAGTTCAAAGATGGTGTGTCATTTGTATAAAAGACCTACCCCCCTAGTGAAAAACAGGGAAATTCTAAGGTATGATGAATTGTTCCTACAGAGTCTACAAGACCTCTTAGAATATTTCTTGAAAAAAATTTTATACAGTCCACGTTGGCTGTACTTGAGTCCTTCTTGGAATATTCTTAAAGCTATTAACTACCAAGATCAAACTTCAAAGTATTAAAAAATAATCAGTAGAACCTGTAAATTTTAAGTAAAAAAATTCATGTACAAAATATGCTAAGAATTAAACATTACCATTCTCCTCGACACATGACTCATTCAACTTGTACCACTTACAAAATTGATGCATTTTTATGGTTCCTCCTATCACTTGATTAGAAATAGTATATTTATACCTATAGAAA
>JAHRHJ020003778.1:0-117992 GCA_019776745.2 Taxus chinensis
AGAAGCAGAGGCCAATTAATCATTTGTTATCTCTCAAAATGCAAGAGGAGATGAAGAAGCTAAGGGATGGAGGAATTATCCATCCCACAAGGTATTCTTCTTTGGTTGCCAACCTAGTGCCAATAAGAAATAAGAATGGTGATATCAGGTTATGTGTGGACTTCAGGAATATGAACAAAGCATCAATGAAGGATAATTATACTTTTCCAAACATGGAGAACATGCTTGTAGTTAGTGACTAGTTTTTGAAATGCTTTCTACCTTGGATGGTTTCTCTAGTTATAATCAAGTTGTGGTGAAGGAATCAGAAAGGATACAAGATAGCCTTTACTACTACTTGAGGAATGTATGTGTATGTTAGGATGCCCTTTGGTCTAATGAATGTTGGAGCCAATTTTCAAGAGAGCAATGGATGTTTCTTTTTATAGTTGCGTCAATGAGTTTATTATTGTTTAGCAAGATGATGTAACAATATTTTCTAGAAAGAGAGAGGTGATCATTTTCTGCACTTGGAAAAGATGCTGATCAGATGTAGAGAATATGACATCTCACTCAATCCAAAGCAATGCCATTTTGGAGTTCAAAAGGAAAAAGTTGATTGGTCACATTGTGTCACAAGGAGTAGTGATTGATCCAGAAAGGGTAGAGGCCATTAGCTAGGTCCCAATTCTAAGAACCAAGACAGGCTTTCAGTCCTTCTTTGGGTAGATAAACTTCATCAGAAGATTCATATCAAATTTTGTTGAGTTGATCATTCCAATCACTTCCATGTTAAAGAAGGACCAGTTCATCAAATGGGAGGAGGCTTCCATCCAAGATTTTAATGGAATCAAAGAGGCATTGAAGCATGCCCCTAGTTTTGGCAGCTCCAGATTATAAGACCTTTCTAGGGTGCTTTCCTTTGATTCAGAAGAACACTATTGCTTCGTGTCATTACTGCAGAAGGATGATGAAAGATGGTTGATAGGCCCTGTTAATTCCTTTTTTAGTAAGGTCATTTGCAAGGGGCATTGAGCTGAAATACACTATCATGGAAAAGTATGCATTTTCGTTGGTCAAAGAAACAAAGGTTTTTAAGCCTTATATTGCTAAGTTCTATTTTGAGTTGCTTATGTTGCTCATACTATGGTAAAAGCACATCTTAATTAGAGATGGAAGTCTCAAGTAAAAAGATGCAGTATGGGTGGAAAAGGGTTTTGCAAGATATATGATATGGATATCCAAACCATGAAGTTAATGAGAGGTCAATGGGGTTAGCTAACGCTTATGGATAAGAGCAACTTGCAAACCATTGAGGTAAATGAGTAGAAGAAGAAAGGGAAGGTGTTTTTTAACCCTAGGTTGATAAGTTCTGAGTGGTATAAGGATGTGATCCTTTCTATCTCAGACACTTAAACTACCGTGAGCATTTGAAATAAGAACCAGAAAAGGAACCTCTTAAGTTGGTAAATTCCCAAGAAATATGTCATTACTTATTATGGGTTAGTGCATGGAAGAACCCAGAGGGAGTCCTCTTAAGATGCATTACTGAAGAAGAAGCCCCAAAAATAATTCCTTGATCTCCATAGAGGAGTACCTTGTGGGGGATTATATTTTGCTCACAAGAGTCATCAACAAATAAGATCCTGAGGGCTAGGGTTATTGGTGGCTTCAACTCTTGTTCAGGGATTCTTTAACTCATTCTTAGTTAGAAGATGTGAGAGTTGTCAGATCTTCTCTGGAAGACTAGAATTGGCTTCAGATCCCTATTCCTTTGCAGTTTGTATCAATTGAAGCTCCATTCCTAAGCAATGGGGAATGGATTTCATTGGTGAGATTTCAAACCCTTCAAATGTTGGCCATAAGATGGATTCTTGTAGCCATTGATTAATTTACCAAGTGGGTGGAAGCAATCCCCACCAAAAGAGCAACACACCAAATTTGTCATGGATTTTGTGACAGAATGCATATATGATTTACAGGTTTGGAGTACCAGTCAAAATTGGATGGGCTGATAATGACCCATGAGCTTTCAGAGCTAAACCTTTGATGGAGAATGTGCAAGGAGTATGGGATCAATTTGACATATGCCTCTAATTATAATCCCCAAGGAAATAAGGAACAAGCTGAGTCTAACAACAAGCTAATTTGGATCTAAAAATTATGTAGAAGAACCTTGGAGTTAAAACTAAGAGAAATGCAATGGGTTAGAACAATTGAGGTTTGTTGGTTGGGCAAATAGGATCATTGTCAACTAGGGCCACTAGAAAGAATCCATTTGAGAGTGCTATATGGGACTTAGGCCATACTACCTCTGCATATGCAATTTATGTTCATATTAGTTTATTCAACATGCTGGTTGAAGATCTGAAAGGTAGTCCTTATGATGCCTCGCATCAACTAAATTGTTGAGCTACGATGAAGAGACTGGGAGGGCATCTCGCACCAGAGGCATATAAAGTTGGATGAGAAAATGAGTTGAAAAAATTGGGCCATAAGATAACAAAAGGATTGGGCCAGAATCCCTTCAAGTTGGAGTTTCTTGAGGGATTATGGGATCTCTCACATGAGGATTTTCAATGTTTTAGATTGATAAGTTTCAATGAAGGGGAAACTAGTGTATATGATATGGGACAATACTCCATAGAATTAGATGAAGAAGTTAGAGGGTGAAGATACTTTCTTCCTTGAGGAGGAAGTTACTAGAGAAGGGATGAATAAATTGAAGCCGTACTAGACTTAAGGGTAGTAAAGATGACATTGGGAAAGATTACATGGAATGATTCACCCTAAAATGGAAGGAACACGCCGAATAAGATGTGACATGTATAAGTGTGAAGGAGCTTGGTTAGTCTATGCCATACTTTGGAGCTTGACTCATTGTAGTCCTGATCTGACCTATTTGTTTACCCTAGGTTTGGTTAAAGCAAGAGCATTCATGGAAGAAATGAAACTACATAAATTTCTCTGGAATGCATTAGCTAAGTCTAGAAGACACAATGGATATTTTGGCACTAGGTCATCTATGAATACATGGTGGAAAAGTGCATGGGAGTGCGCAAATCTTTTAACTAGGAGAGCAGAATGTTGCGGAGAAAATAGTCTGGAGGCCTTTGAAAATGATAAAATGTATGGTATCTGTAAGATGTCAGTTCAACCATGATGTGGTGTTCTAGACGAATTTCTCTCAATTACCATGCCTGAAGTAGTTGGTCGTTGGGTAATGCACATAAGTTTAAATTTTAGGTTTGAGTGGGAGTATGAGAGGATACTAGAAGGAGTGTCTATAATGCCTGATGGGTCGGAAATATCTTCCCTATCAAAAAAACTCGTACGTTTTCCCAAATCCTTGATCTCCAGAGGTCAGAAATAAGGTTGGAGAGGTCAATGAAATTAAATTTTTGATAGACCCTAGAAGATCTCTGGAGTTATCACAAATGTAGCACTATCGACTGTGCTCCAATGGAGGATTATTTTTTAGAGCCTTGTAATTTTCTAAAATATAATCTAACACCTAAGATGATTTTTTTTTTTCACTCTGCAATGGATGTTTCAGGGTCATTTTACGGTCTGACTAGTTGACCAGTCAAATTTGCATCCTTAGTGGAGAGGGTGTGGTGCTGGTTTAGTTAGTCGTCGCCCCACTTTTTCCTTTGAAAATTCCATTGATCCATGGCCTCAACATCAAACTTTATTCCCACGTGTTGTGCTGTAGACACGTCCGGGAGGTCTCTACTTTATTTTTGGTTTCCATAATTAATCTCACCTTGGGACACGATGATCATGTATGGATCTATATTTGTGTCCTTGTTTCAACTGTTTTTCTGAAGAGGTCTAAAATAATTCCTCACCATTGTCTCCCATCCTTTTCCTACTATTTGAATTCAAAAACTCAGGCTTTCCTGTTATTTCCATTTTTTACTGTCGAGATTTTCTGCCCTTATGAATTAAGTCATTTTCCCCCAAATTGAACTTGATAACCAAAATTGAATGGATGTAGCTATGAAGAGCGTCCACTTGAGCCTTGTAACATTTCTAAATCCTTTGTCCTTGAAAATCAAACTTCACTCCTTGGGCTCAAATGGTCACCTTTTCTACATTTTATGCGGTTTTAAATGGGTGTTTCCCCCGGTCAAATTTGCATCCTTGCATGCGCAAAGACAACATGGCCTCTTTTGGTTGGACGCGGCTCAGCAGGGTGCTCTATGAAATTTTATAAATCACCTCAACTTAAAGATTTGTTCCACGGGAGGAACGATGCTCATTTGAAGATCTACTGGTTTTGGTTTGGAAAAGTAGGCGTCGGGAGGACACGTGGAGGTTTCTGCTACTTTGCCCAAACTTAGACAAATTTTTATACAACTAAAATAGTATTGGCCTTAGGAAACAGGGACATGTGGTCAGCCCGTTTCATTCAGTAGTCTTTTGGAGTGTGGCACCAATAGGGACATTTGGAGACCTCCGCTCACTTTCATTTTGCTTAGAATTTTTAGCGGCCAAAAGAGACTGCCTCGGATCCTAACACATGGTGCCTTCCGCTGAGCTTTCAAGCATTTCAAAAAATTTTTACCGGGCCAGGACACGTGGCGAGCTCCACTGTGCTCATTCAAACTTTTCTATTAAATTTTTTGGGATATACCATCTCAAGATGCAGAACATTGTGACGCGTGGCAGTTCAAGAAAAGTTAGGAAAGGGCGGGGAAGCAGACCATGGGGGCACTTCTACAAACTTATGAATTTTTTTCACGTTTTTTCTCAAAAGGGTCGAAGTAAAAAGTCACCTTCTGCTAATGGCCCGAAACAAATGTTTTCTAAGGATCCATGGACCCAAAGGAATCGAGAAAGTATCAAAGTTTGTTTACTGCCTCAAAGTCAAAAGATTTTCCCGCCATGGGAGGCAGACGCATAAAAAGAGGGAGGTAACTTGCATTCTTTTCCCCTTGATCCATTCATAGGCAGATTAAAACATCAAAATGGTCCGCAAGCCCAATAGATGGGAAAGGTCAAAGCTTTTGCTCCAGTCAATGGTGGAGGTGCGGACTATCATGAGGAAAATTTGGAAAAATTTCCTTTTGGGAGAAAAGAGTTAAAAGTGAAAGGGGGGAAGTGGTTCCGCTGAGTACTCAAATTAGGACACGTGTTAGGCCCATTTTTCAAGGGCGGAGTTGTGAGGGAAATTTGAAAATTTTTCCCTTTTCCAAATAAGAGGTGAAATGGTAGAATTTGGCCGCAGTTCCTTTGGGACCCACCTTAGGACACGTGTCAGGCTCATTTCTCAAGGGCGGAGGCGCGGAGAAAAAATGTGAAAATTTTACATTTTTTATAAAGTTGTAGCAAAGGAAAAAAGGGAACCCGCAGGCCCGCTCTAAAATGTCAAAGATCTATTTTTGCATCTTGGACGACCCAAATTCAAAGTAAAGATCAACGACAACTATGAGTGTTGAATCTTGATTTTCCCCCCATTTTTACTATAAAACATGGAAGTGAGTCTTCAAATTCTTGATATTTCCTACATGCCAAATAGAGAGGGGAGTTAATTTTGATGTCTAAGTTTGGTGGGAGAGATCTTGAGACATCTTTCGCCATTAAAATGGTTTGACTCTCGGGCTCGATCTGATTTTCCATTTTTCTTCTCCTGAGCATGCAAGGAACCATATTTGATAGATTAGGGGCGGAAGTGGTCAGTGATTTGAAGGAAGAGTGTTCTACCAAATGAAGGAGTTGAATGTTGAGATTTTCGAAGAGATCTGTCCCATGAGCACCTAACAACTTTTTATAGATCTGATTCTAGAAATCACGATCATGATCATGGCGAGCATTGGTAGCACTCAATGTCGTGATTTTTGGGGGGAAAAGGGGCTCTGTTGTAAATGTTATAAATGGCACAATTTTTTTGTGCAAATGGTTGGAGTGTAGGTTGGTTAGAGGTCAAAGACTGAATTTCCAATTAGAAAAATCTTGACAAAGCCTATCTTTTGAGAAGCCGTCTACTGAAACCTGGTTATCTTTTGTATTAAGTTTGATCATGTCAAGGTTGTTATATGGAATTCAAATTTGACCTTCCATTTTAAGGTGGTTGCGAGTGTACATACCCCATTCCAAAAGGATTCATTTAAAAACAAGATTATTCTAGACTAAATTTTCCCTTGTGTGACAAATTTAATCAAACTTTTATGCATTATTCTATGTCTTTAGTAATCTTGTAGAAGTGTAAAATGTAATCCATGATCTGTGTCAACTGTGAGAGTCAGATTTGGTGTGTTAATCATATTTTCTTAAGGTCCTCTCTATAAATGTATCCAAAAGAAGTAGTTTTTCTTGTTTTTCAATTACAATCTTTTATTAAAATATGATTCTCAATCACACAGGTCTGAAAGGTCCTTGTAATAGTTTAGTGATCACATCTATAATTTCATTTTCACAGAAGAGCCTTCAGTGCTGGGAGTGAGATAAATGATTTAAAATCACTTTTCTTTCATTGAGTGCTTGATCAAAGATTATTTGTAATCCTCTGGGTGTACCTGAAGGTGATTGATTTGGTTTAAATCTTAATGCTTTATTGAGGCTTTATATACTCCGATCACATTCATGATTCCAGAATTTCACAGATTTATGTGAATTTAGTGCTGATCTTGGGCCTCAATTGAAGTACATATTCTGGTTGCACAAAGAACACATTTAGCTGTTTTGTGGCATTTTGTTGGTTTATCATTCTTTCCATTTTTCATAAGCTCTCAAGGATCGTGGTGAGGTCAAGTTCACTCCTGCCTCCCCTCCCACCAAAATATCTATTTAAAACAACTAATCTTACCCATATTACCCTTATTTTTCCTTTGTATACCCTAGACAAGACCAAAATACTATGTTACTAAAATATGCAGAAATAGATCAAGATTCTCAAATGTCTTTAGTAACCCTTGCCTTGTTTTGAAAATATCTCCATAATCTAGAAGTGATAACTCATGAGTAGTCAGATCTGGTGTGTTGATCATATTTTCCCCAAGGTCTATCTCTATAAATATTTATGCAAAAGAAAGGATTTAAAGTCGAGCAAAAGGGGTTTCAAATAATAGAGGTTACAAAATAGGTTCTCTTACCTTGGTTGAAAGGCACAACCTAAAATAGTTAGGATCAGATCACATCCTTACGGAATGTCAGACTTGTCATTTCCCTTGCATAATAATGAATTTTATTTTATTTGAGATCCATATTTCATTTCTCCAAGCTGACAACCCAACATTCATGATTTTCTAATTCAGGAGTACCTTTGGTTAGTTGCAATGACGGAAGTGTAAGGAGACATGGGTTCCTCACGACATAGTCACATTGTTTCACCTCTGCAACAAAAATATCTCCGACCTGATGGCAGTTTAGATTTGTCAATCCTCCCGTCCTGTGCCAAAATATGAGTGTTGGAACAAGATATGGACATCCATAAAAGCATGGAACAAGTTGAGAGGCAAATTATATTGTAAATGTTGTAGTTACAAATGAAAAATGTGGGAGCTGTGCAGCATGGCGCGTGAACCACTTGCTAGAGAGGGGGCATTTCATGATATGTTTTGACTGCAGATATGCCTCAACATGTAATCTTCACAAATTTTTTGCCCATAATGGGTTAACATAACCTACAACTAGCCACTTTTAGAGCCTATCAATTTGCATTTCTGCGTCAGATTTATCTAAATAAATGATTGTGTATGGATTAGTACTGAAATATCTCACCAGTGGGCCACCATAATTTATGAAGAGAAAGGAAACCACACTGCTAGATTTTCCTTCAGTTGTTCTATTGAATAGAAAATTGAGAGGTGCGATTCTTGGTATCTGACACATGGTGTCTGCCAGATTTTTGTTGTAAAGCTTGTGGTTTTTAGGAATGCTTTCACTCATTTCCTTTATGGCCATTTTGGGTCGGCTTCTGGATCAATGCTGGAGATAGTAGAGGATTTATTGCATGGTATTTGACCACCTAGCTTAATCCAGGAAAAAATGGTTTGGGGTCAAGTTTGATTGGATGCTGGAATTCCTAGACAGACTCTACTTGGGTTCTCTTTTCCTGATGGTCTCCTACTTGCGATGTGCGGCTCGCTGAGCTCGTTATTGTAGAACTTGATGAATGGCACAAATCTAGTTTCACTGAAGTCATCATTTAGAAACCTCCAAGGTAAACTACCATATTGGTATTAATGTTTAGAAACACTCTAAAAACCTATCACCAGCGTCAGCTTTTCGTCATTCATCATATGCACCAATGGGGAGGATCTAACTCTTAATGTGACTTCTATTGGATGCGTTACAAAGGCCAATGGAATGCCTACAAACGCTTTATCAACACTAGCATGTCATTATCATCTGACATCAGTTAGTGACCTTATGCTATATGTGAACGAGTGATGAAAATATCTATGGACTGGAAATAACCGTGAGGTATTTCAATGGGAAGTGTTAGGCAATGATAAGATGGTAGAGCCCATAGATTCTATTTTTCAAATGGTAGAGGAAGGATTAGAGGAAATTACCACTAGACAGTTCCCATTGAGCTCAATTGGAGTGTGCTATCATTTGGGAGCTCTACAATACAACAAGGAGATTCACAATGACATGGTATATGACTCAAATCATAGTATTGAGCACTCTTCAATATAATGCAACAATAAAACGTGTGTCTTATTTTGTGGGACCATTGTTAGGTTCCTGGCATATTATGTAACTTGGGATACACAAGGTGTGGTATATCTATTGATGTAGCAAGGTGGGATAGAACATGTGGAATTATGGTTGAATGTACTTTGAAGTAATAGCTTTGAGTTTTAATGCTGAATACATTGAATTCTCCATGGAAATGTTTCGATGATGTGGAAAGTTCCCATGCAATACTTGAGATATCACTAATTATATGAGCTTAGATGGACTCAAGCATTTTGGAATTCATGATTGAACCATTGAGTGCCCCAGAGATGTGAGTTGACATAATTGAAAGGTGTATGGAACATAAATCACTGGATGATTCAAGTCGGCATTTGGTTAATCCAGTGCCCTGGTTCTTCTCTCGTCAAACCTGTGACAACTCGTGCTACATTACATCATCTCATTTGAATACGAGGTATGGTCTCCTTAAACTGTAGGATTATTGTATAGTTTTTGTGTGATTGGTTTTCATTTGGAATACTTGTATACTCAAACAATTGAATATTGTATCCATGACGACTAAGTGCAATCCATAAAACAACACCTCGTAGATTTTTTCTACCATGAACTTACTATTTGACCATCAACCGTGACACGACCATCAACCGTATGAATTCCTATCCAAACCAGGCTATCTAAATTATGATGCTTTTTCCGGTTGGTATTGGCGAAGATCTAGAGTTTTTCTAACTAAGCCAACCATGTTGATTGTCTACCTTGTTAAAGTTTGATAAATCACAATTTCTAGAGACTCGTTCAAAAAAACATTCATGAGCCCCAAAAAAAGTGACATCAAGCATCATATGTGTTCCTTGTTATGAGGAGGAGTCACTTCAAACCTTTATATTGACCTGCTATATTGACCATTTGTTACTCTTCTTCGCCACTCCTCTAAGAGCCTTGCTTACCCCCGTTTTTCACTTTTAGGAAGCTATTAAAAACTTGAAAAGTTGGGTTTCGTTTTGGATTTCGCGTGTAACACCCTAAGCAATGAAATTCTTATCCACCTTCACAAACCTCTACCATTTTTTACTGGACAGTCACCTGTAATATTTATTTTTGAGGAAAACACTCATTCCTAGTATAGTTTGGAAAAGGCATTTCGTAGGCCTCCAGGTCGTTGTTTGACTAGGTAAAACTTGGCTCAACGATGATCGTGTGGCTCCGAAAAAACCATTAGCCGCTAATTATAAAATAGTTCACCAGTTCTTAATATCTGTTAATTCTGAGTGAGTTCTTGGTACATAGGAAGACACGTATAGGAATTCACACCGCCATGAATTGTGTTATCTGGAAGATCAGTTTTCGAATGTACTTTCTTAGCCTTTGAGAACAAATTTTAGCATTCTTAGCAACTAGCAGGAACATGTAAAATGAGAACAGATTTTGGCATTTTTGTAACTAGTAGAAAAATTTAAAATAATTTTCACAAGACCCTAATCCAAGTATATCAAACCATCAAGAGAAACTTATTAACACTTGTATAAGTAACTGTATGAAACTCTTTCATGTGGCTTGTTCTGTGAAATGTGAACTTTTGGACAAGATCAGTGTTTTCTCTCTCTTCCCTATATCTTTCTCTCTCATTGGTTAATAAATGAAGTGAAATTAAATGAAATAAATACATGTCTATGGTGGAATCTTAGGAGTTAATTGTGAAACTTAACAACTTTTAGTTTATGACTAGTTGGTGAAAATGTAACTGTGAGATGATGTGCTTAGAGGAAGGTGAAAATTAGATCACTCATATAACATGTTTAAACCATCTTGTGGTGAGAAAAAGGGAATCCCCGTTACGTAAAATATTTTGCAAACCTTAACTCTTTAAACAATGGACTAATCCATCTTGCTCTCCCACTAGTCCTATTAGGTAATGGATGTCTGATGTGAAACTAGGTGATAATGTTCTTAGAAACAAATCTCCTAAGATAGGGACTAGTAGTCTCACGAGGATGCAAATGCCCCTGTTAACAAATAGGTCACAAAATTTATTACAAGAGGCATATGAACCTAGTTATGGAAAACCCTCTTGAGGTGGATGAAAGGAATACTTACGAAACCTAACCAAGAAATCGTAACACCCACAAATTACACACACAAATACAACAGTAAAACTACCAGGACAATTTGTTTTTGACTTACATTGCTCACTACACAACACCACACAGGTCTCCAAGTAGAGAAACTCAAAAATGCGTAAGACACTTACATATGTCATCAAATCACATAGACACATGAAAACACCATATACATGTCAATGCCACACTTTCCCCAATGAATGAATGCTAGCAATGACCCAACAACAAGAAAGGGACCCAAGGATTGACAAACCCACAACACATCATTACCATGATTACATCTTAGTTACGATTAACATTCCAATAACATTATTATGCAAGGATAATTTTATCCTTTTTCCACCTAGAGATTCTTAAATTCATTCCACATTCTACTTATAGTTTAACCATTTAGGTTGGCTCTTTATCTCTTACAAAAATCTCCATAACTTACATAATTATTTCCATATTTCAAATTTCATACAAAGTTCTTAATTCTCTCATTCTTATGTTCATATTATGCTTCTCAAATGTTTATTCAATGTTATAACTTTACCCTTTCTACACAAGTAGAATTTGACTTGATGTCGAGAAAGTAATCTTAGGACCTAAGGGAGATTTAGATTCAAGATACCTATTCCCATAAACATTCTTTGATCATGGTATCTTTATTTCCCTATCATAGTTAATATAGTTCAATAATTTTTTGAATCCATTCAACATTTCCACATCAAGAAATTGTATTTAGATTAATAAATATCTTTTGTTTTCTCAAAGTTTGATCACACTAAGGGAAATTCAATGTCTTTGTAACACATGAAAATGTTTAATTGAATTATAAGGACTCCAAGAGTGACATTATTCCTAACCTCAAATCTCGTTGTACTCTTATATCCTTTACTCTTACATTACACTATGGTCTCATTATTGGCATCACTTTCTAACAAAAGAGTTACAAAAGAACATCTTGAAGAAGTATATGATTGGAAGGATTATAAACTACACATGAACTACAAGTGATTTGTGTTCAAGGTAATATCTCATGCATTTTGCATGAGAAATTTATTCTATTCTTAATGTTAAAAGGGACATAACAAGGGATTACGGGACCAAGATTCTAGTTTCCTGGGTTCTCTAAAGTCAACATCTTTCAAATTAATTTCATATGTAAGGAGTTACTTACCATTTTCTACTCACAATTTAACCTCCTAATCAAATGAGGTTTAGTTTAATTCCAATTTGCACTCTAGGAGATATGCCCTATTATAGATCAGATTAAGGTGTGAAAACATATTTATCCTATAAACCCTTCGTAAAAGACCAAGGCACTATAATGGCACTAGCCAAAGTAACACATTTAGCTGTGAGGGACTAAAGATATCATTAACAAGAGTTTAATTCATAGTACAACTATTTCACTAGGTCCATTTGTGTCGTCTTGATCCCACAAGGAATTCATTTGATGATGAAGAGAATTCCTAAATATAACCTTGTAAGACTTGGTAGATGAATAGGATACTAAGAAGGTGATTAGTTATTACTTATTAAGATGACAGATAAATTTGTCCTCTTCGATCCTAACCATTAGGTTCACGATGATAATGCTAAACATACTGACCATGACGATAACACAAACTAGGGGATCTTATTTACCTAAGGTGATAGAGTGTAGAGAGGGTGTATCCAAATCTTTAGAATCCAAAACTGAAGCTCATTTTATAGTTTATGTCATGATTCTTTTGGGCTAAGAGAACAAATTATCCATGCAAGAAGGATGAAATTGAATGTAGAGATACTTACTATAGTTTTGAATTAATCCTAAGGTTTTACACTTTTCTAGTACTAAATATGGATCTTATTGATTAAAATTGAATTTCATTGTACATATATGAGTTCCTATACTATGAAAAAGGTTAGGAATAAGTTGTGCAATTTTGTACCGTAGTGATCATAATTTACTTTATTTCTTTAGCATTTACAAGGTAAAGAACAAACATAAACTAATTAATTAATCTTCTAACTAACACTAGAAATGCACTACAATGGGTATTACATTAAAATTCATGTAACATATATATAATCTCATCCTTTTTAGGGGGCCACACATGTCAATTATGAATCTAAATTACCCATGATTAAATGCACATTTCCCAAGGCATTCCTAAAACTAGTATCTCAGACATATTAGAAAATTTCAAATATCAAAATTTTATGTAACATGGCCAATACATTATGACATATATGACATTTTTAATAACCTATATAAATTACAATAATAGAACAATGAGATATACAATGCCTTTTCGCCATCTTTCTTGCATCCTGCAAAATTTTTCATGTGAGCATGAAATACTGGCAATAAATCTTGGCATGGAATCCACCCAAAATCTAACATAATAATCATTTTTAGTTTCCCATTTACATAATAAAATTAATAATTTACATTCAAAAGGAGGAGGGTTAAATACATGTATTGAATTTCATTTCAGTTCACTTCATTTCTTAACCAAGGAGAGAGAAAGAAATTTGAGAGGAAACACTATTTCACCAAAAGTTTAATTTCACACAACAGTCATGGATAGAGTTTCAAGAAGTTATTTACAATGTCAACAAGTTTCCATGATGGTTTGATCAACCCGACAAGGTCCTACAACTTTCTTTTACATTTTCCTACTACCTTGCAAAAAGTTTAGATTTAGGCTCGGAGGTGAAGAAACCATTTTCAAACGTTGTCCTCCGATGATCAAACACACCACGGTTAAGTTTCTACATGTCCTCATATACACCAAGAATTCATAGGAACTGAAGGATTCAGAATTGGATAACGGTTCTCACATTGGCACTAGTTTTTGAGGCCATTGGTCGTAATTGATCCTAGTTTTAAATGATCAAAATTTAGCTCAAGGATCAGAAAACCACATCTAAAACCAACATTGATGGATGAATGTGCAATTAGAAACTTCCTACAAGTTCCCCTATATATGGAGAATTCACTAGAGTCGATGGGAAGAGAACTAAAAATCAAGTTTTCAAATGGCGACAAGTTTTTTGAGCCATGGGGTCGTAATTATGATCGTCCAGTTTTGACCTAGTCAAACTACGACTAGAGGCCTGTAAAATGGAACATTTAGCCAAACTAATCAAGAAAAGTGATTTTCCCTAGAACTGAAGGTTAAGGAAATTGTCTAGTAAAAATACTAGAGGTTTGCAAAGGAAGAGATATGCATTTCGTTGTAACAGGGTTCAAACAACAGCCGATAACAAAATCCAACTTTTCAAATTTAGCATCTTCCTGGACAGCTGTAAAATGGTTGTAAGGAAGGCTCCTAGAAGGGCATCTAAAAATATCCTTAGAGTTTGAGATCATTCGAGGAAATTCAAGGACCAAAGTGACTCCAGGACATGAGAAGGTACATTGCAATAGGAAACTTAACATCTCCTTTCACAGAGTTACAAAGGTTATTTTGCAAGTCAAAAAAATCATGATTTATGTAGTTTTAACAAGGGAGTGGTCAACACCACATTTACAGGCTTCACTTCAACTTGTCAACTAAACCTCCCCCATTTAGGATACTGGGATAAAGAGTACAATCCTGAGTTGTGTTGGAAGGTTTCTCCATTCATCAAGTCAATGAGGGCTTTTTCATAAGGTTGATATAAAGGAATGAATTGAGAATGTAAGTTATGATAGACATGTTTATTGTTTAGAAAGAAATCCATGATTAAACAATCACGATGTATGATCACAATCATAAGGAAACATTCTTGGTAGTCATTATTCAATTGCAAAAAAAAATTTGTGGAATTTTCTTCAAGACCCTACACAAGACAATTCTGGAAAAGTTGTAAATGAGAACCATTTCCTAGAATTAGACGACTTCTTCTCTTGGAAATCACCAAGGAGAGCCAGTTCTACGAAGATAGGATCAATTACAACAAATAAAAGGAAGACCCGGGTCACATAAGTATCAAGAAAAGAAGATCCATGAAGGGAGGGAAGGTAGTCTCAAGAAGCACTTTTTAATAAAGATGCTTGAATTGTCGAAAATGACCTCCCTCAATTCAGTGATAGTGTCAATAATAAATTCCAGAGAAGGTGAAAAATTGGCAAGCACCTATCATAGAGCATGAGTCTGATCAAGCTATGTTCTTGGGATGTAGGAAACAATAACCGTAATTTGCATTAGTCAACAAGTGGAATACCTCCATTGATTTATCAGTAATTGTCCTCATTAGATAAGGGAAAGAAGAGGAAGTTATGCAAATGCACACGAGAGCTTCCACATGTGTTCTATGATGGAGAAAAATGTAGTCAAACATTGAATTATTATGTCGAAGAGTGATCAAGCCAGTGGATGAGAGTGACACTAACCAATGCCTGAGATGTGCATAAATTCACTTATGGCCGGCCATAAAGGTGATTTACACTTATATTAATAGCGCCAATTTTGACACATGGTTGATAGGAGCCCAAAAGAATATCTAGAAAGAAGATTGATAAGTTAAGAGAATAAGTGTGAAATCTCCACGTTCATCTTATGTGTAACTTATAGGTAAAATTTGGTGAATTCCATAAAAATGTGTTGACCCACGAATGAGGTAGAGTTACACCAATTAAACAAAAGGGAATCCATAATATATACAAATACACAGAGCTCAAAATGCATGGGCGAGCTAAGAATGAATGGATCAGTTCATAATTTCTAAAAAGGGAAAATCTGTAACAGCTCCAATAGGTAGTGCCAACTCTTCACACGTAATCCCATTTTGCAATAACAAACCTACAGGCACTCAAATAGAATTGGAGAAAGAGGATTACTAGAAACCTTAGTGTCTTTAGTGCTTTGATTGATATTCAAATAAGGCATCCCTGTTAACTATCCACATTTTCGCACCCTTAGGAGTTATTAACAAGAATATTTTTGGCACTCAATCTAAAAACTTTGTTGCATGCATACTTCTGGGAAGAAGTATCATTTTTGAAAGTCAGATTTGAAGCACACCTCTGGCAGCCCATTGAGTTGGATGAAAATGAGGAAATCATACAAATTGCAAGATAGTATTGATCACTATAATCTAAAAACCTGGAGTTTGCAATGGGGAAAACACAACTACTAATAATTTTATTATTTAATTTAAGGAATATGAGAAAGATGTAGGAATTCCATTTTCCTTTAAGGAGAAAATGTGAATTCATCTCATGGGGCTTCAAGAGGCCATTGTGACTTATCGCAGAGAAACATCCAAAGTCGTCAAAAGTGGAAAGATATGGGAAACAATCCACTTTCCAACTGATAGACATTTTCACCAGGTACTTTTGCACAGTTCCTCACATGGAAAAAGTCAGATCCTGCAGCATCTTGTTGATTAGGAAGTCGGGATTTGAGGCACAGAGATCTTTTTGGAAAGGTATTGAGATGGTTACCTGTCATAAGAGTGAGATCAGATCCATGGGAGTTCATTTTAAGCACAATTCTTCCTGAAACATTAGGGACTTCGTTTTTAGGCTCATCTAATGCAGGATCTCTCATCTCTCATCAACCACTAGATTTCACGTTGGGGTTTGTAATTTTTGAATATTGCCTTCTCCAACATTTAGCAAATATAAGGAACATTTAAGTCAAATTGTTTTTATAGGGCAGGGACTTGAATATTTGGTAGGAATTTAAGAACAACCTCAAGTTTCAAACTTCTTGGCATATGAAAGGTTTTAGGAAGATGAAGATCTTCTCTTTTATAAATTGTAATGAGCTCCTCATTTTAGAGTCATTTTAGAAGAGGAGAGTTTCATATCTATTTTTTGTGAAATTCATGAGAGTCAAATTTTTTGACAACTCCATTTGAGTTGTAAAATTTCTCCATTTTCATAAATGTATTCCCGTCAATTTCTGAACTTGAGCATTAATAATGTAAGGAGGAGTTGTTTTCCTCTTTTGACTAGAGGAATTTAAAAACTTTTTAGTGGCGAATTCTTCAACCCTTTTAATTGTTAAAATTGTTGAATTTTTTCTTTGGCCTAGGCCTGGGTTTTCAAATGTACACATGTGTTATAAGTTAATTTTAAGGGTTATTCTCCATGTTCCCTAGGAAAGATAAATAACATCCAAATATCCTAGGTCTATTGTCACTTAGTAGACATCCCTAAAATCATTCTTGGTCCAGTAGCCTATTGTCATGCTATCCCCAACAAAATATTTTATCTCACCATATCCTTTTCAGTGGTGTATCATACAATGTAGGCTCCTACAATTTCACTCCTCTTCTATATTTCTCCTGGTGTCATTAATGGTGAACCATATTGGGTTTTGCATGCAAATATTAGCTTGGGTAGGTAGACATGGAACATCCCATATCCCCCTTTTTTGGAGGTCCATCTCAAGTCTTAGCAGAGTCCCAAAGCTTGAAAGATGGTCCATGCTAAAAGTAATCACACCTAATTCTACCATTTCAGACTACTTCATTCATCAGGTAAAAATTTTTCAATGACACTTCCCCATTTTTTCTTGATGCCTAATTATTGAAGTAAAATTTATAAAAACCATTCTCATTATATATATCTACCCCCAGGTAAATATAGACAACAAAAAAAATAGACACAAAGGTCCAAAATCGAAATATGTCAGAGAGGTCCAAAAAATATGTCGGAGAGGCCAAAAACTCCGACACAAAGGAAAATATGTCGGAGAGGTCCAAAAACCCGACACAAAGGAAATATGTCGGAGAGGTCCAAAAACCCGACACAAAGGAAATATGTCGGAGAGGTCCAAAAACCCGACACAAAGGAAATATGTCGGAGAGGTCCAAAAACCCGACACAAAGGAAATATGTCGGAGAGGTCCAAAAACCCGACACAAAGGAAATATGTCGGAGAGGTCCAAAAACCCGACACAAAGGAAATATGTCGGAGAGGTCCAAAAACCCGACACAAAGGATTTCAGGTTTCGGGTTTCGGGAAACATGAGACATGAAGCATGAAAATCGCAAGGCATGTCCCGATGCTTGGGAGTTCCGAAAACCTGAAACACTACCTAGGAAAATCAGGTTTTGGAGTCGGGCGAAACAAGTCGAGCATGGGGCAATTTCCGAACCTGAAACAAAGGAAAAACATGTTGAGGAAAACCCTCCAAACATGTCGATGCAAATGCAAAGGAGAACCCCGAACCCGACAGGAAGCAGACCCTGACTTGGGGAATATTCAAATGGCCATAACTTTTCACAGGGAGCTCGGATTCACGCAAGGTTGGAATTTTCGGAAAGCTCTCGGTGTCCTCTACCCAACTACGACTGGATATATTTATTTGGGTGAGAAAAAGTTCTTCAAAAATTCAAAATACAGTTCGCCATTTTTTGGGTTTGCTAGGGTTCTCACCTACCACCATAATGAGATGAATTAAATGCAGTCTGGAGGTGGTTGGGGTAGATTTTGAATTCCTCTCTTCTCCCTCTCTTTTTCTTCCTATAAATTGTAAGGAGGGGATTCTTTCTAAAGGTTGGACATTCTTGTTTTGCCCCTCCCTTCTTCTCTTTGGCAGGTGAATTTGTGGAGTTCAAACCTCCCATTCAAACTGTAAATGCAACTTTGCCTCTTGGCATTGTAATGTATTGTATCAATATTTGGAGCAAATAATGCATGTCTGTGGATGATTCTCAACCCTCTCTTGTGTTCATTTGCATTCCTGATCTTTCATTGCAAATTTGGTTATCTGTGCATGATCTTGCATTGCATTTTATGGTTTGTGTTTATTGGCAAGACAGGTGTTCTTCATTCCTTTGGTGCATCACCTTTGTTAGTTTAGGTTTATTTTTATGCATCTTCTTACCCTGTCTCCTTGGCAAGTTAGATTAGGTTTTTGAGTAAACCCTCTACATTTTTATGTGTGCATCTGAACAGAGGAATAGGAACCGGCCTTCATCCGGAGAGCTTTCCCGATTCGCAAGGTCCCACACTTGGGAAAAGCTCCATGTTATGCAATCACACTGAGAGTCTCAACCCATCGAGTTGCAGACATTCAGGGGTGCTGTGATTCGCCATCAATAGTTTTGGCACCCCGGTGGGACCAAGAGGTCATTCCACAAGATTTGAAGGAATTTTCAAGAAATTTGGACTTAGAAATTGCAAGTTTTACAATTTCAGATTTTTCACCTTCCAGGCTGAACTCCGAAATCAATTTTCAAGGGCTTAACTTGCTCAAAACAAGTCAAAATTTCACCAGTTGGTAGATCTGGGGGTAATCTTCAAAAGGGTATCCTTAGATTTTTTTAATTTTGACTTTCAAAATTTCATGGTTTTTAGTGTTTCAGGTTTTCCCAGGTGTTAAGCATGTCCCAAGTTTTCTGACACATGGACAATTCAGGTTTTGTAAGTTGTCCCAAGTTGCATGACCTGTAAGTTTCCACCTATACCTTTCAGGGATTAGCAGCTGCACAACAAGACCTGAATTCTGAATTGAAGACTGTATCCTCTGGGTCCTTCAAAGTTTTAAATTCTATTTTTAATATTGTCAAGTTTGGTGTGTAACTTGGCAATATCTAGCCTTTTAAGGCTCGTTCCCCAACACATTTGGTGACTCAGAAGGGATAGAATTCAGTGGTGTAGTAGCACAGGTTGCCCAGGCACATGAGAAGAATTTGAACCAGGTCTGATACTCGAGAAGAGGGGCTATTTGTCTACTTGCAACTATCACCAGGTAGAGGAAGGAGAGGAAGAGGACCACAAAGATCACCATCTCCACCTAACAGGACTTTGTCTACACCTCCACCTGGTAGACCTTTTCTCGCATCAACCAGGGTTCTTAGGCCAATCATAATGGCACATCTACCACCGAATCCCTTTGTCAATTTCACGGGTAGTAGTCCACTTGCCCTAAATGCTCAGAATCAAGTTCCAGTTGCAGCGCTAAAGAATATCCCCTATTTCACAGGAGAAAATCATACTACTCCTATTGACCACATCCAGGATATTGCTAATGCATGTGCAATCCATGAAATAAATGAAATGGATGTTGCAGTCAAGTTGTTGGCTTCATCTTTCAAAGGTAAGGCCTTACAATGGTTTAGGAGCCTAGCAGCAGGGTCTATTACGAATTGGAACCAACTTTGTTCAGCCCTTTGCAACCAATTCGGGGAGAGGGCAGACAATTTGTCTTTATTGGAACAACTGACAACAATCAAAAGGGCTCCTAACAAACAAATGACAGATTTCAACTTCAGATTCCAACGGACATGGGACAGGATTCCAATAGCTGTTAGACCAACTGCCGAAGGAGCATTCCTTTATTTCTTAAAGGCTATAAATTCAGACATAGCCATGATGATCCAATCAATGGGAGGAACAACGCTGCCAGGGGCCTATGACACAGCTATCAGAGCAGAGAACTATTTGATCCAAGCTGGTAAGCTTGCACCAAGGCCACCAATGCCTCTCTATCCAGATATGGGAAATCCTACAACCAGTCAAGCACCAGAATTGAATCCCATTCCAACCCCTAGAAATCAAAGCAATAATGAGGCATTGACTTCTTCAAATACTTCAAAGGAATTGTAGGAGGTTATGAAACAACTACAGAACCTTGGAAATGAGCTAGTGACTATCAAAAGACAACAAGCTCAAAGTTCTAGACCGTATCAGCCTCAAGCACAGTACCAAGCTAGGCCCTCATACCAACAAAATAGACCACCACCTCAGGCTGCAAATCAAAACCAAAACCAAGGACAACCTCAAGCTGCCAGGCCATTTCGACTGTATGATCCAAATGCAACGACATCCTCAAGAGCCTTGGTTCCAACACAAAACAACATGGCACAGGAGTACGACTGGTGTTACCCCTGTAATCTACCTCATAATCAATCAACGTGTTTCAATGGTGCACTAAATCAGGCCTTGATGGTGCAAACCATTGGTGTGCCTCAAGAACCAAGCCAAGAAGGGAATCAACAGCAAGAAACACAACAAGAAGGACCTCCAACAGAAACCACATTGGCCAATTGGCAAATGGAAGACTTCTGTGGAGTTAACCAACAACCTTTTCAAAGCGTAGCTGCCAACACACGGTCAAAGAAGAGAAGCATAGAAGAGGGAAAACCATCTAATCCAGTTGTTTCTCAACCCACTCCTACACAACAAGGGGTCAGTAGACCAAATGCAGCTCCAAATGTGCAAAATCAGCCTAAGGTACCTGTTGTAGCAACACATGCACCTGTTCAAGCTCCAGAAAAGGTTGCGCCAAGTAAGGGACAACAAAAGGACAATTCATCCCCTTTCAACATCATCGATCAAATGAAGAAGACACATGTGAACATTTCCATGTGGGAATCACTGGCGATCCCAGGGCAACGAGATTTATTGCAAGCTGCAATGGCTAATTGGTCTGCCTCAAATGTATCAAACCGGGGACATGAGAAAGTTCTCACTAATGCAGTGCAACATGATGGGGGCCAGACAAGAAAAATTTTGAAGCCTCCACCATTCTATGTGTCATTGATTGTTGGAAACCACTTGGTACACAACTGCATGATAGATTCAGGGGCAAGTAGTTCAGTGATGCCGAAGCAAATAGCGGATCAACTGGGTCTGAAGTATGAGCCAGTGCTGAAAGGAGTAGTGCAGCTAGATGGAACGGTAGTAGGAACAGTTGGGGTCATCAAAGGGTTAAGCCTAACACTACATTCCTGTCCTAATGTCACAGTTCTGCAGGATGTGTCTGTAATTGACCTTCTGCCACTCTTTGCGTTGTGTCTATCAAGAGACTTCACTACAAAAATTGGTGGATATTTATCTGCAGATTGGTCACACATGATTTTCAGGACGAGGTATGGGGCCAAAGCAACAATCAGGTCAGAACCAATTGCCAATTTCCATATTGAGCCTCATGTGCCAAGTCCTATCAATGCAAATTGCTCAGCCTTTGATCAGGAGGAGTGTTCAAATGATCTAGAAATAGGTACTAAGGTCGAGGGAATTCCTGATTTGACTTTGGATGAATGGGCAAACAAAAGTCATGAATTTGACCCATACAAGGAAATTGAAGAATCTGAATTGGGCGTGTATTGTGTACACGAAGAAAATTCACCCATTCCTGACATCACTAAGCCTGAAAAAAAGGATGAAAATGAAGTTTGGAAACTATTTTTTGATGGTTCAAGAAGAAAACAAGGTGCTGGAGGTGGTGCAATGTTGATTTCACCAAAAGACATCAAATATTATTCAGCTTTTCGTTTCCAGTTTTCCTGTTCAAACAACACAGCTGAATACGAGGCCTTGATTCATGGACTTCATTGGGCCAGGAAAAAGGGCATAAAGAACTTGCAGGTGTTCGGAGATAGTGAGCTAATCGTCAACCAAGTCAGGGGACAACATGCTACAAAGAATGACCTGCTGAAGAGCTACAAGAATAGGGTATGGGACCTCATTGAGGATTTCGAAGCTTTCAACATTGTGTCCATACCCAGGAAGAAAAATGAAGCCGCGGATAGGCTCGCAGCAGTTGGAGCAACGTTTGATGTGGTTGAAAACATCAAAAGGGAAAAAACACAGCCACATATCCATGTGATTGTGAGGCCAGCAGTGCCAGATAATAACACAAGCTGGCAGGTGTTTGAGAATGATCAACAGATCATCAATTTCTTGCAAGAAGAGGCTGAATTCTCAGCTAGGAATCAGGACAGACTAGAGCAACAGTACGGGGATCAAGTAGTGTAGCTGCGGACAAACAAGCTTCCCAAGGGTTTAGTAACATTGGAGTCTATCTTCAATCCTAACGACTAGTTCCGTAAGGAAAAGGCTAACATACAGGTCAAAGGAGAAGATTCAGAGCCAATTCCGGTTGGGGAAGGAAAAACACTTCAAATTGGTAAAGTGGCCACTGAACAGGAGAAATCAGATTTCATACAACTTTGCCAAGAATTTCCAGATGTCTTCGCTTGGAGCTATGAGGACCTGCGAGGATTCAACCCGAAGTTGGCACAACATACAATAGAACTAGATCCAGATGCTAAGCCCATCAGGTAGAAACAAAGACCAGTCAACCCTCACATTGAGCCTCTAATGAAGAAAGAGCTAAACAAGCTAATAGAGGCAAGCATTATATTCCCGATCAAGCACTCAAGTTGGGTTGCAAACCTGGTACCGGTCAGGAAGAAGAATGGAGAGATCAGGCTGTGCGTGGACTTCCGAGACCTCAACAGGGCATCTCTCAAAGACCATTACCCACTTCCTTCAATGGAGCAAATATTGCAAGTGGTATCCGGTTCAGAGAGATTCTCTCTCCTAGATGGCTACTCAGGGTATAACCAGATAATGGTGAAAGAAGATGACCAGTTTAAGATGGCTTTCACCACCAAATGGGGCACCTATGCCTACAAGAAGATGCCATTTGGGCTATCAAATGCTGGAGCCACTTTCCAAAGGGCAATGGATATGGCATTCAAGGGGTTGATCAATAAAATAGTTCTGATATATCTTGACGACATCACTGTGTTCTCCAAAAATGCAGCGGATCACCTCTTTCATCTGAGACAGGTATTTCAGAGATGTAGGAGATTTGGGGTATCATTGAATCCCAAAAAATGCATATTCTTGGCTCACGAAGGAAAACTTCTAGGCCATATTGTTTCAAAGGAGGGGTTGACGATTGACCCAGAGAGAGTTGAAGCAATTAGAGCATTGCCATTGCCAAGTCACAAGAAGGCTCTTCAAAGCTTCTTAGGAAGGATCAATTTTGTCCGCAGGTTTGTTCCAAACTTTGCAGCTCTCGTAAAGCCAATAACGCTGATGTTAAAGAAGAGCATGGCATTTAAGTGGACATCTGAAGGCAAGGCAAGTTTTGAGGCAATAAAAGAGGCTATATCTCAAGCTCCAACTCTCGTCAATCCAGACTTCTCCAAGGATTTCATGTTATATGCCTTTGGTGGTGGGGACACAATTTCTGCAATCCTGGTACAACAAAACAAAGAGGGATCAGAACAACCAGTTGCTTTCTTCAGTCAAGGCTTGGAGGAATATGAAACTAGGTACTCTTTCATTGAAAAGCATGTCCTTGCAGTGATCAGGAGCTTAAAGAAATTCAAGCACCTAGTCTCAAACAACAAGATCCAATTGTTGGTCTCTCATGCGGGAGTCAAGGACTTCCTTCTAAACAAGGATCTGAATGAGAAGTGTGCAGGATGGATCACTCGTGTCATGGAATATGACATCGAGATCAAGGTCACCAAACTAGTACGTGGAAAGGGACTATGTGAACAGCTAGCCTTGAGTCAACAAGTTGAAGCAGGTGATGAAAAAGAGACTGTCTTGGTACTACAGGATGGTAAAGAACAGGAAAATGATGATGTGCCCACTCCTTGTTGGACTCAGAATATGATACACTTCCTACAGACAGGCCTATGCCCTCCAGAAATGAGCAAAGCAAAGAGGAGATACTTTAGATTACAAGCTATTCCATATGTGCTTGTTGATGGTGTTTTGTTCAAGAAAGACATCAATGGAGTTCTATTGAGGTGCATTGGGACAGATCAAATTGAGAGGGTGTTACGAGATTTTCACGATGGAGATTCTGGAGGACATTTTTCCCCATGGGTAACAGCTCTCAAGATAATGAAGGCAGGGTATTATTGGCCCACGGTGTTCAATGACTGCTATACATGGATAAAAAAGTGCAAAAAATGTGCACTCTTCACAGGCAAAGAAAGACTAGCAGCACTTCCATTGCACCCAATTTTGGTTGACCAACCATTTATGCAATGGGGATTGGACTTCATCGGGGTCATCAATCCAAACTCAAGCCAAGGCCACAAGTGGATTCTCATGGCAATGGACTATTTCACCAAGTGGACCGAAGCAGTAGCGCTCAAAGAAGCAAATGAGTCTAACATACTAGACTTTTATGAAGGAATAGTGACCAGGTTCGGTGTGCCGGCCACTATCATATCAGACAATGCATTGGCATTCATAGGTTCCAAGATTACAGAATGGGCTGTCAAGAATGGAATCTACTTGAGCACCTCTTCCAACTATTACCCACAGGGTAATGGACAGGCAGAGTCCACGAACAAAAATTTGCTAAGAATCATCAGAAGGACTCTGGATGAAAATCAAAGAACATGGCATACCAAGCTAAAATCAGTGTTATGGGCTGACAGAATAACACCAAAGAGGTCTACAGGTAATTCCCCTTACAAGCTGGTCTATGGGAAAGAGGCAGTATTGCCTATATCATTAGAACTGCCTGCATTGGAGCTCATGAAGCAGTTGGAGTTGGCTGAGTTTGAACCAATGGAGGCCAGGTATGCAGAGTTGATGGAATTGGAAGAAATCAGAGAACATGCAGTTCAAACAATTGAGAAAGATCAGGCCTTAGTAAAAAGATGGTTTGATAAGAAAGCAAGAGAAAGGACCTTCCAGGAAGGGGACCTAGTTCTGAAATGGGATGCAGATCGGGAAAAACCAGGAAGGCATTCCAAGTTTGATGCCATTTGGAGTGGCCCCTACATGGTCATGGGATGTAAGAATAGCAATGCCTTCCAATTGTCTACATTGGATAGAGAAGAACTCTCGATTCTGGTTAACGGAATCTATCTTAAACATTGCTACTGAAAAGAAAAGGTTTACCCTTGTAAATATTAGCCTAGGATTTTAATTCCTCTAAGTGTGTATGCACATTGTCTTGTTGTAGTTAGGTTTCAGTTTCCCTAAGTGCTTCGGCACAGGTTTTGTTGCTCCCAGGTTGGATTTCTACAGTTCAGCGTGCTCTCGGAGGAGTTGTGGTATCAGGCTCGGGATCAGATATCAGGTTGGTTTCAGGTTATTGCTTATGACTCCATGCCCAATGGATCGCTAAAAGGCCACTGATCTTCTACCTAGCAGGTAGGTAATCCCGTTGAGTCACCAAATTGTTATATATATCTCCCCCTAGGTAAATATAGACAACAACAGACAAAGGAAATATGTCAGAGAGGTCCAAAAACCCGACACAAAGGAAATATGTCGGAGAGGTCCAAAAACCTGACACAAAGGAAATATGTCGGAGAGGTCCAAAAACCCAACACAAAGGAAATATGTCGGAGAGGTCCAAAAACTTGACACAAAGGAAATATGTCGGAGAGGTCCAAAAACCCGACACAAAGGAAATATGTCGGAGAGGTCCAAAAACCTGACACAAAGGAAATATGTCGGAGAGGTCCAAAAACCTGACACAAAGGGAAATATGGGTTTTCGGGAAAGGTCATGAAAAATGAACACAAAGGAAATATGATCAGGTCAAAAAACTGACTAAGGAAATCGGGTTTCGGGTTTCGGGAAACATGAGACATGAAGCATGAAAATTGCAAGGCATGTCCCGATGCTTGGGAGTTCCGCAAACCCGAAACACTACCTAGGAAAATGGATTTTGGAAGCAGAGTCGGGAAAGCATGGGGTGAAAACATGTTGAGGCACCCTCCAAACCCGATGCAAATGCAAAGGAGAACCCCGAACCCGACTGGAAACAAACCCTGACTTGGGGAATATTCAAATGGCCATAACTTTTCACAGGGAGCTCGGATTCACGCAAGGTTGGACTTTTTGGAAAGCTTACAAGGTCCTCTGTCCAACTACAACTGGATATATTTAATTGGGTGAGAAAAAGTTCTTCAAAAATTCAAAATACAGTTCGCCATTTTTTGGGTTTGCTAGGGTTCTCACCTACCGCCATAATGAGATGAATTAAATGCAGTCTGGAGGTGGTTGGGGTAGATTTCGATTTCCTCTCTTCTCCCTCTCTTTTCTTCCTATAAATTGTAAGGAGGGGATTTTTTCTAAAGGTTGGACATTCTTGTTTTGCCCCTCCCTTCTTCTCTTTGGCAGGTGAATTTATGGAGTTCAAACCTCCCATTAAAACTGTAATGCAACTTTGCCTCTTGGCATTTTGTAGTGTATTGTATCAATATTTGGACCAAGTAATGCATGTCTGTGGATGATTCTCAACCCTCTCTGTGTTCATTTGCATCCTCCTGATCTTTCACTGCAAATTTGGTTATCTGTGCATGATCTTGCATTGCATTTTAATGGTTTGTGTTTATTGGCAAGACAGGTGTTCTTCATTCCTCGGTGCATCACCTTTGTTAGTTTAGGTTTATTTTTATGCATCTTCTTACCCTGTCTCCTTGGCAAGTTAGATTAGGTTTTTGAGTAAACCCTCTACATTTTTATGTGTGCATCTGAACAGAGGAATAGGAACCGGCCTTCATCCGGAGAGCTTTCCCGATTCGCAAGGTCCCACACTTGGGAAAAGCTCCATGTTATGCAATCACACTGAGAGTCTCAACCCATAGGGCATTTTGACATAATAGTTCACATGCCATGTGTATGCTCCCACATATACAACACGTAGGGAAAGAGGTTCCTCTTGAACAGTTGAATCTGACATTTCATCATCCAACTCATCACCATCACTCTCAACATCCTCTCTTCTGCAATCATAAGAGCTCACATGCGTTGACCATGGGACCTTCCCACATCAAAAACTAGGTGTAGATGCCAATGAACTAAAAGAATCCTTTAAAATGTGTAGAGGAGTATATTCTTCAATAATTTGAATATGTGTACATGGTCTGCCATTTTCAACAGTTCAACAATGATGCAAGAGCAAACGTTGTTGACCCATAGTTACCACATTCATTGAGCCATCCTCCAGGTGATGGTATCACCGATTAAAATAATATATATGTTGTTTTTCATGGATTTAGAAACTTCTAGCCAAAAAAGAAATATGAATAGACTTGAACATGAGACCACTTGATGACCATCAAGGATTTGATTTCAATCATCAAACAAATTTGCTTGACAATTTTTTTATATATTTTTTTAACACAGAAATGGAAAATATCACACCCAACAATGAATTTTGGTATCCATGCTTTGTTTGAAGCCCAAAAGGAGAATAACATTAAGCTTTCTCAGACATCTAATGCCATTTTCTAGTAGTTCTAACTTCTTGAGAGGTATTTTCATCTCAAAAGTTATCCCAACTAAAGAAAATTAAAGGCCTTCATCTAGAGTAAAAAAAATAAAAAATGAGTCACACCTATAGTGAATGAGGATTCTTCCTGCTGCATATCCCATTCTACAACTGCTTTAAACCTTAGCCGAATAAATCCTAAAGGAAGAGTAGCTTCTTGAAACAAAACAATTCCCTCCAAATACAACATTGGAAAATCCATACATAGGATGGAAGGAAAAGCAATTTAAATTCCAAATTCAATATAATGACTACTAAAAGATAAAGAGAAGGAATTTTTTTGGGAGGCGTTGGATAAATGTGTTGCTACATTACAGTTCTCGCAGCACAAGTGCTTAGAAGCAGGAGAATGAAAAATCAATAAATATAGACAACATGCCCAAAATAAGGTCCTCCTAATCCTTAATATTCTTCTTCCTGTTGAATACAAAAACATAACAGCAACACAAGCGGTTTCCTCTCAGAGACAATGTAACTTTCTTCAGCGCAGATACCTATGCCAATAATCAATTTGTACATAGTAAAATGAGGGATATTGGGTTATATATTTATCTCTATGTGAGGACTATTCTGACCCATAACGGTACTGATTAATGGATGACTATAAGGTTTTTTGCGAGAGCTCCCGATCATCACAGTTCCCTGCAACATATCACCTTCTCTATAACTATCCACATACTGTTAATTTTATAACATTAACATGTGTTCTATTGGGGTTAACTCTTCTGCATCTCGGATAGAGTGCTTGTGTTATCAAGAAAGGAAAATGATAGGTCTGAAAGATGCTCAAGATTTTTTAGTGCTCCTACATTTCCCTCCCCTTATAAGAGCATTGTCCTTGATGCGACACAACAACGAAGCTTGAAGAGTACGTAGGAATAAGGTTAATAATGACACATGTATTTTAATAAAACATCTTGTTGGTATAACATGACCACAAGGAAGCAAACTAATTTTGACAATATCTTAAATTTTAATGTTATGTGAAGATTGATAGTTCAGTTTACTTATTACTTTATTACTTATCTTTTTCCTTTATAGTATTCCTAAACTCAAGCTCTTAATATTTCATTGTTTAGGATTTTGGTTTATTATTTATTTTATGGGTGCCCAATATGATACTGACATCACAATACCACACAAGAACCAACACAACACTACTGGTCCACAAGACATATATCTACATATCTATACAACTGTATCACATCACAAGAACTCAACTGAACCATGGAAAGAACATACATATCCCTCACAACATAGTACTTATCACACATGCACCCGACACAATAGTACACATAACATAAGAAAACTACTACAACATGGAATTCCCAACAAGTACACATATAGAGGTTTCACACAACCATAACTATACTAACATAGTGTCAAAAATGGGTCAAAACATACCCTCAATGAGGAGCATGAATCCTCAACATCACAAAACATGACCAAACTCACATGAGTAAACATAAATCAAAGTATCAACACCATACATCTCCAAAAACATCACAAAACAACTCCATATACCTCCCAAATCATCACAAACAACTCCATATACCTCCCAAAGCATCACAACACAACCTCATATACCTCCCAAAGCATCATAAAAACAACTACATGTACCTCCCAAGCATCACAAAGCAACTCCATATACTTCCCAAAACATCAATCACCTCCCACAAATCTCTTATGCCTCCCTCAAGCAAATAAAATAAAGATAAATTTTCCTTTTCACTCCCCAAAAGAGGTTGGTCACCCTATGGCCCTAGGCACATAGAGTCCAGATACCTCTAACCCAAGTGACATAATAACTCATGGTTCAAAAACCCGCTAGTTATCTGTAACTCCTTGGGGCGTACCCCCATACAATGAAGCGGGTCCATAGGTTCCACCACTCCATGGTGAATCCCATGACCCTATTCCAACACATTACGACATTAGAACCAACATAACAATCCATTTCAAATGCCAAGTGGAAAAAATATCAAGCCTTGGGCTAGGCTATAAAACTTTTAAACATGAAAAGAAAATTTAAAACTAAGTAAAAAAATGGCCAAATAGCCATAGTTAGTGCAAAAATTTGCATGTTAGTGCAACAACCAAATAAAATGCCCAAAATATAAGAACACATCAATCAAGAAAACTGTTGGTTCTAGCAAGAAAAAAAATGTTCAATTTATGAATAAAATACGTATAGAGAAATAACACATCACAATAACTATGTGGCCTTATACGGACCACCAAAGGGGTACTCAACGAGTTGCTGGCACTCAGACATCGAGCCTCAGCTCGTAAAATAACATATCAAATAATACAACTGTCATCATCTCTGTCTGAATCATCCCTCCACCACTTCCACAAGGCTCAACATAGTCGTAACTACACTTAGGTTGAATCCATATGATAACCATATAGGGAGAGAGAAAGGAGTACAAGTTGCCATCTACTGAGCCTAAGGTGTCCACGAAACACAATATGCATGACACCCGTTGAGCAAGTGCCATACATACCAAATGAACAAAAGTGGGTTTTCAGCCTATGTAAGACTCCACTTCCTATCTCATACTTGGCTTGAGTGACTGGTCAATGGTACACATTTCCTCACTCCAAACATACACCTTTTACCAATTTCCCTTAGGGTCGGTTAGTGTAGGGTTCACAACATAACACATAACTACATCACTAACACAATGGTGATTCACACACATTAACCATAGCGTCTTACGCATGGTATATATACAGGGTATAACACAATCATTACTTTCACGGGTTATGATACATCACATTACCACATAATGCACCCAAAGTGAAATCATTGTACAATAGGGATCATATGCTCACCATATGCCCCTAAATCATGACATGAACCATCACATATTACATGAATTATACATATGAGGAACACAATGTCTAACATTACAACATATAGTCAATTGCAATTATAACATGGTGACACACACAATTCATCACAACATGGTGATGACATCACGATACAATCCAATTCACTATACACCAATTTTGTCATACAACACATCAACACACCTTCATATCACATAATGCCAAAATGCTCCAACACTCCACAATCCACACTAACATTATTTTCACACACACAAGGCAGTACATCACACATGAATTTCTCATTGATTCCATGAAAAGGAGAAGAATACTCTCATCTCAATCACATCAACATGATAACAATTACGCACTAAGTGACATGCACAACATGTGCATTCATAATATCACAATTACAACATGTTTTCACACATCAACTTATATCACATTACTCTTTCAATCTCCACCACCACCACCATGCAAAACCATCACAACTCCAATCTATCCCAGAGGTTTGAGAGCATGAACCTCTGCTCTGATACCAAATGTAATGCCCACATTTTACACACACAAATACAACAGTAAAAATACCAGGATAATTTTTTTTTTGACTTACATTGCTCACTACACAACACCACAAGGGCTCCAAGTAGAGAAACTCAACAATGCATAAGACACTTACATAAGTCATCGACTCACATAGACACATGACAACACCATATACATGTTGATGCCACACTTTCCCCAATGAATGAATGCTAGCAATGACCCAACCACAAGAAAGGGACTCAAGGATTGGAAAACCCACAACACATCATTACCATGATTACATCTTAGTTACGATTAACATTCCAAGAACATTATTGTGCAAGGATAATTTTATCCTTTTTCCACCTACAGATTCTTAAATTCATTTCACATTCAACTTACAGTTCAACCATTTAAGTTGGATCTTTATCCCTTACAAAAATCTCCATAACTTACATAATTATTTTCCATATTTCAAATTGCATACAAAGTTCTTAATTCTCTCATTCTTATGTTAAGATTATGCTTCTCAAACGTTTATTCAATGTTTAAATTTTACCCTTGCTACACAAGTGAATCTGACGTGATGTCAAGAAAGAAATCTTAGGATTTAAGAGGGGGGTTTAGATTCAAGATACCTTTTTCCCATAAACATTCTTCGATCATGGTATCTTTATTTCCCTACCATAGTTAATATAGTTCAATAACTTGTTGAATCCATTCAACATTTTCACATGAAGAATTTTTATTTAGATTTATATATATATTTTGTTTTCTCTGAAGTTTGATCTCACCAAGGGAAATTCATATTCTTTGTAACACATGAAAATGTTTAATTGAGTTATAAGGACTCCAAGAGTGACATTATTCCTAACCTCAAATATCATTTTACTCTTATATGCTTTACTCTTACATTGCACTATGGTCTCATTATTAGCATTGTTTTATAACAAAAGGAGTTACGAAAGTACTTGTCTAACATCTTGAAGAAGTACATGATTGGAAGCATTATAAACTACACATGAACCACAAGTGATTTGTGTTCAAGGTAAGATCTCATGTTTCTACATTTCACGATTCCACATGTGAAATTTATTTTATTCTTAATGTCATAAGTGACATAACAAGGGATTACGGGACCAAGTTTCTAGTTTCCTGGGTTCTCTAAAGTCAACATATTTCAAATCAATTTCATTTGTAAGGAGTTACTTACCATTTTCTACCCACAAGTTAACCCCTTAATCAACCAAGGTTTAGTTTAATTCCAATTTACACTAAGGATCTACTACCCCTATTATAGATCAATATTAAGGTGTGAAAACATATTTATGCTATAAACCCTCATGTAAAAGACCAAGGTGTTATATGTCAGTAGCCAAGGTAACACATTTAGCTGTGAGGAACTAAAGAGATCATTAACAATATTTTAAGTCATAGTACAAATATTTTAATAGGTGCATTTGTGTCATCTGGATCCCACAAGGAATTCATTCGATGATGAAGAAAATTTCTAGATCTAACTTCGCAAGAGTTGGTAGATGACTAGAATACTAAGGAGGTGTTAGTTCTACTTACTCCATATATGGTAAGATTACACAACATAGTTGTTTCTTCGAACAAAAACTCTTAAGTTATAGAAATGAACTAATGAATACATTCTTAGGGGTAGTACTAGAAAATTTTAGTTGTGAGGATTAATTATCTTTTTGGATGGAAACCTTTTGCAAACTAATGTGGCTAGAATGAGAGGGAGGGTACAAAAAATTTAAATATTAACTTCATTAGATAATTCCAACTGCTAAAGGTTACTTTCAAGAGTAGTTGGTGATCTCTCTCACCTAACATGTAAGTCAGACCTGAAGATAACACATCCTTCTTACTACACACATGATAACCAATCCTAGAAGGGGACCACTTACTATAGATAATGTTTGAACAAGTCATTCTTAACTATGGTTTCATGATGATGTCGCTAAACATATAGGATATGGTGGTAAACTCAACTATGATCTTATTTAGTTAAGATATAAGGTGCCATCGAGCATACATGTTTAAGTTCATTCTAAGGTTTCAGTTTTCTATGCAAAAATAATAACACAGGAAGGTTAGTTATACACAAATTTTGTACTAGGTTGGCTGTTTCGCTTAGTTTCTTTATTGCATTTTCAAGGTAAAGAAAACAACACACCAATTAATTAATCATCTATTGCAAACTGGAAATGCACTACAATATATTACATTCAAATTCATTTAACAACATATCCAACTTTTTCCATATGTAAATCAAAATCAAAATGGTACTATGATTAAATGCACATTTCCCAAGGCATTCCTAAAACTAGCATCTCATACATATTACCAAATTTCAAATATAAATTTCTGTAACATGGAAATACATTACACATATATACATTTTTCAATAACTTATATAAATTACAATAATAAACAATGGATTACACCACACCTTTTTGCCATCTCACTTCCATCCTGCAAAACCGTGTGAGCATGAAATCAATGATAAATCGCTGGCATAACATCCACCCAAATCTAGCATAATTAACATTTTTTTAGTTTCCATTTACATAATAACATTAATAATTTACATTAGAAAGGAGAAGGTTAGAGACACATATTTATTTCATTTCAGTTCACTTCATTTCTTAACCAAGGAGAGAGAAAGAAATAGGGAAGAGAGAGAAACACTATTTTGCCAAAAGTTCAATTTCACACAACAAGTCACACAATAGAGTTTCAAACAGTTATTTACAAGTGTCAACAAGTTTCCATGATGGTTTGGTAACCCGACAGGGGTCCTACAATTTTTTTTTATGTTTTCCTACTAGTTGCAAAAAATGTTCAATTTAGGCTTGGAGGCTAAGAAACCACTTTCAAACGTTGTCTTCTGATGAGAAAACACACCATGGGTAAGTTTCTACGTGTCCTCCTATACACCAAGAATTCATAGGAACTGATGGAATTCAGAACTGGTGAATGGTTTACGATTGGTGGCCAGTTTTCTGAGGCCATCGGTCGTAATTGACCTAGTTGTAAATGATCAAAAGTTAGCTCGAGGGCTCATAAAACCACATCCAAAACTGACGTTCGATGGATGAACGTGCAACGAGAAACTTCCTACAAGTTCCCCTATATATGGAGAATTCACCAGAGTCGATGGGACTGAGAACTAGCAAATGGTTTTCAAATGGTGACAGGTTTTCTGGAGCCACCGGTCGTAATTGGTCCAGTTTGACCTAGTCAAACTGCGACTGGAGGCCTATAAAATGCTTTTTCCAAACTATCAAGAAGAGTTTTTTTCCCCAAACTGAAGGTTCAAGGAAATTGTCTAGTAAAAATACTAGAGGTTTGTGAAGGTGGATAAGCATTTTGTTGTCCAGGGTTCAAATGGTGAGCTGATACGAAATCCAACTTTTCAAATTTAACAGCTTCCTACAAGTGCAAAATGGTGTAACAAGGCTCCTAGAAGGGTGTAAAAAAGATCACAGAATCATTCGAGGTTGAATCAAGGATTAAAGTGACTCCTCACATGACAAGGTACATGTAGGAAACTTAACATCTCCTTTCTGAAGTTACGAAGGTTATTTTGCAAGTCTCTGAAAATTGTGATTTATTTGTTTTAACAAGGGAGTGGTCAACATATTTATAGGGGCTCAACTTCAACTTGTCAATAAAAATGGGTACTGTAGTAATCTATTTTGGCTAGGATGTTTGTTAAATCATCTCAAAATGAGGGTTTGAGTTCATGGTTGACTACAAAAGGAATATTTTTGATTGCGTGAGTTACAATATGACATTTTATTGTTTTGAAAACAAGTTAATATAAAACAATTAAATGTATGATAATCCTAAGGTTTTAAAAATTATATTTTGTTGTAAATGAAAAAAAAACTAAAGTATGAGAATTATGAAAGATAAGGAGAGATAAACCATGCCTAGATGAATGAATTTGGTCGATGCGGGATTTGGTTATGCATTTCTAATGGAAATTTCATCAAGAAGCACACGAGCAGGTGCTCCCCTATTTGAGCATTTTTTGAAAGTTTCAGCCGCTTCAACAAAAAATTCTGAGATTTCAAATAATTGGGCTCAACCCATATTGCGTGGAAATCAAGAGAACATTCCAAATTGAAGGGCATCATATAGCAGAAATTTTCTTGGAGAAATGGAAGATATGTCACTTGTTCCATACAAATTTAAACATGACAATAGCAGCCATGTTCCTTGATCTCGTACACAGTACAGAAACCATTTTCATCATAATTGTTTATGCAATTTTATTCATATTAATACAGTCAAATATTTGTTGCAGTGTCTTTCAAACTAATCTTTGACTACATCCTTTTCCTTAGCCCCTTCAACAATCTTCAGCAACAGGATTTGTATGCAACTCCATCCTTTATTGAATTCCCATTTCTTTTGAATCGACATCTTAATTCCTTGATTGGATAAACACACCTTCTGAGAAATATTCAAAGGGACACCAAAAGCTACAGTTACATAGCTGAGAAGACCATGAAAAATTACAAATCTAAGTAGTTTCTAATTATAAACCAATGTTGGTCCTCTCTATCCTAGGTCTACTTTTATCATATGGATGAGCCAATATTAAGCAAACAATGGCTCCTACTGTCAAGCATTTAACAGGCCATGTTTATATCCCAACATTTTTCAAGGCTACCCAATAGCAACTACACCTAACAATACCCCCAATTTGTATGTTTTAACAAGAAGCGGTCACATATTTATAGGGGCTCAAGTTAAACTTTTCTACTGAAGCAATCTAGTTTCATCAAGAAGTTTGTTATATCATCTCAAAATTAGGGTTTGATTTTATTCTTGTCTACCAAAGGATTTTGATGCAAGCATGGTATGAACCTTCTCAGTTTATTTAAAACTATCAATTATATGATAACACCACATTTAAAATTTTATTTCGCTGCAAAGCATCCTAAAGAACAAAACTTATGAAAGATAGGGAGAGATGAACCATCCCTGGAGGAACGAATCCTTCTTGGATAATTTATGCATTTCTAATGACATTGTAGTCAAGCATCGCGTGAGCCTTCAGAAACCCCCCCCCATCTATATATTGTTTAACATTTTCTAAAGCCACTTCAACAAAATAATTTGAGCATTCAAATACTTGGGATCAACCTACATTGCATATGGAAATGTAGGAGAACAGAGAACATGATTCAAATTGAAGGGCATCATATAATGAAACTGGTCTCATTGGAGAAATGTGAAGATATGTCACTTCTGCCATTCAAATTTAAACATGACAATAATGGCCATGTTCCTTGATCACGTACATCTAATTTCACTAGTTAATCATTGGTGACGCATTGTACAATAATATACCATTGTTGTTTTCATGGATTTAGACACTTCTAGCCAAAAAAAAATATGAATAGACTTGAACATGAGGCCACTTGAAAACCATCAAGGATTTGACTTCAATCATCTCCAAAGCCTACTTGACAATATTTGCAACAATTTTTTAAAAACAAATACAGAAAATGGAAAATATCACACCCAAAAATGAATTTTGGGACCCACACTTTGTTTTTGCCCAAAAGGAGAAAAACACCTTAAAATATTCTAAAGACACCTAATGCCATTTTTATGAGAAGTTCTAACGTCTTGACAGATATTTTCATCTCAACAGTTATCCCTAATTAAATAAAATTGAAGGCCTTTATCTAGAGGGAAAAAATATAGAACATGAGTCACACCTATAGTGTATGAGGCTTCTTCCTGATGCATATCCTGTTCTACTGCTACTTTAAGCCTTGGTCGAATCAATCCTTAAGGAAGAGTAGCTTCTCAGAACAAAACAATTCCCTCTAGATACAACATTGGTAGATCCTTATGTAGGATGGAAGGAAAAACACTTTTAATGCCTAAATCAATACAATGAATGTAAAATATAAAGAGAAGGAAAATGTGTGGGAGGCGTTGGATAAATTTTTTGCTACATGTATAGTGCTTTGCACAAGTGCTTATGAAGTAGGAGATTTCCATTTCAATAAATATAGACAACATGCCCAAAATAAGGTCCTCCTAATCCTTAATATTCTTCATCATTCTGAATGAGGCCATGTTTAAGGCATTTAGTAGAAGTGGTTTCACATGCCAAGCGTATGCTTCCACATTACATTCCTATCTAGCTAGATAGCACTATGCCAACTATCAACATACTGTACAAAATCTAGAGATATTGGGTTACAGATTATCTATTTTGACTATAACTGACCCATAATGGTACTGATTAATGGATGGCTATAAGGTGAAAAAAAGTGAGACCATCTATGGGGAAATCATCACAGTTCCCTGCATTCTTCCACCTTCTCTATAACTATCCAAATACTATTAATTCTACAACATTAACCTACGTTCGAGTGTGGTCTAAACCTCCGGATCTCAAATAAAATTCAACTATTGTTATGTCAAGAAAGGAATGACATGTCTAACTGGTTATTTATGGGTGCCCATGTCCCTTACACGTGACATGGGCCACCAACCCCACTCACCCACTTTCCCCAACAACCAGCCCACCTATGCACCCTTTTTTAAATTTTTTTTATATTATAGTCTTTGTCAAGCATTACATTTCCTCCCCTTATAAGAGCATCATCCTCGATGAAACACATTTTTGAATCTCTAAGGATAGGTAGGAAAGCACTTTTCAATAACGACACATGTCATTTAACAAAACATCTTATCAGTACAATGTGACCAAAAGGAAGCAAACTAATTTTGACAATATCTTAAATTTTAATGTTATGCTCGAAGATTGATAGTTTTTTAGTTTACATTATTAATTCGTTAATTTGTTTCCTTTATAGTATTCCTAAAATCAAGCTCTTAATATTTCAATTCTTAGAATTTTGGTTTATGTATTTTTCTTGGGTTCCCATATGATACTAACATCACGATGCAACACAAGAACCAAAGACAACACTACCGATTCATAATACATATATCTATATACCTCTACAACTGTATCACATCCCAAGAACTTAGCTGAACCATGGAAAGAACATACATATCCCTCACAACATATTACTTATCACACATGCACTCAACACAATAGTCAAACCCATAACATAAGTAGAATACTACAACACGGAATTCCCAACAAGTACACATATAGAGGTTTCACACAACTTGGGAAAATAACTATAGTTGCATAGTCCCTTGAAAAATGGGTCGAAGCATACCCTAAATGAGGAACAAGAATTCTCAACATCAAAAAACATGACCAGAATCACATGAGTACACATAAATAAAAGTACCAACTAGCCCTGTGTGTAAATGAATATACTATGGATGAATGAACAAATTAAAAAAGTAATTGATATAATGTGGATGATCCTTATTCGACGAGATACACCATAAGTTAAATGTTAAGAAATATAAATAAAATCTAGAAAAAAGAAAAATATTGTATGATTCTCACATTATGAGCCTTCCTAGAACTTAATTTAAATATGGAAACATGATTTTAATAAATGAATAATCCTAAAAATATCATGTCGTGGGAAGACCCTATCTATAAGTATATATTGTAGTTGAATCATTATGTTGTGCCTTGTAAAAAACGTGTCCTTGATATGCGTCATGTGTTTTTATGTTATCTATGTGTGTTAATATTGTGCAAAAATATCATGTGTTACATGCAGTCCTAAGTGATCTCCTGTAATTTCATGTGTACTATAATGTAAGTAAAAAAAAAAATTATGGTATTTTTACTATTTTATTTGTGTGTGTAAAATGTGGGTGTTACACTCGGTTATGTATTTATTCTGATATGTATGCACATATATACACATTAAATTGAGATATTATGTAGATTCTTAATTGCGATACAGTCCATTATTTAATTGTGTTAGCGCGTTTATGTGTTTATTGATTGTTGGTCCAATTTAGGCTCTTATTGACATGTGTTCCTTATGTCATTTATCTATCATCTTGTTCCCTTGTTTCCCTTATTACCTTTCCATTTTAGCTTCATTTCTTGTTGTTTCTTTTCACTATCTTCCCCCTTTTCTATTTTTTCCCTTCTCCTTAGTCTTTTCTCTCCTCCACTTATTTTGGCTTGATTTGGTCATTCTTAATTTTGGGAAATGACTAGAGTTGTGAAGATTTTCATAATTGTAGCTACATTTATTTTTGTCTTTACATTTTTGATATTTTTCTTTCTAGTGGGCCCTTAATTTTTGTTTCTTTTGGTTTCATGCCTTAATTTATCTTCTTTCCCGCATATTGTTGTCACCTTAAATGGAAATAGGGCTTTCATTTGTAAATTCAAGAAGTCAATAAATGCAAAGATGTATTATTGCATTTAAGACAATCAAGGAGACACTAAATAAGAGGATAATTACTTTTGCACAAGAGTGATTGAAGTTATAAGACTAGAATCTATTTATTTCCTAAGCCTCCTTGTGCCAAAATCCAAAGACAAACATATAAGATTTTCTTGTTATTGCACGAAGATAGGGGTTGGGAAACATGCATACACATGATTGACTATTGAATTTCATTGAGTGTATTTTTTAATTTTGTCAAATCATGAGAGACATGACAATAATAGCGGGGTGAGACATACTCCTATTAACATCCAGTATTTTTATGACATTTATAAGGAGTTGAGGCCATATTAAGGTTTTGAAGAAGGAAATCATATTTCAGAGAATCACAACAAAATTAGAAAAGTAAAGCAAGGTATTTGCAATTCAGGACATGGCGAATAGATTCACACAATTCAATTCAGTAGTACACAAATGACCAATAATGCAGGGTTTTCCAAAAATGTATCTTTGTGTTATTTTGATGACTTTAAGAATAATCATGATTGTTAGCATGATTTCTAATCCCCAGTTTTTGGGTTTTGTTTATATCTTTTTAGACCAACTTTATTCACAATTTAGCCACTAAACAACTACCTTCAAATTTAAATAAAATATAGTTTTATTCTTTTTTGTATATTTTCAAAGCAATTATTTCCAGTAGTTTTTCATAAGTTTATGCTAATATCATGTTTCCAGTTTTAAATATTTTAGGAGAGTGTTACCACCATTCTTCCAATTTCTTTGAGTACATGAAATCCAAATAAGTATTTGAATAATAGAAAAAAATGTCATCCTTAATGCTTCTCATGGCCCCTAGATTTGACACTGGCAACACCAAAGACAAAAAAATAAGATTATGTCAAAATAATATGATGACATGTGTTATAGAATTGCGCATTATAGAATTGCAATCGTTTCTCCTTTCTTCAAGAATATTGTAAATGGGTGTTGAAATATGTGAAGGGCATGGTTATTTGTTTGTGACTTAGGTTGTTAGGTATTTTAAATTAAGGTTTTTTGGGTATAGGATTTCAATGATATATTGGCATAACCAATTGTGGGGATTATACTCGTTCAATGTTAATGTTTTGATGTTTTTATAATTTAACTAATTTTGATATTAATTTGATAATTTTTTTAATTTTGGAAACCTTAATTAATTAATGAAATTCTTCAAATTTTCTTGCCAGTAATTTACACCCAATTTCATCCATGGGCATGGTGCACCCAGCTCTAAAATGAATGTAGTAATTTATACATCACTTTCTTGTAATAAAAGAATAAGATTTATATTCATGAAAATGTTGACTATTTTTATATACATACTCCTATAACCAATTGAATAGTTTTTGTTTCTAGAAGTTATGTCTCTTAGAAGTATTTGGTAGGATGATTTGAACAAAGTGTGTAATCATATAATTAATTTTTCCACTAAAAAGAAACAAATGCATTACTAAAAAGGTAAGCAATTGTATCATCTACATTTTCCATTAATTTAGGAAAAAAATGTGATCTTGGACAATGCCCATTTTTTTTTGATGTTGGACAATTATAACAACTCTATAAAATTCTCATTGTACACCTAAATATTTTAGATGTGTTTTAATTGATATTGTTTGATCTCAAATAAGTATAAATTCTCATTTCTGACTTTGACATCTATAGAGAGAAATGTTGTTTACCTCTTGCCTCAGTGTGTACAAATGCTACCTTAAAAAGTGGGATTTATTTCACTTTAATATGATGAGTTTTATGCATTATCTACAAATCTAATGATGTAGAAAAAAGTCCAAATGGCAAGATATTTATTCATGTCCAGAAAATTAATTAATTAGCATTAATTTTTGACTATTTTCTATTGTTTTTGGTGATCATATTACTTCAATTCCTTGCTCAATGTTTTCTAGAGCTTGAGTTATTTTAATGTATTCTTGAGCGTGTCGATCATACCCATTTAAATGAAGCATTCTCAAAATGAAATATAGGAGGAATGATGTTTTAAAGCACCATGACTTTGTTTTACTAATAGTTTCGATTTGTTCAATTCTAAGATTTGGAAAGCAAATGAAATCTGATAGTTCACTAGGTCCAGCTTCATGATTTTGTGATCATGTATGATATAAAATTTTAGGTCGTCTAGACAATTATAAGTTGAAAATTAAAAAATGGTATAATTTTCCATTACATGAGGATCAAAACTTCAGTTTGCGGACTTATTAAATCGGCACTCGAAGGAATGATCCAGCTCGTCACTCGCTTTGTATTAGAGTGAGTCAAAGCTCCATTTAGAGGATCCCTCTAACTTACATGAAAAAAAACATCCAAATTGTCTTCAAATCTTTGTCGGCAACAAAAGGCTTGAACTATCTCATCGAAAAGAAGAGTGAAAGGTACCTTTGCTTTTTATTCTGAACTAATATGTGTAATATAAAAACCATAACGATAACAGAATAAAAATGAAAGCATTTTGATCTATCTCCAATTTTTAACCATATTGTAATCTTGCGTTCCGAGCTGGGTATCCTTGCAGATCTACTATGCTTCTTTTTACCTTAATTGTAATGTTATAAGAAATTCAGTACCTAGCATAAGATAAAAGAAAATATTATTTCATGAAAGATCCTGATGATATATCTAATAGGAACTGGATGAGGGAGCAAGACCTGTTGAGCAGCGACTAAAACGGAAATAAACGTATTAACATATATCGATTTGTTAAAGCCTTCCAATGATAATTACCATAGACTTGAAAGAAATAACCCACATGTTACCTAGGCTGTTTATGGCAAGGTCTCTTTTCCTTTTACCCCTGCAGTCATCGCGTGTCAAAACATCATTCTTGTCATACACATGGCCAGCCTGCAAACAAGTGGAAGCAAAAGTATTCCTGCAGCCAGTAAGTGAGAATTGCCACGATCCAAATATGTAATGTTGACGTCTCTAGAGTTTTAGCAATCCATCCTGTTGTAACTTGTTCAGTCTGCTATAACTTGAAGATAACTTTGGATAATTTCACGCATTTCCGCATGCAGTTCCACAAGCTGCCACTTTACCATCGTTTTCCAAGTGAGTTAATAATTCTGCCTCTTTCTTGAGAACCTAACATCTAACTTCAGTGTCGATCATACAGTTCATGAAGTCCGTATAGCGGGTGAATCAACGCACCAGGGCCGCCGCATTCTAAAGCATCCTTCCAGATCTTCGAAGAATGACCTCTGTGTTCACGCTCCAGCTTCAGTTTGGGTAGATATAAATTCGCGGTCGTCTGGTCGAAGCGAATTGTTGTCAGGTCTCCATCGGTGGGAACAAATTTCACCCCTGCGGAATATAAATCGGCAACGAAGGAATGTCCAGCATCCCGCGTTGGAGAAGTCTCCACAGAGGATCCACTTCCATCCTTTTCTTCATCTTTGTCGGCGGAGGCTGACCCGAAAAGAAGAGTTAAAGGTCCCTTGGTATTTGCAGAATCGGAAGCTCCGAGCGTAGAGAGGAGACGCAAGGGCAACTTCCTCATCAAAAACTGGATGAAGACCCGTCGAGAGAGCGCCGTGAAACGTTTGACAGGGCCGATGTTTAAAGCCTTCCATGCCGACTTGAAAGCCCCTGTTACGTAGGCTGCTTCTGGCAAGGTCTCTTTCTCGTCCTCATCATTGCGCTTCAAAACATCATTCTTGTCATCCATGGCCGCCGCAGGGACGACAGAGTAACTAGAGTGCCTCCAGTATGTGACCTCTCTCTTTTATACGCATCCTTGAACTGTCAGGCATCTTGAACATAAATGGTGACAATTCCGCACAGACAAGTGTTACCAGGTTGCAGAGCTTCTCTTCCGCCTTTTCTTGAGAACCTAACCCTAACTGCATGTGCAACAGCTTCTGCAGCAGGAACAACGGCACCTGATTCTCAAGCATCGTGAGATCTCTCATGATTCCATGTGCGCAGCGCTCCGGCCGGATGGACCCAAAACTTTTCCCAGCTGCTTCACTTCTGAACAGGTTTTGTCGGCCTGTTTGACGTAGAACTGTAAGCATTCCAGGACGAAGGAGGCGTCCAAAGCCATGAGCAATGCGAGGGCTTCGTCGTTGTAATTCCAGGTATTTGTGATAGAAGCTCCGGATTCGCCACTCGTGCTTCCTCATCTCTGCGACGCACGGATTCGAACTTTTCACCCTCCGATCCGCTTCTGAAATCTTATTGCCGCGGCCACTTTGTAACGATCCATTTTGTACAGCTCGGATCTCCAATGGTGATATGGCCCGAAATGGAAACACACTGCGGAATGAACGCTTCTGGTTTCATTGCCAGTCAAATTTCCTTTGGCACACTGAACAAGGATATGCAAAACTCCTCTTCTTCTTTTTCTACGTGTTCGTTCTCTATAGCAGGCCCTCTCTAATTTGGATAACCCAGCGATCTTGATCAATCTTTGATGCCATTCCTGCTCGATAACAATTTATTGCAGAAATTTAGTGTGTCGGATAACATGAGAGAGAAGAGGGTATATATAGCTGTAGCCTTCCCCCGACCAAGCACTGTGTATATCCTTAGTTCTCTTTCGCTAGTCATGCTTCCCGTGGGATTAACTTTTTAATGTGCACGTCTGTTTACATGTCACAATAGCCTTTAGCTTGCAAGGATACTTATTTGCTTCCCAAATGCTTGCGTTGTCTATTGTGTGACCAAATGCTTGCGTTGTCTATTGTGTGACGTACATAGACTCAATGAAAAGTTAAGAGTGTCCTTGGCAATAATTGAAGTGGACACACTTCTTACAATTTTAGTTAATAATTTTTTTCCCATTAAAAAAGAATCAGGTATGTCATTTTAGTTTAAAATTTTCATAAAAAATTACACATTTAAATTATCTAGAAATACATTAGAAAATGACTAACAATATTAAAAATATCGTATGAAATTAAAAAAATGCATATTTGTTTTTACTTCCACAAATATTATAGTACTCTTTTTCTGTGTATGCTTGAATTTTGTATAACTTTATAATAATATCAATAAAAGTGTTAATTAATATTAACCTCATGTAAAAAACTATAATCTTAAGTTCTAATAAAAGATAAAAATAATGAAAATATTTAGATATAGGCACCCTTCACTGTTGGCGCCCTGGACACTTGCCTAGTCTTCCTAGGGCTTAATCCCCTTGGAGCTACACCTTAAAAAATAATCCCATGTCATTTATTACTCATAAACATCCATGAATTCAATGTGCATCTATGATTGTTAAATATTGATCTAAATTAAATATTATGAGCAAATTTAACTAGTGTCGTTGTCTCCCATTTTCTCATTTCTCCATATAAATCATTTCTTTGATGTTTTGGTTTCTTTGAGTTATATGTTAGGAACATCAATGACATGATTGGACTTGTCAGATATGGTCTTTTCCTCTAGTCATTATATTATTAGTTCATATTTGAGTAAATGATGCACTCAAATATAGGAGCCTAAGGAAATGGCTACCTTCTACTTGCAAGCTTTATCTTTCACCACTAAAAACTTACAATTCTAAGTCTTATGGAAAATTGAGACTTCTCTACTATTGAAAATGAAGAAAGTACAATTTGAACAATGAAAATCATCTCTTTCACTCTACAAGAAACAATTCTCCATAAACATCTTACAACTCAATCTCAACTTTATAGTGTTACAACAATTAAAACTTACACATATATTATTAACATTTAGCTTTCAGTTGTAAGATTCCTAATCTTGCTAAAAGTCTACAAATTTCTCTAAACTTTTCTCACTCCTAATCAATGTCCAACCCAGTAAAAGTTTTCCCCATATTTCTCAAAATTTTTTCTCGAGTCTCACAATTTGCACATAACAATCTTCTCACCCTTATTTAATTATTCGTAGATCTTTTTATCTCTTTTTGAACTCCAAATCCTCTATCTTGTATCTCCTCTCATCTTCTCTATCTTCAATAAGACATCTCCCTCCCCATGTTTGAGAGACAATCCCCAATAAGACTCAAATTCTCCAATAAAGGCCCTCTTTCTCTAATACACTCTACTTATCTCATATTTAAGAAGCTTTGTTTTATATACTCGAGCTGTCCCTATATAATAATTATGGATAATTCTTTTTCTTACAACTAATGTGTGAGAAACTTCTACTTAATACAATTAAGAGGTGGTTGCGTAATCACTTTGATAGTTTTAAAACTACATATTATTGCACACTAGTGGTTACCAATTTTCCTTAACAATTTTTAAAACACTTCTTAAGGTTAAAAATGCCCCATCATTTTCTTTAGTATGCTTAGTCCTAACAATTTTGGAGGCCATAAGTTTTGCATATGAACATGGAATGCAATGCTTTATTTTTAAAATTGCATAATTTTTGAAGGAAAAAATACATATGCAATCAGATCTCACTTTGTAGGCATTCCTAATTATGACCATTTTTTAAATACTAGAACTTAGAATTTCAAAGTCAACAAAGGTCATAACCACTCCATGAATCTTACCAAAAAATAGATGCCTTGGTGCTAACTTGACTAATTAAGCTTGGTGTCAGACATGACCCAACACCATGATGAAACATTGGGAGCGAGCCAACAAATTCACTCTTTAAAAGTTCATATATATTTTTTGTTGATGCAAAATTGTAGATATCCCATGGATGCTCCTGCATCAATAAGGTTTTATTTTGAATTTAGATTTCTATAAATACAATTTTTTGTTCATTTGCTACATAAAATCATCTAAAGATAACACATTATGTTTTTCACATTTTGTTGAGAACTCACAATAATTTTAAAGAGATAATGAAATAATTAACACATTTATCATTTATTAAATTTATTATTTCTCATTGAATTCTGTTGGTGTTGGAGGGTCATCAGGAGCTAGGATTCAAAAATATCATATTATGTATTATTCTAAACTCATATATATATATATATATATATATATATATATATGGATTGTAAATTATTTGGAATGAAATAAAATATAAGGAACACTATAATGCTTCCTGAAGCAAAAGAAGGAAGATGAGATGATAAGCCTTGAAACTAAATAGCCATGAATGACTGTAAAACATGTAGAAGACCACACAAAAAGGTTATTACTATTATTGTTATCCCTAAATACTAATATAATTGAGTGTAACTATTTGCTAGCCTTTATAGCTTTCTTTGAATATTGATGGAGATAGTTTATAGTATGAGTTGTGTGTATTGATTTTAGAGAAAGTGTATATTTTTATTTATCTCCTTTTTTATTAATGGTAAAATGTTTGTTGACTGGGATCCTACCCAAGAATAACAAGAAAGGGTCAAAACCCAGATAAACCAATGAGTACAAAAGAGACAAGAAGAAGCATATTTCCCAACAATACAACAATAAAAAGAAACATAACTACTGGTCGGAAAAATTAGCTAGGTGGAAGAAGTGATTTTGTTATGCCTATATTTCTTCTTGTTATGAACTGTTTTCCACCAGCCTAAAACCTCCTCAATAGGAATAATAACTTCAATAGCATCAACCGACTGGTTTGCGTCTTTTTAAAAGGAGAGTGAGGAGGGACATTCTCCTTTGCCACTTCATACGACTTTGGTTCAACTTTTTCTTCACCATTTGCCATCCCCTTGTTTCCACCATCTTGAATTTCTCTAAGAGGGGTTTCTGAAACATGAATTTCACCATTTGATTTCCCCTTGTTTTAAATGAGAGGAGTTTCAAGAACTAATTCTAGGAATTCCTCTGAATCAATATGTGAGTCTAATTCTTCCTTGGTGTCAAATACCAAATATTCAGGGAGGGCATTTTACCACCAATTGTTCTCGTTTTTATTCCTTTCCATCCCAAAATTAGCCACAATATGGCATAAAGACAATAATTTCCTACATCTGAAGGGTAAACCTTCATAGTCAAGAGGTTGAGTCCAAGTTTTTATTTGAACATTAAGCTCAATGTAGGAAAGAAGGTTCTTAGAGGCGTCATTCTCAACGAGAATTATGGTATATGTTGTGTGAGTAAAATATATAGTTTGGGATTCAAAATTTAATATGTTACCCAAAACATTGCCAATAGATATCAGACAAGCATGGTCCCAAAATTTTAGAGGAATATGGGTCAGTATAATCTATATCAATTTGCAAGAGGGGAACCGAGGTTTCATAACAAGATAATGAGCTTGAAATGCCCAAATATTTCTTGCAATGGTGTCTTGATCAGTTATTGAAGAAAAAAATCAATAAAAGTACGCTTAACACAGGGATACAGATCTAACATGTCCTCTAACAGCCAGATCTAGTGTTTACAAATCTATTCGTGAAGTAATGGAAGAGTAGTCCAAAGACCGCTGAAACGGAAAATCAAGGTGTGTTCTTGGTAGTAGGATTCAGATTTGATCACCTCGTCTATAAAATGAACACAAGGGTTGTTGTCAACAAATTTCATGGGCTTGGATCCATTCTTCCCCTGTAACACCTCCTAGATAGAATGATTCAATATTTCATCCATTCCACTCACCTTCTAGATAACCGTTTTATTATTTACATTCTCCAGAATAGGGGAAACCCGATGAAAAATGGACACACTTCCACCAAGCTTCCCATATATATAGGTCAATGAGGGTTTAATTTTTCCACCCTTGGAAGATCCTCCCTCTCCAGTGGCATCAAAAGATAGCCCATCACTTCGTTCATCAATAGGGAAAATACCACTTCCCCCAACATAATGCTTCTAATTTAAATTTTCTTCAAATAGACCTTCCAAAAAATGTGACCACTCCCTTCCTCCATGGGAGAGAGAAAATAACTAGATTTGCCAATACCAAACTCTCTAGCATATTTAATGGAAGAAGCAGGGAGAAATCCCCTTCCTTTGGCTCCTAGGTCATTACCGAAATGGCTCCCATTCTTGCCAATCAGTCACCTCTGAGACCCCCTAATATGGAGGGGTGAATCAGTGCCATCAAGAAGATTAGATCCAGTTCCATCACCACAGGGATTGGGGTTAGGGTTCAAACAAGGGATCTTCTCCATTACTAATAATAATTTGGACCAACTTATCACTTGTGTATTTTTTTAATCTCATTTTTACTCTATTTGCACAAAAATGGATGATTTAATCTAATTCAAGGAATTGATTTGAAGAAAATATATATTTTTGTGCAATAATTAATTAAATTATATTTTTTTATTAAAATTTTGTATATATGAGTTTGACAATATCATGTTCTAACTAGGAATATAGAAGCCTCTAAGATCAAAAGTTTCAATGAGAAGCTAGGAAATATTGAGATGGTTACAAGAGCAGAGAGACATGAAAAAATTGTGGGATGAAAATATAATATATTTTTCAGAGGAAAAATCTTGTAAAATAGGTATCCTTGTAAGATAAGTAGTGAGCAAACATATTTATGGAGATATATGAGATATTCTAATGTTTTTTTTTGGAAATAGGGTAAAGTGAGGGTTTTGAAAGGGCCCACAACCTTGTACAAAGAAGAAGGGAGAAGAGAAAAGGAAGAAGAGAACTCCTGAACAACACAAGGGAAAGAAATAAAGAAACCTCAATATAAAAATTAGAAACTTCCAAGTAACAGAGTCAACAACGAACATAACTGAGAAGAAGAGAAGGAAGAGGACCTTCAATTGAAACTAAGAGTAGCAAGAAGATAAAGCAAAAGAGGAGGTAATAAGATGTAGCCCATACAAAGAAAAAAAGGAAGAAGTGGATATCATCAAATGGTAACCACAAAAAAGGAAAAAGAAGGGAAAGAGGGAGAAGAGGATAAGGAATTAAAGCCTACCCTTCTTTCCCTTCTTCGAGCGCACCAACTACCAATTTTTTGTAAAATGTTCCTCTGAGCCTGACGTACAATTAATCAAAATCAGAAGGGAGTTTGTTTGTGATCCCTGAATCAGAGAGAAGGGGCCTTCTTTGTTTGAATCAAAATGATCAGATTCATGTGGTCTCTTGAATCCCAAGTTGGATCTCTTCCCCAACTGGGATGACACTACTGGCAGACCTAGCTCAACACCCAAAGTTGCAGATGTGGGTTGAGCCTTGACCAATGGATCAAAACTCTTAGCATCCTGAGCATTTGCATCCGAGTCAGAGTCCTCCTCGAGGACACGGGGGCTACAGAACTTGGAAGGATTTTTCCTGATGGGTTGAAATTTCTTGTGAGGATAGGAAGACTGAAGGTGACCTGTTGTCTTGAAATTTCTACATCTGAAGGATGTTTTTTCATAGTCGAGATGCTGAACATGTGAAAAATCACTCATCTTGAGGGTAATCTTGTCCCGAAGCCCTTTGCTAAGATCAACCTCAATGCATATTCTAAACAAAAGTGAGCAATCCACTATGAAATCTCATGTCATCCTGATTTTATAAATTTCCATAATCAATTTCCCATATCCTCTGCTATAAGGTAAAATTGGAGAGGAAGATTGGGTAACCTTACCCAAATAGGTACTCGCTATATGGAGAAGGAACATAGGTCAAAGTGAGGGAACCAAGGGGTGGTAAAAAAACAAGCCGAACCCCAAAACCATGGGCTGTCATTCAAGGTGCTTTGATAATCCTCTTGTTCCAAGAACAAAATGATGAAGAAACCTCTTGCACAAAAAAAGTGGTCACATTTTTTAGTCTAGTTGGAGTGAATCCATTAGATAAGTTCATTTATTGAAGTCCAAACACCATTAAATCTGCAGATGAGAGCATTTTTTTCGAGTCTATATTTGAACGTCTATGATTTCCAGCGAAGGGGAGTCAACAACTTGCTCAACAAGATAAGCTGGGGGGAGGGAGGATTGGAGCCAACAGAGGTTGAAGCAGAGTTTTTAAATAGAGCCTCCTTAAAATTCACCGTGCTGCGAGCTCTGGCTCCTCCTTTTAAAGATCACGTCATAGATTTTGAAGAGTCTTGGGTCATCCCATAGAAATCAAGAGGGTATTCATCCGAAATAATTTTTACTGTAAAAGAGAGGCCAAAGGAACCAAGATTATATCCCAGTTTGTGCAAAATAATAAAATTTAGCTCAAAGCCAGAAACAAGGCGATGGGTTTGGAGGAAGAGGGTAGAACCCAAGATGGTGTTGAGCAGGACTTGTAACACCTCAGGGAAGTCATCTGTCGACGGAGAAACAACATGAACATTGAACAGTTCTATGTGGGAGGGAAAAAAGATCAACAGAAATTCATAGACTGTGCATAGGCCATAATGGGGAATCCAAAAACCCTCACATTTCCATCAACATTGAACGGGAAACTCCTATAAAAAAGGAGCCGATCACCCGAGCCCAAGCTTGGGCCAACCTACATGTTCCAGCCTTTTGCGCCGCCATTGTTAGGGTTAGGGTAGAGGGAGAGCGCCATCGAGCAATATGGTTTTAGCACCAGTATATCTTCCTCAATAACTAAGATATTCTAATGTTCTATTCATAAACTACTAATTGTTTGGATATCAATATTGGAGAATCAATGTTTCATACCTAGAAAAAATGAATAATTCAAATGGAATGAAAAATATTAAAAAATATGAGTATATTAGAAATGGAGTTTCCAAAAGTAATTAAATGGAAGAAAACTACTATTGACATGTAAGTGTCTGAATTTTTTTTCCAAGGATATATTTCTTCTAATATTTTATAATGCCTTTTCATTAGAGAGGTAAAGGAGAATTCATCGATAAGTTTCTCGCAATTGTGAAGATTAGCATGATGTCAAATAAATTTGATACAAAGTATACTAAAAAATTTCGGGGTTATGATTATATAGGATGGAATTGAAAGGGAGATGAATTATTGCAACTAGGTAATCAACAAAGATATACAAGAATCAAAATGAGATAAAATAATTAAAATGGGGCTTCAACACGAGTTGAGTAATTTCAAAAGATGGGAAGAAATGATTTCCACTAAAGGAAATTCTAATATAGTTGCAAGTAAAATTAAAATAAGGGGATAAAATTATTTAGTAGGTGATCCACCTCTATAGAATATATAAGTTCCGAATGTACATGTAGAACAAAGTGTACACAAAATCAAGTTTAATGAGAAGAAGAGATAGTGCTAGAAAGGGAGAGCGATTGAGTGGTTGAAGAAGAAGAGTTAATCAGAAAAGTAAATAAATGTAGCAATGGTCTTATAAAGAAAGTATTTCTAAAGGATGCTTGGAGTGAACAAGAAGAATAACTAATGTGTAGAAAGACATATAAATATCCTAATAATGTAGCATATTATTTCTTCATAACCATAAGATGCACATTCCCCATAGTATCAAATTATTTTTAGAAGTAAAAGAGGGATCATAAAATTATGAAATATGTTGAATCTAGATCCAAGAGACCCTAGTTTGAGGAAAAAGTAAAGAATTAAAATCATATGCTTACAAGAAATATCAATACCCTAAGTAAGGATATAATAATTGGCATAAAAATCAAAATTGCAAGTACTAAAATCAGTAAAAATTGATACAAATATATTTCCCTTCACATCTCTATATGCTATCATGAGAACATGTTTCTAGACACCAAAGTATATGTTTTCATGAGCCCTATGTCAAACCCTTATGCAAAGAATCTAGCAAATTCTGTGAGCCCTAGTCGCATGTTCTCTACTCACGATGGTGATGGCACTATGCTTGGCGGAACTAGGGAGATTTCATGGCATTCGGTGGATGGGTTTTGAAATGGTGAGGGAATAAGAGTTGGGGTTTCTTTGGAAATCCCAATAGGTGTGGATTATGGGAGTGGTGTAGGTGTTGGTTTCCCCAACAGGGGGAAATATCTTCCACACCGTCATTATCAGTGGTAGCGCTTGATATAGTGGAGGCAGAGGGGAGTCTTTTGTGAATTGGTATTATCCTGTGGTTAAGATGAGGGCATCAATGAATTATCTTTGTAGATTCCTATTCAGATCCTTGGTGGAATGATCTGTAGTGGCCTCCTTTGTAGCCACAAACCTTGGAATTACGATGTTGGTGGGGGGAGTTTGAGTCTGTCCTAGTCATTGACCTTGTTTCTCCCGAATACCTCGTCCATTGGCTGTGTTGGATATATCTAGGTTGTGGATGGAAGAGGCTTGTATGATGGTGATTTTGGGGTTACTGTAGACAAAAAATCACGTAATTTAGGTTATTGTTTAGTCCCAGTTTGATACTGCTATTCATATGGTTCTTGATGGAAAAGACTACTAATTAATCCATGTTTTTAGCCATTTTGCTTTTTTTGGTGTTGCTACTTTCAATCTTACACCTGCACTTTCCCAGTTTGGGTTGGCATTTTGTGTTTTCCTTATTTCTGAATGGGTCGCCCATCTAGGACTAGGGCGCCCTAGGCACCCTGGTTCCCTCTAGGCACTCTGGTCCCCTCTGGGCGCCCTAATCATCTTTCTACTTTCCGCTCACTTTTTTGGCACTTTCTAGCCATTTGATCTTCTTATATTTTTAGTAGTCAAAATTTTTAAGGTTAATTAGGAAATTAAAGCAAGAGAACCATATAAATATAAATTCATGAGACCATAATGAGGGACCAAGAAGTAAGCACTTACTATCACCACCTAATGTTGCATCCATCAAAGGCATCTAGAGCTCCATTTGCATCCATATGGCTCCATCACAAGGATATAGGCCAGTTCATCTACATCAAACTTCATTGGAGGGTAGTTGATTTTATTCCATGCACCATTTACTTACATTCTACATCTAGTTATTTCTCGCTACTCATAGAGTTCGACTGGCACAAGAGCACCTAGGGCATGATTTCCACACACACACACCTAGAACTACATTGGGTTTGAGATGTAGTGTAGTAATCAGTGATAAGGCCATCCTTTTCGAAGATAAGGATAGTCTGACCCCTTCATATGCATCTTTATTTTGTAGGGTTTTGATGATTTGTCTAGGGTTTTTCAGGTGATTCTTCTATTTCACATTTTCCTGTGCTTCGGCGATCACACAGCAAAATTCACACAATAGGAATAAAACAAAGGTGAACACTCAGCAACACTTCAAAGGAGATTCTTGAGTCATTTTTCACAGACTAGAGCACCTAGATATCATACCAGGGCACCCTAGGCAACCCCATCCTTCTCCAGGCACCCTAGTGTATCTAGACAACCCGTATATGCGCTTTCTCGAGTGCATGTGCATAGTTTCCTCCTCTTGTTAATCCAGTCTCCATTGTGACAAAATCCTGCTATATCTACAAATCAACTAAGGAATTCTTAACCATTTTTGCACATTAGGGTTTAACATTTCATTTGCTTAGTTGTATGGCTTAATTTCAAAATTTATTTATTTGTTATTTATTGCTCCTATAACATTAGATTATGATAGAATATATTTCTATTTTAGTTTAATCATTTTGGTGAAATTAAACCCGAACTTGATCTTCATGCTTAGAATCCTCATTTTTCTTCTATTATAGGTACAATTTCTTTTTCTGATGTTCTTATAATGCATCCCAATTGCCTGGTTGTTCTATAGAAATCTCTAGACACCATGAATCTTTCTAAAAATACCTTGCCACATGAGATAAGCCCTATTTTTGATTGTTTATTTGATGACCCTACTCTTTTTGATCCTCCATCTAATCAACCCGTGTTGGATTCAATACAATAGTTTCATTATTCATTTAAAGACAAATTTAAGGCTACGAAATTCACAATTATATCTCTAAAATCTAAAATCTAGCATCTTAAGGACACTTCTCAGGCTCATGTTTGTTCTCCCCCTCTATTTCATCATTATTCTATGTGTACTACATGTGCTCATATAAATGAGCCTCAAGTCATACCATTACCATATCCTCTCATCTTTGATCAAAATACTAAGCAACATGACCTTCTTTCTAAGCTCCTTATTTGTCAATTGATCACTTTACCACTTACTCATTACTATCCTCTTTATCGGAAAAAAAAATATCAAGGGCATCCATATTGTAATTATCATCAACTTAATGGCTATAATGTAAGTGGAGATTATGCTTTACAACTAAGAATCAAACATCTTGAGCATCAAGAATTTATCTCATTCACTGCCCAACATTTTGTTACATTCCCATCTACCATTGCATTCTATTTTTCCTTATTACTTCACTCAAGCACCACCTACACAATCTAATTTATATCAAGAAACCACTTCTCTAAATTAGTTTAACACTTCCTCCTACTAAGTCACCTACGCTATTACATATCCACAATAAAACAACCCCCTTTAAAGAAAATTGTAATTCCTCCACCTCTCAAGTCATCTAAGGTCTAAAAGCAACCACTCGTTACAAAAGGAAAGCACACTATAGATGATTTTTTTTGAATCTCACAATTTAAGGACCCTATCTAGTCCTCGCTTCAGCGTCCAATCACTTTTGTCAAAGAAGCTACTCCTTACATTGATCCACTTAGTATATTTTAAATAAATTTCCATCACTTACACACTTCGTGGAATGACACTTATCATCCCCCTCCCTCTTATAAAAAAAAAACATGCGTATTACATCTTCATCACATTACAATATAACCTTCACTCATCATCGTTTAATCAACATTACCCGATGACAAACTCTTTTTCTTTGGTTCACCCTTGATTATTGAGGGCATATTATACACATGGACCTCACACACTATAGAATAGAAATTACAAACGTCACATTGCACATCTTATCTTCACTAGACACATACTACATGTAGTGCCACCAAAAATTTAAATAAAATGTAATTACAAAAAAAAGAGTGGAAGAAATATTTGGGGAAGAAATTTAATAAGAGTGGATGAAAAAGTTGAGGGGATTAATGGATTGGCAGTGGGTGTTATTGGAGGCAGGAGAGTTGGTTGAGATTGTTGATGAATAAGGTTACGTGTTGGATGATTACAATGGATTGAGTGTGGCAGGTTTTGTCAGGAGGGAGGCGTGCGGAAGAGTATGGACACCATCAGGGGCCATTAACACCTCTACCTTGATGCAATAAGTAGTTTCTAAGAAAATACGTCTACTTTTACCAGTAATTTTCCCAACCTGTGCATCCATCAAGAATAGAGGAAAGAAACATGGTCTCTTGAATTGCAGTATACATAGGTTTACAAAAATAATTTTTATGGAAACAATTGGGAAGAATCCTCATAGATGTTGTTGAAGGGAAATAAAGAATTGTGAACTGTGTGTGGGAACCTCAGTTGGCAAGTTTGAAACAAAATTCTGCAACATTGGATGCAGCATGGGAGTTGTTCATTTAAATGCCTCATGTGAATGTGGACACTTGGGAAAATACAAATCCATATGCCAAAATGCTTGAAGGAAATGTGTTAAACCCTAGCCTAAAATTATTGTACACGATACATAAAATGGATTTGTTAATAAAAAAAGGGATTTCGAGGGCCAAATAAAGTGCATTATCAGATGTAAATCCTGAATTTTCAAAATATGACAATCATCTCCTTCCATTGGCTGATAGGGATAAGGTTAGCATAACATTGTTAGATGTTGCAGTTTCTCATGCTCTATAGAATAATATACCAAATTATGGAAGCTTTCATCTCAGACGTGACTTGTTCAACAAAATAACCAAAGGATTTTGGTGGCTCAGGTAGTCACCTGGGAAGCTTTGACAAAGTTCATGAACTTGATGAAATGTTAGTGGACGTATGTGGAGCCCCTCTTTAATCGCATCATTCATGGACATGCATGGTCTTCCTTACCTTATCCATTATAATTTTCATAATATTTGGCTGTCCATTTTCAATAGAATAAACATACAAAACCATTAAATACAATACAATTGGATATTATATTCAGGAAGTTCACGTAAAACAATAAAAGTCTTCCTTATGATTTACCTTACCAACCTACAATTTTCTCGTCATCTGTGTTGCTACCACAACCTTATACGTTGCTATCGAAGGTATCAAAATTAGATGCTCGTGTCCACTAGTATTGGTGAGTGTTAGATGATTCATCTATAAAATTACCATTTTTTTGTCTACTTTGTAAATTTAGAAAAAAGTAAAATTAAAAAAGGGCAATTTTCCAACACTCGTAAAGGACCTTCTGGACCTCGGAAAAGAGAAGTGAAGTTTTTTCCTTGTTCTTTGCTATGTGGGGAGACAAATTAATCATTAGATTAGCCTCGATCGAATATTGGTTCTCCCTTCGCAACTCCCCTAGAAGCTCAATTATCCTATTTTGCAATTTTAGGAAGCTGTTAAAACTAAAAAGTTTGTTTTCATTTTGACCCACCATTTGAATCCTAAGAAATGAAATGCCTATCTGCCTTCAAAAACCTCTAGTATTTTTACTAGAAATTTTACTGAAACCTTCAATTTGGGGAAAAACACTCTTCTTGATAGTTTGGAAAAGGCAGTTTATAGGCTTCTGGTCATAGTTTGACTAGGTCAAAATGAACCAATTACGACCGGTGGCTCTAAAAAACTTGTTGCCGTTTGAAAACCATTTGCTAGTTCTCAGTCCCATAACCACCGGTGGATTATCCATATATAGGGGAAATTGTAAGAATTTTATCATTACGTATTCATCCATTGAACGTTAGTTTTGGATGTGGTTTTCTGATCCCTCGAGCTAACTTTTGATCACTTGTAACTAGGCCAATTACGACCGATGATCTCAGAAAATTGGTCACCAATCATAAAATGTTCACGAGTTTCGAATTCCATAAGTTTCAGTGAACTCTTGGTATATAGGTGGACATGTCAGATTTCTCTCGTCATGAATTTACTTATCAAAAGATAGTTTTTGAATGTTTCCAACTAGCAGGAAAACATAAAAAAGAATTTTTTAAGACCCGTGTTAGGTAACCAAAGGATCGGTTCCTTCTTCCTAAACTACCTGCCACAAGCTACTCTAGTGCAGGAAAAACCTAATCTATCCTAATCTAACCATTCCAAGGAGATAGGGAGAGAGAGAGAGAGAGAGAGTGAAAGAGAGCCTACACTAAGTGGTGATACACCAGAAAAGGAAGTGGCTGATCACAAATCCAAACTGCCTGAAGTGGAGAGAGGTGAGCAAAGGAGAGGGTGGACAAGATGCACCACAGACCAGAGATGAAGTTCACATGGAACACCACTTCAAAACCCATTAAACACAGCTCCCAGAACCTACAATAAACATCAGAGTATGCACAGTATACCCTGCAATGATGAGAGGCAAGAAGAGACAACAAAATAAGCAAGGATGGACAAAATGCATCACGAAACATATTTTATTGCTCCAAAATTCACATGGTACATCATCAGTGGGAAAGGGGCAAGAAAATTCCATTACAGAGCCATGAGAGGAGGCTTAGACTCCACATTCTACCCTAAGGAAGAAAGAGAGAGGGGGGAAGGAGAGAAACAATGACCAACCTTTTAGAAAATGCCCCTCCTTTACAATATATAGAAGAATAAGAGAGAGAGAGGAGGGAAGAATTTGAACTCTACTCCAACCACCCCTAGAAGAGCATTGAATCCACCTACCACAATGAAGAGTCTCACTGCAACACCCATGCCCCCATCGTTGTCCCTTACTGGGCAAGAAAGAGGCCCATTCTTCATCATGGCGGTAGGTGGGAGACTTGACAGCCTCGAAAATGGTGGGCTGAAACATTAATGGTGGCAGGTGAGAAGCCGATGTTGAGAGCTTTCCAAAAAGTCCTCTCCCACTAAAATATGAGCTTCCAGTCGAAAGATATGGCTGTCTGAAGATCAGGTGTTTAATGTGGGCTCTCAATATTTAAAAGAGTCTGTCCATACAAGGTCCACGTGGCAGCCTCACGCATCTTGAAGATTCAGCCCCTTCCTTTCACTCTTGAAATTGTGCCAGACTGACAAGTGGTGGCTTTTGTGGGCTCCTCAGTTTCCTTTGTATTTTCCTGAGTCCCTCCTGTTGGTGGAGACACTGTGCCTGACCCGAGACATGTGGAGGCTTCACGCTTCATTTGGAAACTACCCCCAGATTTTTCTTTTGAAGTTGCGTGGACGAGACACGTGGAGGCCTCTGCAGGCTTTTGGAATTTTCAATGGCTGACCTTACCTTTTCAGACTCTGACCACGTGGTGGGTTGGTGCTCATTTGGGGACTGCCTTTTGGGTCGCACCTTTGAAATTGTGCCAAAGAGACACGTGGCACCTTCCATGGCTCTGTTCTATTTCTTTGTGTTTTGGCTAAGTCCCTTTTGTTTGGTGGGGCCATATGTCTGACCCTGGACACGTGGAGGCTCAGTGCACATTTGGGAACCCACTCTGAATTTTACTTTTGAAGTTGCACCATGCTGACACGTGGCTCCTTCCACTGGCCTGCCTCTTCTTAGACTTTTCAATGACCACTTCTACCTTTTCGGGCTCTGGACACGTGGAGGGAGTCTACGCACTTGTTTGAGTCTCTGCTTTGGGTCGCACCTTTGAATTTGCTGATGGACATGTGGCACCTTCCACTGGTTCTTCTATACTTAGTCTGATTGGGCCACTCTATCCATTCCCTTTTGTTGGACCCTGGGACATGTGGAGAGTTGTGCTTGTTTGGAGTCTTTCTTTGGGTCACACCTTTGGAAGTTGCACTGATGAGATGTGTGGAGGCTTCCAGTCTGCTGGCTCTCTTATACTTAGTTGATTTTAAATGGGTGAGCTCTGTCCCCTTTTTCGAACTTTTTTGGACCCTAGACATGTGGAAGACCCTACACTTGTCATTTGGGAACACTCTCATTTGGATCTTTGAATTTGGGACTGTTTTCTTTGAAGTTGTGCCGTGGACACTTTGCTGGCTTCTGCCCCATTTTGACTTTTCAATTTCGACTCTGTCCCTTTTTTTGACTGGGACACGTGGAAGCTTGTGCTTGTTTGGGGTCTCCATTTTGGATTATCCTTGGAGTTGCGCTGATGAGACACGTGGCACCCTCCGTAGGTCTGTGACTTTTCATTGGCCGATGAGACCTCGCGGGCTCACGGGCCCGCACTTGAAAACTGTGCCATTTTGTGAAAAGTGTAAAAGTTCCAAAGTCCCCCGCAGACCCACTGGCCCACATTTACACTTGGGAAAAAATTTCCCCCGTGGACCCCTTTTGGTAAAAAAATCAGACTTCACTTTCGGCCCGCATTTTCCACAAAAGTCATCTCTCGGGCCCGTCGGCCCGCATTTTTTCCACTTTTCAAAAGAAATCCTTCCCGGGCCCGCAGGCCCGCAATTATACTTGTGCCTTTTGTGAAAAGTGTAAAAATGTCAAAAATATCTCTCCCCCCCCGGTCCACAATTTCCATTGGAAAAAAATCTTCCTTTGGCCCACCAGCCCGCTTTTGGCAAAAAATCCTTCCAAGGCCCGTCGGCCCGTAATTTGCAAAATATGAGGAGTTAGAAGGACTTCTTTATATCTTTGGAAAGGGGAAGAAATTTCCTATCTGATGGAAATGCTTTCAGGGGACCTTAAGTGCTTAAAATATGTAAAAATTCAGATTGAAGCACAAAAGGGGGAAAATGGTGTTAGTTGACCCAAAATAAGTGTGAGCTTATTTTGGTCAACAATTTGGTGACTCATGGGGATCACCTGCCTGCTAGGTGAAATGATCAGTTGCCTTGAAGCATCCATTGGGCATGGAGTCTTCCTGGTAACCAAAAATCTGATCTGAACTTTGAAAATATGATCCCTGAGCCACTTGGAAACCACTGGAACTAGAGCTGATCTCACCAAATGCTACTTCCAATGTACTGTGCATGAGCAACAAAACACCACAACACACTATGTACAAAACTGGAAATCATACATGCTCCAAGTGGAACATGCAGAGTGTGCACAAGCACTTCTTCTACTGAAAAAAAAATCTACTCCTACTCCTACACTAACCAGAGAGAAAGGGGACTCAAACAAATCCTGCAACTGGCAGGGAGAAGTAGCTTCCCTTTCTCAAAAAGGGCAGCCATGCAAATGATTTGACACTGAATATGGCTGCTTGTATGAGTGAAAAACTGACAAGAGGCTGATCTTCCACCCAAATCATCAAGGTATCAACATCAAGAAAATACCTCCTCTTTGATTGCATTGGACTCCTGGAGGTGTTGATGGTGACCCTTGGTGCTTTGATACTCATCCTCATGCCCTGAAGTGGGCATGACTGGTTTTGGATTCTCCCTTGGCTCCAATGAAGCCAAGTACCTGATTGGGTAGGGTCTGATCCTGATGGATGTGCCCATTGCTCTGAAATTTCAACTCCAAGAATGGAGTCTTCTTGCTGACCTTCCTGGGTGGATGGTGTGGAAGAGATGATGACATCCTCTTGCTCTTTCCCTTCCTTCTCCTGTGAAGAACATGGAAGATTCATATCTTCCAACCTTGGTTCCAGAGGGCTGTTATGAAGTGCAGGTTGTTGTCCTTGAATGCTCTCCTTCATGGCAGCAGGCTCATGTGCTTGGAAGGTGGATGATGGAGGAGAAAATGATGTTATCTCCTCAGGCTCCTCTCCATCAAAGCAATCTTCCAAGTCTGACAGACAATCTACCTCCTTGTTGTCCTGTTGCATGTGCTCGACCTCCTCCATGGTGTCCTCCTGATCTGCAACTTGCTCACCATGGTTCCCTTCATCCTCAAACATGAAGTTTGAAAGATCAAACTCTTCTTCAACATTAGAGCTTGAAGGGGATGAAGTGGGAGGAAGAACTGAAGGTTCTTCTGTGGCCTGCTCCACACTTGAAGCCTCTGGAACTGTATGGTCCTCCTCCATCATGGGTTCATCAATCAAATCAGGCCCTTCAAATGAAAGAAAAAAATATTCAATAATGCTTTCTTCATTAAGTGGCCTCAACTCTGATTTGATCTCTCCCAGCTGCTCCTCTTCAATGGGACTTGGAGCTGGTTGTTCTTCCTCCTTAACTGGTTGTGCAGCTTGGATTAGATTAACATCCTCTTCAGACAAAGTGCCATTATGGACACTACATTCAGAGTAAATAGATTGATGATATTCTTCCTCTTGTTCTTTTTCTTCTTATGTTGCAAACTCAGCCTCAGACACCACTGGCTCTTCAACCTTGACCTCCTCTAGTTGGCTTAACCATCAAGGGGATCTTTGTAAACCCAAATCTAACAGCCCAACCCTTCAAGTTTTTTTTTCATTTCTTCTCTGTTGTTTTCCTCTTCTTTTTGTTTTCCTTGACTATTCTTTGGAGTCTCTTCCCAACATGGACTTGGGAAAGCAGGAGGAGTGGTAGGTTGGGATTCAACTATTTTTGCTATTGTTTGTGGTGGAGAGGGAAGTGGAACTTCTTGTTTGTTTGGAGGGGATGGCTATTTGGAAGGGAAAAGGGCAGAAGAATTGAGATGAGATGGAAGACTAGAAGATGGAGAAGGGAAATCAACACTTGGGGCAGCAATGGGAAGCTTGACTCTTGAGCACTGCTGAAATGATAAAGTTTGAGAAAGAGAAAATGAAGGACTAGGAGGTGGTGGACTTACCCATTGACAAGGTTGTCTCACACTTCCAACTCATATGCCTCAATCTCCTCAATCCACTGTGCAAGTTGGGCAAGCATTTCAACCATGAAGTCAAGCTTCTCCTGAGGGTTATAATGTCTTGGCATAGGGCCGACCCATGGACAAGGTGCCCTATACCAATTCTGAATGCTTTCATCTGAGTTGTAGCCCTTGATTGCACCATGTATGCCTCCATTCTTTGAATCTTCTCCAGCAAATCAACATTCTCCATTTAGTTGTCACCATTATATGCATACCCTTGTTCTTGATAAGCTCCATGGCCAAACTGGTTTTGACACTGCTCATATGGGTAAGCATAATGGTTCTGGATCTGATCATAATGCTGATCTGGAGGAGTTGGGAAATACATTGGAGGTGGACTGCACTGCTGTTGCTGCAAGTGTGAATTCCAAGATGGAAATGAAGTCATGATTGCACAACTTCATGGAATGGGAGAAATGAAAAAGATGGATGGAAAATGAAAAATGGATGAAAATGGATTGGAGAAGGTTTGCAACTTAGAGGACAGGTTGTTGACCAGATGGAGTCACCAGATGTGCTTTGCATGTGCCTCAAAAGGCTGAATCTCACCAAGAACACATCAACTTGATAAGATGAAGTGGTAAGGTGCTTCTAACCTCAGTGTCCCACCGGGTGTGCCAAAACTATTAGTGCAAAATCACAACACCCCCGAATGGCCTTGGATCTGAGTGGGGCATTCGGTGTGATTGCACAACATTGGACCATCTCTCAAGTTGTGGGACTTGCGGACTTGAGATGGACCTCCAGAGAAGGTTGGTTCCTTCTTCCTAAACTACCTGCCACAAGCTACTCTAGTGCAGGAAAAACTAATCTATCCTAATCTAACCATTCCAAGGAGACAGGGAGAGAGAGAGAGAGAGTGAAAGAGAGCCTACACTAAGTGGTGATACACCAGAAAAGGAAGTGGCTGATCACAAATCCAACTACCTGAAGTGGAGAGAGGTGAGCAAAGGAGAGGGTGGACAAGATGCACCACAGACCAAAGATGAAGTTCACATGGAACACCACTTCAAAACCCATTAAACACAGCTCCCAGAACCTGCAATAAACATCAGAGTATGCACAATATACCCTGCAATGATGAGAGGCAAGAAGAGACAATAAAATAAGCAAAGGATGGACAAAATGCATCACAAAACATATTTTATTGCTCCAAAAGTCACACAGTACATCATCAATGGGCAAGGGGAAGAAAATGCCATTACAGAGCCATGAGAGGAGGCTTAGACTCCACATTCTACCCTAAGGAAGAAAGAGAGAGGGGGGCAGGAGAGAAACAATGACCAACCTTTTAGAAAATGCCCCTCCTTTACAATATATAGAAGAAGAGAGAAGGAGAGGGAAGAATTTGAACTCTACTCCAACCACCCCTAGAAGAGCATTGAATCCACCTACCACAATGAAGAGTTTCTCACTGCAACACCCATGCCCCCATCATTGTCCCTTACTGGGCAAGAAAGAGGCCCATTCTTCATCATGGCGGTAGGTGGGAGACTTGACAGCCTTGAAAATGGTGGGCTGAAACATTAATGGTGGCAGGTGAGAAGCTGATGCTGAGAGCTTTCCAAAATGTCCTTTCCCACCCAAATCTGAGTTTCCAGTCGAAATATATGGTTGTCTGAAGATCAAGGTCAGGCGTTTAATGTGGGCTCTCAATATTTAAAAGAGTCTGTCCATACAGGGTCCACGTGGCAGCCTCGCGCATCTTGAAGATTCAGCCCCTTCCTTTCACTCTTGAAATTACACCAGATTGACATGTGGTGGCTTCTGCGGGCTCCTGGTTTCCTTTGTATTCTTCCTGAGTCCTCCTGTTGGTGGAGACACTGTGCCTGACCTGAGACATGTGGAGGCTTCGCGCTCATTTGGAAACTGCCCCCAGATTTTTCTTTTGAAGTTGTGCGGATGAGACACGTGGAGGCCTCCGCAGGCTTTTGGACTTTTCAATGGCTGACCTTACCTTTTCAGACTCTGACCACGTGGTGGGTTGGCACTCATTTGGGGACTACCTTTTGGGCCGTGCCTTTGAATTTGCCAAAGAGACATGTGGCACCTTCCGCGGCTCCTTTCTATTTCTTTGTGTTTTGGCTAAGTCCCTTTTTTTGGTGGGGCCATATGTTTGACCCTGGACACGTGGAGGCTCAACGCACATTTGGGAACCCGCTCCAAATTTTACTTTTGAAGTTGTGTCGTGCTGACACGTGGCTCCTTCCACTGCTACCCTTTTATACTTTTTTTCAATGACCGCTTCTTCCTTTTTGGGCTCTGGGCATGTGGAGGACCAGCACTTGTTTGAGTCTCTGCTTTGGGTCGTGCCTTTGAATTTGTGTTGATGAGACACATGGAGGCTTGGCTCTTCTTTTATACTTAGCCGATTCGAGGCGCTGCTCCCATTTGACTTCTGGGACCTAGACATGTGGAGAGCTCTGGTGCTTCATTTGGGAGTCTCCCTTTGGGACACCTTTTGAAGTTGCGCTAATGAGACACGTGGAGGAGTCCGACCCTCTTATACTTAGTCGATTTGGGCCCGGCTCTCTGTCCCTTTTTTGAGACACTCTTGTTTGGGACCACTTTAGACATGTGGAGAGTTTGCACTTCATTTGGAGTCCTCCCCTTTGCGCCCTTTGAATTTGTGGGAACCTTTCGCACTCATTTGGGGAAACCCTCTGGATTTTATCTTTGAAGTTGTGCCGAGTTGACACGTGGCATCTTCCACTTGCTCTACCCCATTTTGACTTTTCAACTGTCGACTCTGTCCCCTTTCAGACCTGGGACACGTGGAAGCTTGGTGCTTGTTTGGGGTCTCCATTTTGGATTCTATCCTTGGAGTTGCGCCGATGAGGCATGTGGCACCCTCCGCGTGGGTCTGTGACTTTTCATTTGGTGAAAAGACCCTGCGGGCTCGCGGGCCCACTTGAAAACTGTGCCATTTTGTGAAAAGTGTAAAAGTTCCAAAATCCCCGCAGACCCACTGGCCCGCATTTACACTTGGGAAAAATTTCCTCCAGACCCACTTTGGAAAATCATCCCCGGGCAGACCCGCTTTTCCCGTTTGGGCAAACAGTCATCCCCGGGCCCGCCGGCCCGCATTTTCCACTTTTCAAAAGAAATCCTTCTCGGGCCCGCAGGCCCACAATTATACTTGTGCCTTTTTGCAAAAAGTGAAAAAATTCCAAAATATCTCCCGCCGCCCTACCGGTCCACAATTTCCCATTGGCAAAAAATCTTCCCTAGGCCCGCCGGCCCGCTTTTGGCAAAAAATCCTTCCAAGGCCCGTCGGCCCGCCATTTGCAAAATATGAGGAGTTAGAAGGACTTCTTTATATCTCTGGAAAGGGGAAGAAATTTCCTATCTGATGGAAATGCTTTCAAGGGAGCTTAAGTGCTTAAAATATGTAAAAATTTAGATTGAAGCACAAAAGGGGGAAAATGGTGTTAGTTGATAGGATGGAAGAAAGATGGAGAAAAGGCATGGTGTAATGCATTGTTTATTATTATAATTTATATAGGTCATCATAGAATGTATATATGTATAATGTATTGCCATGTTACAGAAAAGTTTATATGTGAAATTTGGTAATATGTATGAGATGTTAATTTCAGGTATACCTTGGGAAATGTGCATTTAATCATAGGTGCAATTTTGTTTCATAGTTATCTATGGTAAAAAAATATGTGTGTGTTGTGTGTGTGTGTGTAGTGTGTGTTGTGTGCAAATGATCGATTATAAATTGTGTTAAATGAATTTGAATTTAATATATTTATGTGTTTCTAGTGTGTAATAGATGAGTAAATAATTGGTGTTGTGTTTCTTACCTTGAAAATGTAATAAAGAAATCTAACCACAATAGTCAACCCTAACATAAGATTCATCCATAACTTGTCTTCATGTTGGATCCTTCTTAGCATGGAAGAAATTGAAATCTTAGAATGATCTTAAACCTTGTACTCGATGACACCTCATATTTTAGGTAAATAAGACCCCCTAATTCGTGTTACCATCTTGGTCGGTATGTTTAGCATTACCATCGTGAACCCGACAGTTAAGAGTGACCTGGACAAAATATACTTGGAGTAAGTAGATCTAACCCCTCCTTAGTATCCTTTTCGTCTACCAAGTCTTACAAAGATAGATCTAGGAATTTTCTCCATCATCAAATGAATTCCTTGTGGGATCTAGATGACACAATTAGACCTAGTACAATAGTTGTACTATTACTTAAACTCTTATTAATGATCTCTTTAGTTCCTCATAGATAAATGTGTTACCCTAGATACTACAACATAACACCTTGGTCTTTCATAAAGGTTGTTTAGCATAAATATGTTCTCACCTTAAACTCATTTATAGTTGGGTTGTAGATCCTTACGTGCAATTGGAATTAAACCAACCTCTTGGCTAATTAAGGGGTTAACTTGTGGGTATAAAATGGTAAGTAACTCCTTACAAATGAAATTGATTTGAATTATGTTGACTTTAGAGAACCCAGGAAACCAAAAACTTGGTCCCGTAATCCCTTGTATGCCCTTTTATGACATTAAGAATAAAATAAACTTCACATGCAGAATCGTGAAATGTAGAAACATGGGATCTTACCTTGAACACAAATCACTTGTGGTTCATGTGTAGTTATTAATGCTCCCAATCATGTACTTCTTCAAGATGTTAGGAAAGTACTTTCGTAACCCTCTTGTTATAAAACAATGCTAATAATGAGACCATAGTTCGATATAAGAGTAAAACACATAGGAGTAAAATGAGATTTGAGGTTAGGAATAACGTCACTCTTATAGTCCTTAAAAATCAACTAAACATTTTCATGTGTTACATAGTATATGAATTTCCCTTGGTGAGATCAAACTTTGAGAAAAAAAAATCAAAATATATATATATATATATATATATATATATATAGATATTACAATTTCTTGTTGTGGCAATGTTGAATCGGGAAATAAAGATACCATGATTGAAGAATGTTTATGGGAAAAAAGTATCTTGATTCTAACCCCTGCCTTAAATCCTAACAGTGCTTTCTTGACATCAAGCCAGATTCACTTGAGTTGCAAGGGTAAAATTTAAACATTCAATAAACGTTTGAAGAACATATTCTTAACATAAGAACAAGAGAATTAAGTACTTCGTATGCAATTTGAAATATGCCATATAATTATGGAAGTTATGGAAATTTTTGTAAAGAATAAAGAGCCAACTTGAAATGGTCGAACTATAAATTAAATGTGAAATGAACTAAAAGAATCTGTATGTGAAAAAGGAAAAATTATCCTTGGACAATAATGTTCTTGGAATTTTAATCGTAACTAAGATGCAATTTAGGAAATGATGTGTTGTGGGTTTGCCAATCTTTGAGTCCTTTTCTTGTGGTTGGGTCATTGCTAGTATTCGTTCATTGGGGAAAGTGTGGCATCAACATGTATATGGTGTTTTCATATGCCTATGTGAGTCGATGCATTATATAAGTGTCTTATGCATTTTTGAGTTTTCTTCTCTTGGAGCCCTTGTGGTATTGTGTAGTGAGCAATGTAAGTAAAAAAAATAAAATAAAAATTATCCTGGTATTTTAACTGTTGTTTTTTGTGTGTGTAAAATGTAGGCGTTACACTACACATTTTACACATCTACTTGTACATGTTGCACTAACTACCCTGTGACGTACTCTAGTCTCACAGTCCATGTTGGACTATTGAGGGTATACATCACATATTGACCTTATCACATTTGTGAATTCATCATTCAACCTTCTATTATGCGACATTCCTATATTAGTGATACATGTCATTGGATAACTCCTCACTCTTCTTACCATCTCATAGTGACATATGCTATAGGCTAAATATTCATTTATTCCATCATCTTATAGTGAGATAGGTCGTAGGCTCCATCATCACTTCGTCTACCATGACTTCATGACATACACTATATGCTAGATCATCACCCATTCCATCATCTTTTATTGGTATATGCCATAGAATACATCACTACCTCTTTGATCATCTCATCATGATATATGCTTTAGGCTAAATAATCACATGTCGTCATCTCTAGGTCGCATATCATCACCACACATACAATCAACGAACTACACACAAAATACATTTCAAACCTTTCTTGATGATGCAATATCATTTGCAATTTATTCTTGACTTTTGAGGGGGTATAAAAAAATGAACCTCAATGCATATAATTCCATTCACTCAAGGGGTATGCAACTCCTCTAATCAATCTTGCATTCCATTCCATCCATCCACAACATTTTGCATATCTTAGTTACATCTCATCTTTCTTGCATATACTTGTCCTTGATCATTTCATTACACAAGATAGATAGATTTGTTGTATTTAATTATATTTACCATACACACATGCATGTTCACATCCTTTTCTAGTTGTGATTGTAGAATAGAGCTTCTACATGCAACATGGATGCTTGGCACACTACCAGTACCATAGCGGCTCTGAGGAGCATCAACCTTTGTATACTATAGGTTCTATTGTTTCATTTTGTATTTACCACTCTTTTTTATTTGTTATACAAACTTTTAACATACATTTTATCTTTCAAATATGATAATGGGTGCTTCATGTGCAACATTTGTTTTGTAGGATTATTTTCTACCATGGCTCTATGTTTGTTTGTAATTACTTGTCATTATTTTTCTATTGTGAACACTTTATTGTTTGATTGCAGCCACATCGACCTTGTGTTTCTTGTGACATCATGAGTGGTCTCCCATGTTTGTAACCTGATTTTTGTGGCCTATGTTGGTTTCTTGTGTGCATCTTACACATTTGTTTTGTAGCTTCTAGTTGTTCTCTACATACATTCTTGTCTTTGGTTGTACTAACATTTGTCTTTAGACACTTTTTTAAAATGTTCCTTGGTTTCTACCAAGCACATTCGCTCCTCCCTACAGGGTACAATTTTCATGTTCGGTCCTCTTTTGGGTTGCATTCTCCTATCCACGGCATCGCATACGCCCCTAACGAGGGAGAAATCATTTAGGTTTACACACACTACACAACACAATATCGGTACAATTAAGTTTTAAGTTTTCAGTTTTCATCTATGACACAGTGGGTTACACAACGAGTGGATTCAGACTAGTCTACAGATATCCATACACATTGGATTTTACAGGGTATTTTCCTTAGCATTTTTGGGAGCAGTTATTGGTTAGAAGATAAATCATAAATTCCTCTTTACACTACTTCAGTTAGTGGTGTTGGATTTCCCCAAAAACTAGATAGTATAGAGATCTCTTCACTCTTGCGAAGCAGTTACTATAATTCCTAGTTTACTTCCCATAAAAATTTAAAGGGTGGTAAAATAAAATGTTTTTTTGTTATAAATTAAAAAAAGGAATTCAAAAATAAAGAAATTTTAATGAAGTGGACAGATGCAGGAAATTAATGGTGAGTTGGTTGATGGAAACAGTTAATGGTGGTAGGAGGAGTGGGTGTGGATTACATAGGAATCGAGTAGTTGTTATATTGATTGTGACATTAAAACTGCATTTTCCTGCTATCTCGCTTATGTCCCTCAAAGACTTGTCTCTTGCACTCTTCGTCTACATGAAACTCTCTATTGAAAATCTCCTATATTTTCTTTCCATTGCCAATGGAGTCACCATTTTTACCACAAGCTCTAGAACAGGGTGTAAACATCCATTTAAGAAAATTTTGGAAGGGTTTTGAGCTAGAAATGGTACGTGTGTGGGGGATGATGAATATCTAGTTTTCTTCTCTTAAAAATAATAAACATTGGATTTCCATGACCTGTTGTAAAAATATTTGATGTGGGTTTAAGGAGACTACATATGCACAGGATTTGTATATATTATAGCAGTAGATAAAGGACATTCTGTGCACATAAGAGGGTAGAAAGAATAGAGTAGGGTATGGATGTCCATTTAAGCATAAAATATAGAGTAATTTTACTATAATTTTTTGTAATTATAAGTTCTTTGGTAGACATGTTTACTAAACGTGGTAGCATCAGCAAGACATTTTGTCAAATGTGGTTTGGGTAGAAATCACTGAATACTGGGTATGCACAAAATGGGTTTGTTGAAAAGTCTTAGAAACTTTCAAGTAAGTGCAATTGGTAGGTGTAGATCCAAATTTCCACAAAATTGCCAACATCCTCCCAACTTGTGTCAAAATGGAATTTTATGATTGTAGGGCATGTATATAATAGGCTATTTAAGGAAGAGGAATCTTGTCATATGTTGTATTACCTTGCACTGGTGTTTTTGTATACAAAATGTGGAAGCTTACACTTGGCCTATCAACTATTTGTCAAAATGCCTTGAAAAGAATGTGTTCTCATAGATATCAATGATTTCCAGTTTACACAAATAGTTTAGGTGACAAGATCTTCCAAGGTTGCAAAAAATGCAAACAACTGATGTGGAACTCAACTCGATAACCTCTACTCAAATTTTGCGACATGTACAAAAGTGGAGATTTTTTTAGAATTCATGCAATCAATTTGATAAAATGCCTGGTAGAGGGAAGAAGCCTATTAGATTGCAAGTGAACCCACGTGGATTACCTCTTACACTGTAGATGTAAATATCTCCTAGGCATGGTTTATCTCTCCTTATATTTCATAATTCTTGTTCTTTAATTTTTTGGTTTCAATGAAATAAAAATGTAAACCATAAGATTATCATAGATTTTATTGTTTTAAATAATCTTATTTTCAAAGCAATAACATGACATATCATAACTTGCTTAATTCAAATAATCCCTTAGTAGTCAACCATGGACTTAAATAATGATTTTTAACGACATAAAAAACTTCAAAACCAAACTAGATTACTAAAACACATTTTTACTGACAGATTAAGGTTGAGTTCTATGTAAATGTATTGACCATCACCTTGATTAAACCAATAAATCATGTCTTTTGGAGATTGACAAAACAACCTTCATAAATCTGGAAAAGAGATGTTAAGTTCTTCTGTGTTCCTTGTTATATGAGGAGTCACTTTAAAACTTAGATCGACCTTGATTGATCTTTTTTGCTCTTTTCAACTCTCCTCTAGGAGCCCTATTACCTTGTTCTACACTTTTAGGAAGTTGTTAAAATTCAATAGTTTGGTATCGTTTCAGCTTGACGTTTGGACCCTAAACAATGAAATGCTTGTTAACCTTCGCAAACCTCTAGTATTTTTACTAAAACATTACCTTGAACCTTTGGTTCGGGAAAATCACTCTTCTTGATAGTTTGGAAAAGGAATTTTTTAGGCTTCCGGTTGCAATTTGACTAGTTCAAACTAGACCAATTATGATCGGTGGCTCTGAAAAACCTGTCGTTGTTTGAAACTCGTTTGCTAGTTCTCAGTCCTGTCGAATTTGAAGAACTCTCCATATATAGGGTAACTTGTAGGAATTCTCTTGTTGCGTATTTGTCTATTGAATGTTTGGTTTGGACGTGGTTTTCTGAGCCATCGAGCTAACTTTTGAACATTTACAACTAGGTCAATTATGACCAAGGGCCTCAAAAAAATGGACACCAATCATAAATCATTCGTTAGTTATGAATTCTATCAGTTATGGGGAATCCTTGGTGTATAGGAGGTGTAGTTAATGTCAAGTCCATTGTAGGGAGGGGAATTATGTTTCTAGTCTACATCATACTAAACTCGAGAGGGAAAATAAGAATGTTAGTCCAAGAAGATGTTCTTAGGTATGAACGGAAACTTTAAAATCATTGTCATTGATTAGTCTAATGTACAACTTGGGATGCTTCAAAATGGCCTCATTGGGGAACAAGTATTTTTATTGATGAAGGCACATCTCCCCATATGTCACATTAGAAAAAGGATTGAATCCAACTATAAATATAGATGAAACAACCACAAGAAAATAACATGAAAGCACTCTACAATAATTTTTTGGTCCATAACATGGAATAAACATAAAAAATGAATAAATACATCAATAAATATTAAAACCCACCTGAATTTCATTTAGAGACAACACTCTCTTCATTATCGAAAGAGAAAGAAAATCACAGATATCCTACAAAAAATTCAAAGAAGAATTTAATAAGACTAAATGTATCTGCGAAATATTAAGTATGCTTACATGGAAAAAGTCAATGACATCCAAAACATAAATAACAAACATGGAAAAAATAAAACAAAAATAATCACTACAATAGAGAAAACTTTGGTTGATTATGAAACTAATAAGAAAGAGCAATTTTGTTCAATTAAAACTAAAGTAAGCTAAATACATGTAAGAGGTAGGTAGAAAATAGCGCATCAAGAAGTTCAATTTATTTAACAAGATCAAAAGAATGGCCAAAAAAGAGTAACTCTAAAATTCAAATAACTTCCACACATAAACCGGAGATGCCATAATCTCATTGACCATAAGAGAATTATAAAAACATTATATTGCTATACTAGCCTAATATTAATCTAAAAATATTGTATAGTATCTAATATATCTAACAGTTTCCTATATTTGGTCAAAAATGGATATTTATGATCACAAAATATGCCTAAACAACCAACATACTTGGTCAATTTTAAGTGGGTTGACAAAATGTTACCAAAACTAATGTAAATACAAGTCAAATTCTCCATTTCTCACCATCGTCAGTTTTTGAATATGTTCTCTCAATTGAGGTTTAGAAGCTATAGACCCTGGAAACTTGATGACAAGTAATTAACATCACATACACCACACTTTTGTGTTTTGTTTTTATTCTCAGGTAGAGATAGAGTAATCCCATATCTCAAATATTTTCTAAGTTATTTGTACTTGTCCTCCTTGCGTATTTATCTACTACATTCTTTCTAGAATAGAAGCTCTAAAGAAAATTGCCTTCAAACTTGTAACAACATTGAAACTGCTCATTATTTATTTATTTTCCTTGCCAATAAATTGGGAAGAACATCCAAAGGCTACCTAAGTATACATGTAAGCATGTACCTAAGATCTGTCAATTTAATTTTCTAGCTTATTTCAGATTCTCATAGTGAATAGTACTAAATGTATATTCAGTTTATGCTAAAATTCAGAGAATATTTTAGATCCTGTTCCTTATGAGTACACAAAAAATTTTGACGAAAGAATTATTAAGTAAGCAATTTTCTAGCTTCACACTTTCATTGAAACTACCCAATCTGAATACTACATGGTACCTATCAAAAGTATGTTACTCAACTAAATATGGTTAATTTTAATAATATTTTAGATTTGTTATGAAGTCAATTTATGATCATCTGAAACTACATGGTGAAAATATGATTTATAAATTTTTTTTATAAATTTAGATTTGGAATATATGTTATGTATATATATATATATATATATATATATATATATATATATATATATATATATATATATATATATATATATCCTAGAATGCATGGCCTTATGATGGTACTATTGATGCAAAATCACAGCAGCCCCCGAATCACCTCATATCTGAGTGGGGCATCTGGTGTGACTGCATAACATGGGACCATCTCTCAAGCTATGGGACTTGCGCACTTGAGATGGACCTCTAGAGAAATTTGACTTCTTCTTCCTAAAATACCTACCACAAGCTAATATAGTGCATGTAAACTATCTAACCTTCAAAGGAGACAGGGAGAGAAATAAATACATAAAAGTAGAGCCTACACTAAAGAGGTGATACACTAGAAAAGGAAGTTGCTGGTCATAATCTCAGCTGGTTGAAGTGGAGAGAGGTGAGCAATAGAGAGGATGGAGAGATGCATCACATACCAAAGATGGAGTTCACATAGAACACCACTTCAAACCCATTAAACAAAGCTCTAAGAACCTATAATAGACATAAGAGATATGTAGAGTACACCCTGTAATGATGAGAGGAAAGAAGAGACAATAAAATAAGGAATGATGGAGAAATGCATAAAAAAATAGATTTTATCGCTCTATGAGTTCACACAGTACATCATCAGTGGGAAAGAGGCAAGAAAATTCCATTACAGAGCAATGAGAGGAGGCTTACGCTCCACATTCAACCCTAGGGAAGAAGAGAGAGGGGGGAAGCAGAGAAAAGATGACCAACATCTAAAAATATGCCCCTCATTTATAATATAAAGAAGAAAGAGAAGGAGAGAGGAAAAATTTGAATCCTACTTCAACCACCCCTACAATGCGTAGAATCCACCTACCCTAACCACTCCATAAAGCATTGAAATCCTCGTGTAACAATTATGGAATTCATTGCAAGACCCATGCCTCTATTTGTTGTTCCTTGCTAGGTAATAAAGGAAACCCATTCTTCATCATGGTGGTAGATGGGAGACTTGATGGCCTCAAAAATGGCGGGTCAAAAAATTAATGGTGGTAGGTGGGTAGTAGGTGGCGAGAGCTCTCTAAAACATCCCCTCTCGCTTGATTCTAAGCTTCTGCTAGAAAGATATGGTTTGCTGAAGGTACCACAGGTCTGGAGTTTGTTCACACATCCATGTGGTGGCCCCGCATGTCTCAAGGTTTCACCCCATCCTCCACACTCTTGAAGTTACGTCAGACTGACATGTGGCACTGTTTGCGGGCCTTCTCTATTTCTTTTATTCTTTACCTAAGCCCCCTAGTTGGCGGAGACATTGTGCCTGAATTTGACCACGTGGTGAGCCGGCACTCATTTGGGAACCAATTTTGGATCTACCCCTTAAAAGAGTGCTAAAGAGACACGTGGGGCCTGGGATGCCTCGCCTTATGCTTAGTCAATTCGTCTCCTCAGTGAACACTTCCTATCTCATTCCTTTGGTGAGTTAAAGGGGCCTACCATATATCTAACTTGGGACACGTGGGGGGCTCATGCATGTTTGGGACTAGCCTTTTGGGTCACGCCCTTGAAGTTGCCTCATTAGGACACTTAGCTCCTCCCGCGACGATGTGAATTTTTCAATGGCCGATGAGACCATTTTCTGACTCTGACCATGTGGTGGGTTGGCGCATATTTGAGACATGCCCCCAAATTTTTCTTTTGAAGGAGTGCCGATTGGATGTTTGGAGGATTCCATAGGTTCTATTCTATTAGGCCAATTCAACATCCAGTCCCATCGTCTCTACCTTGACTCTTGGCCACGTGGTGATCCAAAGTTCATTGGGGACCCTCATTTTGGACTCCACTCTCGGCAATGCGTTGTTGAGGCATGTGGTACCCTTTGTGAATCCTATTTTATACTCACTCTAGAACTTATTTTTTGGATCAAAGGTGAGTCCACATGATTGGGCCGACCCTTCCATTCTTCATGTGTAAGATCGCATTCGACCAATTTTTCCCTTGGTGGGAAAATTGGGATAACAGTTTGGTGACTCAGAGTATCACCTACCTGCCAGATTAACGGATTAGCTACCTTGTTGTATCCCTTGGGCATGGAGTCATGGGTGGTAGCTTGATACTAATCTTGTTCTTGAAACTTGAATCGTACGCTTGCACTTGGTGAACCTGAACCTGCCCCGCTGTCTGCACTCTCAATTTTCATAAGAAAATCTTTAAGATGAGATTTTTGAGAGTAGAAAATTGTATTGCCCTTGGGCTTGCACCTGTCCCATGAGGAAGAGGGACTTTATCCCACATGTTATGGTTGAACACCATATTTTGTCTCTGAAAAAAATTCCAACAAACATAGTGCATGTTTGTGATCTAGGAAAACAATAGAGATGTATTCATATTTGAGTTACTTTTTTGTGGTGTTCTCTAAGGGAAAGGTTCTTTAATTCTTTAATCAATGTCCATTTTAGAGCATTCCTTTGATATTGAATCCCTAGATGCACCTAATGAGCATGGGTGTATAAGTTTATATAAATGATTCATTCAATTTTTTCTCACTTAGCTGAACCTAAATTAACCAAATATATTGTGTATTTTAAAATTATATGACCATTGCAAGTACAAGGAACGAGTTCTTAATCCTAAATACATATTCTTCACCAAACCTATCTTGAGCCCAAATAATAAATACATTATATTTGGTCCCACGTTAGATCATTTTTCTTCATAACGATTAACAAAAAAATATTTAAGGAGGGTAAAAATAGAAAACTTCATCCATAGGAAAAAAAAGACACTTCTTAGATTGTATACATTGTATTCTCTTTGAGGGTGATCAATCTAATTGATTTTTTCATTTTCTAAATTTTTTCCAACCATTCAAGGTTTTAGGAAGTTGTGAAACAAGGCTAGTTGAATAATTTCTTGAGGGAAACCTATTATTTTAGAATCCTTTTAATGACTTTATATTCCCCATCGAGGGGAAGGCTTTCTAGGAGATGGATCCCACAAGGTAGGGAGATGCACAATGTAAGGGAACTATTATAAGTGGTATGGAAATAATGGATCTCTATATTTTTGATGGATATCTTTATCATTTTAACAAGTAAAAATATTAATAGATCAAATATAACTTATATCCAATAATTGATTTTGAGAGTTTCAATTCATATGCGATTAAAAATATTATATAAAAGGAATTTTATCTATTAAAGATTGTGAGGTATCATAACTACATTGAGGGGAAGAGGTATGAAATGTGTGAGGAGATGTACATAGATCATACAAGCTAGAAGCAATTAAACACATGTCGGTGTTGGATTTTTTATTGGATAAAAAATGTGAACAAATCATCTAAGGGAACCTCATCCATTATTACTTGAAATCCTATGATAATCCTTTATATATTTTTGTTTTTTCTATATTTTAGTTTCTTTGAGAGTATGACCCCTAAATTGTGAGGGAAAGGATGGTACATCTCTATCCATATATAGTAAACCATATCATTACGAGAAAAATTATAAGTTTAGAAAGGAGAGCTCCGTGTTGTCTTCTTAAACAAGTCACAATCCCATACATCATAAAGAGTGAGATTTAGTTTGTTCATCAGATTTGTGTCATTAAAAGGTAATCTCATTCTACACTCTCATATTTATATAATTTTCCGTGGTAATGAATATCAAGTTTCCTTGATCAACTTAGTTTTCTCACATTGGAGCAAGTAGGAATAACATATTTGAGGGGGAATGTGAGATATTAAAATTGTGGGAACATGTTTGCAAACACCATAGACCTGTAGAAAATCCATAGACATAGCTTAAAAAGATAAAAAAATAGAAAAATGATGGGAAACAAAGCCCACATAATCCAAAGAAATAGTTTTGGTCACTAGACTACATTTTTCAATAGATAATGGAAGATTAAATGAAGATAGGTCACATATTTTTAGAAATAAGAAAGGATTTTGTTGAAACATAGGTATAATTTCATGTAACTACTAAAGATAGAGAGAAAATAAGATGAAACATATGAATTCCCACTTAACATGTATTGCCCAACACATTTAATAAAATAAATTAAACAAAAAGGGTGTGTGTGGAAGTCACGATGGAGGGGAGTTAAGAGGAGTAGGTGATGTGAAGGGTGAAGTGATGGAGTTGGTGGTGGCAGGAGTGGGTAGAGGCATGTGGTAGGTGGGGTGGGACAGTCACACAGAAAGTCACCAAAAGGTCTTCAGAGACAGTCACACAGTTTTACCTATGCAACAAATAGGTCTCCAACCTGATCAGTTTATAATTTCTTTGTATTCGTGGCCTGTGCCAAAATACGAGCTCTAGAACAGGGTATGGACATCCATCAAAGCATAAAAGATAGAGGAATTTTGTCAGATGTTGTAGTTGCAAATGCTCTGGTAGATGGGTATGCAAATATGGAACCTTACTCAAGGAAGGTGAGCTGTTTGACATAATGTCTTTAAAAAAAATGTGGTTTTGTGGACAACATTGACTACATGATACACATGAAATGGGTTTGTTGAAATGGCTTTAGAAACTTCAACTAAGTGTAGTCCCGTGGAATACCTCATTTGTAGGATTTTCACAAATGGTGCTCACAAGGCTATAAGTTTCCCCAAGAAATAGCCCAACCAAACATGGTCTCATGGAATATAACCATTTGCCGGTATGCACATTCTAGGTTTGTGAATAAGCTTTAAAAACTTTCAAGGAGATGCAAAATGTGGGTGCTTAGAAAATAACAAAATAAAATGGGGGCTATAGAATGGTAAATTTTAAAGGGGGAGATACTCAACCCAATTTGGTTTGATGGGCTATGATCATTAAGGAGAATGTTCAAATCGGTTCTTGGAACATGTATCAAATTGTTCAAGCAAATGCAAATTGGTGGAATGGTGGATGTGTGCAAACCGGTTAACTTCTATCATCGATCAATTATAGGCATGGTTCATCTCTCAGTATCTTTCATAATTCTCTTTTTATTTTTCCATTTGCAACGAAATAAAATTTTAAACCCTAGGATTAGCATACATTTGATTGTTTAACATAAACATGGTTGCAAAACAATAAAACGACATATCGTAACTTGCACAATCCAAATAATCCCTTGGTAGTCAACCATGGACTTAAACCCTCATTTTGAGATGATCTAACAAACTTTATAACCAAACTAGATTACTACAACACCCTTTTTATTGGCAAGTTGAGGTTGAGTTCCTTGTAAAGATGTCGATCGTTTCCTTGTACAAAAAAAATAGTAAACCATGATTTTTGGAGACTCACAAAACCACCTTTGGAACCGGAAAAGAGGTGTCAAGTTGTCATATGTGCTGCTTGTTATGAAGATTTGCATCAAGATTTAGATGGACCCCAATAAACTGTTTGTACTCTCTTTTCCACTCCTCTAGGAGATGTTTTCCACTTTTAGGAAGTTGTTTAACTGAAAAATTATGTTTATAAATTGGAAAACATAGATTACTACAACACTGTTATTTTATTTAAGATTGAGGTTGAGTTTCTGCTGTAAAAATACCTGCCATAATCTACCATTTGTCCACTCCAAGGGACCTTGTACTAAACTAAGGAATAGTAGTTCTTCCAATGTGTGAAAAATAGAAGTCAAAGTGCAACTAGAAATTTATCCATTTTTAGGAGCGCCGAGGATCAAAGATGGTGACAGTTTCACATCTGTTACTGGAATTGGAAATCTGGATCCACCATGCATCAGAGTCGAAACCATTGGACTTTCTGGAAACTTTTTGAGGAACAACTACTAAAAACTCCATTTGTGTTTGACTCCAATTTATAAAAAACTTAAGGGGAAAAATATGAGGAAGTTGACATCAAAAATTTGAAATGAGTAAAATTATTTCTTGTTGACCCCAATCGTTTGCTGCAAAGTGGGAAAAAATCATTTTGTACTCATTTTCACATTTGTAGGAAAAGTCACCATCGAATGATTTCTGTAAACTCCTGTAGGAGCATTGCACGAAACAGTGCAATTTTTTGAGAAATGCAAAAGTTATTCATGAGATGCTAGAAAATAAACTATGGTTGGGTCTTCCAGGCATTTTCCAGGGTTTTGACTAGCACTTTCTGTCATTTTTTGATAAACTTGATTAAAAAGAAAATGGCTTCATTTGCCAATGGGTTTCGTATCAAAACATTCGCTGTGTGTATTTTTTGGCCCTAGTGATTGGTCTAAAATTATCAACTGACATTTCCGTCCTTTGCAAACCTATAGTAGAATGAAGAATTAGGGGGACCTACCTAAAACATCTCTTTTACCTAGAAAAGAGTTTTAGTTAGTAGTTAATTTCTGGAACCTTCGGTGATTTAATAGTTAGATTTCCAACATATCCTGGGAAAAACACATTCTTGGTGGCCCCACCATTAGGTCTGGACACAAAACATAGGGTAGTGCTTCATAGGGGTTTTGTATTCTCTCCTGGTCATGAATTTGACTTATCATCAAATAGAAGACAATTTTGAATGCACATCCTTCAGTAAAATAACAAATTTCTTCAATGAGTTGGTGAAATCTCCATAAGCCTCAAGAGAGATGAGGGGCATAGCCTTCAGAAAAATTGGGCAATTTTTGCAACTATTTTGGAAAAGTTGTAAAATTGAAAAGTTGGGTTTTGTATTGGCTTGCCAAATTTGCCCTGATGCAATGAAATGCTTGTCTGCCTTCGACAAACCTCTATTGTATTTTTAGAAAATGGAGAACCTGGAACCTTAGTTTGGGAAAAACAAATTCCTGGTTAGTTTGGAAAAGTTTCGTAGGCCTCTGGTCATGTTGTTTGACTAGGTCAAACTTGGCCGATTACGACCGGTGGTAGAAAACCATTCACCAATTATACGTATCATTTTCTAGTTCTGAATTTCGTCAGTCCCTATGGATTCTTGGTATATAGGTGGTTTGAATTCAAATTGAATTTATTATCGGAAGACAATTTTTGAATGCACTTTCTTAGCCTCCGAGCCAAAATTGGGCATTTTTGCAACTAGTAGGAAAATGTAAAAGAAAGTTGTAGGACCCTAGTCAAGTTAGAAAACCATCGTAGAAACTTATTAACACTTGTAAATAATTGTTTGAAACTCTATCTTGTGACTTGCGTGAAATTTGACTTTTGGCAAAATAGTGTTTCTCTCTCTCTTCTCTATCTCTTTCTCTCTCCTTAGTTAGTTAAGAAATGAAATGAATATATGCCCCTAACCCTCTCTTGTTGCATGTGTGTTTTTATCATCATGTAAATGGAAAACCAATAATGTTAATTATGCTAGATTTAGGTGGATGCCATGCCAGTGATTTATCACTGATTTCATGCTCACATGGTTTTGTAGGATGCAAGTAAGATGGTGAAACGACGTGGTTGTAATTCATTGTATATTATTGTAATTTATATTTGAAACAATGTAATTGTAGAGGCTGAACCAAATTTTTGTAATGTATTGAAAAATTAGTATTGAAGTTTGGTAGTATGTATGAGATGCTAGTTTTAGGGGTGCTTTGGGAAATGTGCATTTAACCATAGGTGTCATTTTGATTCAGATAATTGTATGGAAACAAAAAAGGGGTTGAATATATATGTTAAATGAAATTGAATTTAATATCTTATAGTGAAATTCCATTGTGAAATTGATGATTAATTAATTGGTGTGTTATGATCCTTACCTTGAAAATGTAATAAAGAAATCTAAACGAAACAGTCAACCCTAGTATAAAATTTGTGCATAACTATTCTTCATGTGTGATTCTTTTTAGCATAGGAAACTAAAACCTTAGGATAAACTTAAATCTTTACACTCGATGACACCTTCTAGTTAAGTAGATAAGAGCCCAAGTTGAGATTTCCATCCTAGCCTACATGCTTAGTGACATTGTCGTGAACCCGACAATTAGGAACCACATGGTAAAACATTGTCTTGGGTATGTGGCCCCTTCCTAGGATATATAGTTGTGTGTGTAGTAAGGAGAATGTGTTCTCTTAAGGTAGTACTCCTTGGGAACCAACAATAAACATAGTGTAAAATCCTCTTGAAATGATATACATGTTGAGTAGCAAAGATCACCAACTAACCTTGGAAGTCACCTTTAAGAGTTGGGATCATAAATGAACTTGATACCCAATCTCATTTATCGTTTGGGTTCTACGATACAATATTAAGAGTTAATTTTGAAACTTAACAACTTTTTAATTTATGATTAGTTTGTGGGAATGTAACCATAATATGATGCTAGGAGAAAAGTGAATTTTTAGGTCATTCTCATATTGTGTTTAAACCATCTTGTGGTGAGAAAGGAGACCCACGTTGTGTAAACTCTAATGTGAAACCTAACCCCTTAAGACGATGAACTACTCTATCTTTCTCTCCCATTTTTCCTATTAGGTAATGTATGTTTGATGTGAAACTATGTGATCATGTTCTTAGAGACAAATCCCTTAAGATAAGGACTAGTAGTCTCATGAGGATACACATGCCCTGCTAATAGTAGGTTACAAAATTCATTACAAAAGGTATATGAACCTAGTTAGGGAGAAATAAAACCTCTTAAGTTAGACGTAAAATGATACTTAGGAAACCTAATCTAGAAACAAGAAAATAAGGAAGTATGTTGCCATGTTTAGAGCCTTCAAATCCTTAACTAATTGTTGGAGCATAACTATAGTAAACTTATAAATGATTCTTTTCCTTGGCAAGTGTAATCGTGGGATGTTATTCCACAGGAAAGTGAAACATGATCTTCCTTGTAATGGGATTAAACCCTCTCTCTATGGATAAAGAAATTATTCCCTATAATACATATTGTGTACTAACTCAATTATCAATTTATAAATGAATGAAAGAAACTTGACCCTAAATCTAGGAGAAAAGATGTGAACCTTCCCTCCTTTGGACTCACTCTTATTCTGTTGCATAATGGAGGTATGATGTAAGATCAAGATGCATGCCCTTAGGAGTGAATCCTAGGGATATCACCTAGTAGCCTTGTGTGTAGGTAAGTAGTCTTGTGTGCAAATAAATACCCTATTACCGAATGAGTGAATTAAAAAAGTAATTGAAATAATGTAGATGATCCTTATTCAATGAGATACACCATAAGTTAAATGTTAAACAATATAAAGGAAATCTAGCAAAGAAAAATAAATGTATTATTCTCACATTATGATCCTTCCTAGAACTTAAGTTAAAGATTGAAACATGATTTTAATAAATGTGTAATCCTAAAATATCATGCCGTGAGAAGACCCTATCTATAAGTTTATACTGTAGTTGAAGCGTTATGTTGTGCCTTTTCATTTAAAAAAAATGGCCTTGATGTGCATCACATGTTTTCATGTTGTCTATGTGGGTTAATGTTTGTGAAAACATGTCATGTGTTGTGCGTAGTCCTAAGTGATCTCCTGTAGTGTCATGTGTACTACAATATAAGTAAAAAATAAAATTCCACTATTTCTTTTACTATTGTTTTTGTGTGTGGAAATGTGGGTGTTACATAACATATTATTGTATTGAACATTCTAAAAAGGTACAAGAGAAATTTTAAAAGTAATAAAACACGTGTATCACTGACATATAATCACAATAATAGAGAAGAACACGCAGATGGAAATAAGGAAATAATTTTTAAGTACAAAAAAAATCCATCTCAAGGGGGAACCTCTACAACCATACAAAAAGAATAGAATACAACATAGAAGGATCTATTACTAACCCTACCTCCTATATATACACTATATATGCTATGGGGATCATCTAAGTTGGCCCTATTAATAATATAAAGCAATATAAATTTTAATATGATACAATTAAACTTTATGTGAGCTACAAGTTCACCAAACATATTTTAATACATTTTATAGGGTAAAGACATTATTTCATGTCTTAAAAAAAATTTTGTCCTCGAAATTTGTCATATGTGGATGCTTCTATAATAATTCTTCACTGTCCCATATTGTATCCTCTATAGAAAAGTTCTTCCACTTGATGAGATAATCGGTGATCTCCCTTTTCTCTATCCTTTTAAATTGATTCCATATTCTCTCTTTTGGATCTAATATAGTTCTTCATTATTCATTGAGCTCATGCAACTTTTTTTGGATCAGAATCTTCTATTAGAAACTAGAAACATGAAATACCAAGTAAATATTTTTTAAATTGAAGCAACTTTGGTTGGTGGTGAGTATGTTCCTTGACAACTCAAATTTGTGTTTATACCTTCAAGGAAGAAGTGACGAATGACCATCAGTAGTCATAAAATACCACAAGTGGAAACATTTGGAAGAAGTGTCTCTACTCATAAATTCTCTTTCTTTGGATATCCTCAACAATAAGTTAATACTTTTCCACCCTTTATTCAAGATCTAATGGTATTTTCACATTGGGGAATCATAGCTAGTTTCTTAATTATTCTGAAAGGTTATCATGATCTTTACCAAATTTTCTTTGATGTTGTTCAAATATTATATGATTGTGCTCATATTGGTTTTCTTGTTATGAATCTCATTTTGGAGATGGTTCACTATATCATCTACTAAAGATAATTACATAGTAGAAGATCCATTGAGTCTCATTTAAGATTCCATCTCTTTTTCAAAAACAATTTCCTAGGGTGATTGAACCCTTTCCTTTAGGTTTAGTGTGTGGTCCTGCTATGAAACAATTTGATAGTGCATTATTTGACTCACATCTTTGGAAAAAAAATTGACATAATGATATTGGGATTCCATCGACATTGAATATAAAAGCACATATAACAAATCCCAAAGAAAATTTAGCAATCTTTTTGAAAATGTAAAGAAATATTTATAATTTAGAAATGAAGCATGGATTGAATTTATGAAACCCCCAAAATCATGATATCCTACTCAAAAATGATCACAAAAATATAGAAATATGAATCTAACCTTTTTTTTACATAATTATCATGTATTTATAGAAAATAGCAACATTTTATGTTATACACAACCCTTAAAAGTTAGATTTTCAACCCTACTTATGCCCAAATTAAAGATTCGATACTAATTGTAATGAAATTACTCTATCACCAAAGTATAATCAAAATAATAGAACACAATATGACATAAATAAGAGAAAAATATTAAAGCATATAACTAAGTCTCTTCAAGGGGGAGTTCTCTACAACCTTATAATGAGAAAAATATTTACCATATGATGATCTACTACCAACTCTATCTCCTGTATATACTTATGTTATGGAGGCCATAAAGGTCAATTCTACCAACAATATGAAACAATATAAATGATTATATAATATAATTTAAGGTCACGCTAGCCACAAGTGAGTGACAAAAATCCCAATACACACTATAATATAAAGGCATATCACCAAATGGTAAAAATAACACGGGGGATCACTTTTGTAAGGTGGCATATAATGCGTGTGAATACACAAGCAGTAATAATTTTTTTTTACATTTTTTATATATGTATATTAGTATAAATATGGGTAGTAGTTTAAAATGGGGCTCCAATAATGAGAGTATGTAGTGGTATGTCCTAAAAATAAAAGGTAATATTTAGAATCCCATAATCACACATGTTTAAGATATTTTCTATCAAGTGCTCCTTCTCCATATGAGAAATAGATGATTTGATACAATGAAACCACAATAAAACTCACCACAATTTAGGAAAAATAAATCATTTAATTGGGTTGCATTACCAAAATTTGATATTATATAATTAATTTTATTTTTTTCTTCAAAAATAATTACATTATAAAATCAATTACTTAAGTAGGTTGTAATTTTTAAATGAAAGGAATAAAGCATACAAATTTCTAAAGCTAGAATTATTAAAATGTTAAATTTCTATTTGCATTGAAAATACCCGTGATATATGGATGTACAAGGTACTAACGAATTAGATTTATGAACTCCTATATGTGATGTTAGTTGTGAAGAGTGAAAGGATCCACAATTCAAGGAAAATTTGGAGTGGATCATTGGTTTTCTTTCCTATCAAGCAAGAAAAAATATTTTGAGAGGGGCGAATGGTAGAAAGATAGGAAGGGAATGTTTTAGATGTGAAATATTAAATGGTGTCATGAGGTATTAGGGAGTGTAAAGATCAAGAAACAAGTGCATAAGTGTATGGTCAGAATGAGTGTAATAACTAGAAATTGTATGTGAAGTGTACGATATGAATGCCGAAAGGGATATAGAGAAGAAGTGAAACAAAAATAAGAGGAATAATGTGAAAGGGATAGGGGTGTAGAAAATGACATTTGAGGGTGGAGAAGTGCATGGCAAAGGAAATATGAATGGAAGAGGCTATGTGAAAAAATAACCTCTACAAAGAGCACAACATGCTTGTTAATCAAAAGGAGAAAACCCATGGTGCGGAAGACATCAATGAGACCGTAGAGGGAGATATCACAAAATGTAAGTAGCGGATGGAAAATATTGCCATGGCAAATAAATTTTTGAATTTACAGGTCTTGACTTTATTAGGTTGTTAGAAAAAATATAAATGTAAGGTGAATTTGAATGCATGTTTCACAAGTCACGTAAGGGACATGAAACCACAGAGTGTACCTTGAATGCTTAGGTAGAGATATCATGCAAAATTTAGATTGGTTTTTTAATCCAACTATTATGTTAATGATTAGGGTAGTGCAATATTCACGCTAGTGTAATTTATGTCTATAGGTGAGAAATAATAAAGGGAAAATACCACATGTTCCTAATTTAGAACCTGACCGTAATGAGTAATTTTTTCAGAACTTTTAGCCTCTTTATCTAGTTGTAAGGTCAAGTAATTGTAGGGAGTAGATGCATAGCCATGTATCGATAGTTGACACCTTTAAACGATTGGTCATATGAGTCAAAGGTAGATTAAGGATTTGGAGTGCATGGCCCACATGTTTTTAGCGGATCATATTGTTCATACCCAAATAATGTCTGCTATCTGTGCTTCAGTTAAACATTTCAATCTCACAAAGAGGACACGATAAAATTAGGGGAAAATTTCAATTTCGCAAAGTTTAAGGGTTTGAAACCTAGGTTGAATGGATGCATCCTTAAGTAATTTGGAGCCTCCCTTTAAAGTTGTAAGCTCAAGTAAGTGCAAGAAAATAGATGACAAACTAACAAAAATCACTAATTGAGTCACATGAGAAATTAGGAATATTAGTGAAAAGTGTCTTTTATCTTTTAATCGAGTTTGTTTTTTATTTAATGGCTTCAAGGTTTTCGCTTGGACGGAATTTAATTGGATAGGAAATATGTAGACATGGATGGATTGTTGTAAATTATAAGATGGGGAATTATATACCTACATGCCCCACACCTATTCCATGAAGCATATTGTTCCTTCCCAAATAATTTCTACTATATGTGCTCCACTTAATCACCCAAGGTCCCAATTCAAGACCTAACCATGCTGCTTACTTCTTGTAGCACTTTGCAGACATTTCCTTTGCAGTTTTAAGCTCAAGGAACAATAGTGAAGTAGGTGATGTAGGAAAAATCATTGATAATTGAGGCCGCTTGAGGAATGGATGTATGAGGTAAAATAAGATGTTATCCAACAAGCGAATTGTGTTATTTTGTCATTTTGTTTTTATGGTGGAAAGGTTTTTCGATTGCGTGAAACTTAGTGTGTCAATTATTTGAAATAAAAAGTGCTTATGATGCAAAATATGTAGAGGAAAAATATTTTGGAGATCTAAAAAAGAAAAGAGGGATCAATTAGTACTGCTAATGTCAATAGTTGTTTGCAATTTCACAAATAAATGCAAGGGGAATTCACTTATGTGTTTCAAGGGTTAATTTAGAAATAAGGAAATGTGGTGTGGACCTAAAATTACAGGGTAGGGGTTGCATACACAATTACAATTAGGGTTTCTTTGTAGATATTAGGGAAACAAACAAGGTTTGTCTCTAGTCGTGAGGCACATAGATTTTCTCCAAGTGTGGTTGATGTAAGTGAACTCTACAAGGAAACATAAAGGGTGATGTAATGTTCTTGTGGCCAGGATGATGCTTACATTTGGGAGGGAGGTCTGTCGAGATTGCAACCTAACAACTGACATTACTCCCTTTGGATCAGGTAGCAAGGATGCATAAAAGGAATGTTCAAGGAAGACAAAGACGTGAATTGATGGTTAAAAATAAAAACAAATTATGTTATCCATATTTTCATCTCCATCTCACATGCATTACACACATGAATGCAATTTGTGTTTAAAGGGATGAAAATATAAAAAATGAGGAAAACCCAATAAACATCAAATTTCAGTTTCAAGCTTGAGTATTTGTATGGGAAATAGGTGATGCTTGAACAATCATTGATAATTAAGTCACACTAGCAGTTGGTCATATGAGTGAAAGGTGTATTTTATTTGTCTTTTAAAAGAGGGATTTTAAAATAAAAACATGAGAATTAAATAATTATATGTCCCACACCTATTCCACGGCTTAGTAAAAATGTGGGAATACATCCTTTCATGTCTCACACTTATTCCTTAGTTTAGATTATTCCTAACCAAATAACTGACAATTGCATGTGTACAATGTAATGTGAATCCCAAACGGTATAAATTATTTGTTTTAGATGGATAGTTATTACTTTTGTAAGTTGATGTTGATAATGGGTGTGATTGATTTTTTAAGTGTAAAAATATAGATGAATCACTTCATTTTAAGGTTCCATATCTACATTTCAAACTTGTTACAAATTCATATATATACATTTGCAAATCTCATATCATGAGTGGTAGCGTTTTGCTGACTATTTTATTTGTACTAAATATAAAACTATATACAAATTTAACACATGTGGATTTCCAATGGGAAATAGGCATAAGAGGTAACAATTTGAGGATAGAAAAATTGCATTTGTTGCTAAAGGAAAAGAGTATTAGTTATATGGAAAAATACAATAAGTTCACATAGTATACAAGGATGCAAATACATACATAACAAAAGTGCAAGTAATTTTCATTTATTTTCTTAAAAGTACTTACAATCCATATAGTAGTAGGAGGCAATAGTATGTCAGTGTATAAGGAAATACAATAGTTTTCTTTTGAAGCAGGGAAAAAAGTGAAACATAGATATGAAATAAGCAACATAGCGGTGATAGTTCAAAGTATAGAATGAGATGGGTGAGGGTGTAAAGTTTGAAAGGATGGGTGCATTAGAAATATTTGCGTAAAGAAGGTTATGGAGGAGTTTCATTGTTATCCACTTTCTTTGAAATAAGGATGACACATTTCAATCTGTTGTATCCGCAATATGTCTATTTTTCAGGGAAAGAGTGAAGCAATATTCATTTCCGATGACATTGCTTGTAATTTCACTAGTAGCATCTTCAACTATACACAATAGATGGAGGTCACTAACTGCAACACCCATGATTGACTCACATATCTCATCAAAAGTGGTAACTGATTGTAATTCTCTTGTTGGTTCCTTTAGATCGATCCTGAGTGTATATCTATAATCATAGTTCTGAACTTGTACGTTGCTATTCGAACATAACCATGAACCATTACCATTCTCTCTCACCTTTTTCCTGCATTGTTTGTCACCTTTTTGAAGAGGAATTGCCTTGTAAAAACACTTTCCATGCTGATATTTGTGATTTCTGTAGTAACCATGGCCCATTCATTTCTCTCAGTGTTCCCCATCTGTAGGACCTACAAAATCATTGTTAAAGAGGTCAAGCTTTTTGGAGGTCCCAAAACTTTTCTTGTGATAGAGGGCATAGAAGGGAGTAGTCATCAGAATCAACCCAACCATGAAGTGTATTAGTTTATGAAATCAGAGGGTTGATGTAACATTTGGTACTTGAAACAGTGTCAACTTAGGTCCCATTGAAACTGGAGAAGTGAGAAAATTTCAAGGCAAGGACCGGAAGAGGTGGTATAGAAAGCATGTCTTCAAGTTCTTTGCTTATCTCATCTAAGTGTTGTCCCCACAATGTGATAGCTACACTGAATCCTGAAATGTCCTTTATTTGTACATTTTTTCTCTTTGTTTCAAATTGGTCGTGCCTATGAATAGTTGAGCATGGTGACATGACAAGAAAAATTACAATCAAATCAATAGAAGAACCGACAACGCTTATAGGTATGTCCTTGATTTTGATGAAGTGAAAGTGATGACAAGGTATTTTATCCTCATTTTCTATGAGTGGAGTTATGGTTGATGACGGTTGCAGGAAAATCTCCAAAGCATTGTTCAAATGGTTGTAACATAGCTTTACATCAGAAATCCTCCCCATCTTCCCATTGGAAATTATATATAGCTTCCCATTTTCAATCTTCTCATAGAATGTTTTGCCGACCTCATTGAAACAGGTGATGTGAATTTCCACTCCTTCCTGATCTACAAAATCAAACATAAAAATGGAACCTTCTCCCCTTGGATTGTGATATTCGCGAAGGGTTTTTTTTTTCTAGGGCACGACCCTCTATGGACCACATGCACATAGATGCATTCAATCCACTTATTTAAGTTGGTTTTCTCATAAAATATATGTTAAAATGGTTTACGCTTGCATCTATTTGTGACAATTGAATGTGTTCAAGAGCATTTGTTGTAGTTCTTAGGTTAGAGCACCGATTACCAAATGTGTTTCGACAACAACATCCATTTCAATGATAAAAATAGTCCTGTGATGGAAAAAAATTGGGAAAAAATTAGAACTGAGAAATGAATTAAAAAACAAACTGAAAGAATTATAATTAATATAGGGAGTTTATATACATTGGTAATTGAGTAGGAGATGAAGCTTATAGTTCACTTTTTATCATTCTAATGTGGAATTTGTGTAAGCACACAATGAAGCCTTCTTTTATTGATTTGTTGGTTACATGACTTATAAATTTGGAGGGTAGAAGATTTGTCTAAAAATGTATCCCATGTGAAAGGTCAACACGATGTTGGACACCCGTGTTGAGATTAGACCTTAGGGAGGACAAGTGTAGTGTCTAAAATGTGGGGTCAACATTGGAACCTCCCTCAATTAATTGAGAAATTCCTTCGTGTGTCAAATTTATTTCCATGACAACTAAAAGATGCTCGAGATAGTGGGAGTTTATACAAATATATAGTGGAAAATGTAAACTTGTAGTGCATTCAAACATGAAATGAAGGATGTGTTTAGGAAAAGCATGCATTTCTAAAAAATGAGAACCTTTAAAGTTTTCTTCCTTATTCATTTATATTTTCTAAAAAGTGCAAACATGAAGTCTAACCCTTTAACAATTCAATATGTAAAAAAGTGATATAATGTACAAAGCTTTGCATGAAAACAACTAAAAATTGCATGGTTCTTTCTCGACATTTTAAAACCATATGTATTTGTGTACAGATATAATGAAGAACACATTAAAAATGCATTGTTGTTGGTTTAGATAAATAAGCGAACAATTGTAAAATGGAAAAATTGTACACGTATGTTGAAAGTTAGATTCTGTGTTCCATATATTTCGCCACAATATATACATGCATTTATTTGAAACAAATTACAAATTATTATGTTAAGAAAATAGAATGGAAAACAATAAGAACAATATGTACACTTGAAGTAAGAAAACTATAGGTATTTGTATGGAGATACAATGATAAAGAAATTAGAAATGCATAGTTGTTGGATTACAAAAAATGAACATGTGTTCAAAAATTTTAATTCTCTGTCTAATATATATTGCCACAATACATACATGGAATTATTTGGAACGAGTTAAAGTTTGTTTCAAAAATAATTATAAAAAAACACTTATAAACTAACCAATACAAGCTATTTTTTAAAATCAAATTTCTTGCTTTTTGCTTGTGCAATCTTCTTTACACGTTTCTTGTATTTTTTTCCAGTTGTAGATGCCTCAATTGGTATTCCCATTCTCCTCAATTTGTGGGGTGGTTCATATTTTAGTGCATCTTCGTTAGAATCATAAATCAAGAAGAAGCCTCGTGAATGATCTCCAATTGTTTGGAATTTGGAGAGAAAAATTGGGGATGTTGGTAACAAATGGAGGTGATCTCTGATCATTTGGCCATCACTATTTTTGGTGGTTTCGGTTTCCTGCAATGCAAAACATTAACAAAAAATTGAAGACATTTAAAATCTTCCTCCCTTTGCAAGCAAGGCGTAGTTAATGTCAATCCCGTTGTAGGGAGGGGAATTGTGTTTCTAGTCTGCATCATATTAAACTGGAGAGGGAAAATAAGTATGTTAATCCAAGAAGATGTTCTTAGGTATGACGGGAAACTTTAAAAGCATCCTCACTGATTATTCTAATGTACAACTTGGGACTCTTCAAAATGGCCTCATTGGGGAATGAGCCCCTCAGCACATAATGAATCCTACCATTGATGAAGGCACATGCACCCACATGTCACTTCTGAAAAAGGATTGGAGCCAACTATAAATATAGATGAAACAACCAAAAGAAAATAACATGAAAGCACTCTACAATAATTTTTTGGTCCATAACATGCAATAAACATAACAAATGAATAAATACATCAATCAATATTAAAACCCACTTGAAATTCATTTAGAGACAACACTCTTTTCGTTACCGTAGGAGAAAGAAAATCACAGATATCCTACAAAAAAGGAAAATAAGAAGTTAATAAAACTAAATGTATCTGCGAAATATTAAGTACACTTACAAGAAAAAAGGAAATGACATCCAAAACACAAATAACAAGCATGCAAAAACTGAAAAAAAAATAATCACTACAACAGAGAAAACTCTGGCTGATTATGAAAATAATAAGAAAGAGAAATTTAGTTCAATTAAAACTAAAGTAAGTGAAATATATGTAATAGTTAAAGTGTACAGGAAATATGGTTCAATTTCTTTAACAAGATCAAAAAAATGGCCAAAAAAGAGTAACTCTAAATTTTAAATAACTTCCACACATGAATTAGAGATGCCAGAATCTCATCAACCATAAGCGAATTGCAAAACATGACATTAATATACTAACCTAATATTAATCTAACAATATTGTATAATAAAATATATCTAACAATTTCCTATATTTGGTCAAAATGGATATTGATGATCACAAAAATAATAAACAACCAACATACATGGTAAATTTTAAGTGGGTTGAAAAAATGTTACCAAACTAATGTAAATAGAAGTCAAATTCTCCATTTCTCACCATCATTGTTTTTGAATATGTTCTCTCAATTGAGGTTTAGAAGCTATAGCCTACGGAAAATTGATGACAAGTACTTAACATCACATACACCACAATTTTGTGTTATGTTTTTATTCTTAGGTAGAGATAGAATAATCCCATATCTCAAATATTTTCTCAATCTTTTGTACTTTCCTCCTTGGGTATTTATCTACTACATTCTTGCTAGAATAGAAGGTGTAAAGAAAATTTCCTTCAAACTTCTAACAACATTGAAACTACCCATTCTTTATTTGTTTTCCTTGCCAATAAATTGGGAAGAACATCCAAAGGCACTACTTAAGCATGTACATATCAGGAGTATGCTTGATTCTCAACTAAATTTATAGCTAAAATTAAGAATATTTTAGATCTGTCAACAGAAAATTTTGAAATTCAAATTTCTAGCTTATTTCATAATCTGAATACTACATAGTACATACTTATAGTTGTATGAATTCAATTTATGATCATCAAAAACTACACCGGTAAAATGTTTATAAATTTAAGATTTGGAATATATGTTATGCATATATATAAATCCTAGAATACATGGCCTTATGATGGTCCACCAACCGCAAGTAATGGGATATGTCATAACGAAAGCAATATTAATGTAAGTTGATCTCTTGTGGGTGATAATATCTAAAGAAAATTGCCTTCACACTTGTAACAACATTGAAACTGACCATTCTTTATTTGTTTTCCTTTCCAATAAATTGGGAAGAACATCCAAAGGCATTATCTAAGCATGTACCTATTCAGGAGTATGTTGATTCTCAACTAAATTTATGCTAAAATTCAGAAAATATTTTAGATCTGTTCCAGAAAATTTTGAAAGTCAAATTTCTAGCTTATTTTTGAAGCTGAATACTACATGGTACATACTTATATGAAGTCAATTTATGATCATCAACTACACTTGTGAAAATGTTTATAAATTCAGATTTGGTATATATGTTATGCATATATACAAATCCTAGAATGAATGGCCTTATGATGGTACACCAACCCTAAGTAATGGGATATATCATAACGAAAGAAATATTAATGTAAGATGATCTCATATGGGTGATAATATGACTATTTTAAACTCAGATGGTACTGCCAATGGGATTCAAGGAGTAGTCCATGCATGCTAAAATTCCAACATATAATCCAACTCATAGTAGCTTTTGCATACAAAAATTTGAGGCAACTCTGTGAAAAAATCAAAATTCATATTAACAATCCAACCAAATTCAAAGTTGTTGCCACCCTTTATTCCACATGTCTTGTTATGGGTAACAAAAGATATATTTATACAAAAATATAGGTAGAACAGTCATATACAAGTATTTGAAATACATGCTTATAGTCATAATACAAGCAAATAAATCAGATGGTACTACCAATGGGATTCAAGGAGTAGTCACAACATGCTAAAATTCCAACACATAATCCAGCTCACAGTAGATCCTTCTTATGAAAATTTGAGGCAACTCTGTGAAAATCAATAACTAATCCAATCAAATTCAGAGTTGCTGCCACCTTTGATTCCATAGGACTTGTTATGGGTAACTGAAAGATATATCTATACAAAAATATAGGAATAAAAGTAGTATAAAATTATTTTAAATACATGATTAAAGTCATAATACGAGAAAAACTATAGACTAACAATATTATCTCTTCCAAAAAAAAAGGGAAACTACTATGATTAAATTCTTTATCTTTCTTAACCATGCCGATATGGCAATTCTACATGTGTTTATATGGGTGATGGGCATCCTGCAGGTAAAGCTAAATATGAGCAATATTTTTAGTTTATATTTCTATACATAGGTATTTTTTATTACATATTGGATCAGGGATTAAAGCGCTTGTGGGTAACCATTGATGCATACTGGTTTTATTCACCTGTCAAACTGTCTGAAGATCTGCATTTTTTGTAAACATTAAACTTTTTCCTTTTTCTTATCAATGAAAAAGAAAAGATTATAGACCATTGAGATATTTCATAGAATTCAATAATAGGACAATTTTATTCATTTTGATATTTTTCTTTACTGTAAGGATACTAATGAGGCACAAATTGGATACAACTGATATTAACAAACATACAACTTCAAAACACTCATACAGATCATAAAAAGTGAAATCAGATAAAATGCTAAATAACATTGAAAACCTACCCCTTAAATAAATTGGGACTCCTTGATCCAATAATTTAAGGAGACCTGCAGTGTCCCCTTCACTTGCATTAGAATGAACAACCTTCAATTTCTTGTACAAAAAATTGAGGAAAATTAACTACATAGTATTATTTTAATAGAAAAATTCAAAAGTCCAGGAAAAATTATTTTGTTAATGCAAAGCTATAACAATATCCTTAGGAACTGTTCTTTCCCAGACTCAAACACAAGACCTCAATGTAGAAAAAATAATGTGGAATGCAGAACAAAATAGAGCTCGATGTGTTTAATCCTTCAGAAGGAAAAATTTAATCCTTCTATTGGTTGTTATCAAGTATTTAAAGGCTATTGTATGCACATTTGAAAAAGAAAATCTAAACATAGAAAACCCACATTCAACATGCAGGAAAAAGAAAATCTAAACACAACAAAAAAGGGAAATGAAACTGTTAAAAATAGCTAAAAAAGTGAAAACATCCGAACGGTTGTCAAAATTAATCACCTTGAAAAAACATCCAAAAGGCCGTCAAATTTAACATAGTCACCGAAACGAACGAAGGGCCCTTTCCCATAGGGGGAAGAATGCCTTTGGCGTAATAAATGTTATGTGCTCTACCTTATACAAAAATATGAAAAGTTTTCTATACATAATTATGATTAGGGGTTTCAAAAGGAAATAGGATAAGGTTTTTTATGTTTCTATAAGGGAAAAGAATAAGGTTTGTATTTAGCCATGGGGCACATAGTTTTTACATGCGTGGACAATGTAGGTGAAGTACACCCTAGAATTAAAAACTTACATGTCCAACACCTTTTCCATGACTTAGTAAAATAACGAGAATTAAATCCTTGCATGTCCGACACATATTCCCCAACTTAGATTATTTCTACCCAAAAAATATGTGATATTTGATCCAATTTATATACTATTGTGATTATGGTTCAATAAAAAATGAGATTAGGGGTTTTATACATAATTGTGAGTAGGGTTTCTTTGTATCCATAAGGGAAAATAATAGGGTTTGTCTCAAGTTGAGAAACACATAGTGTTTCCAGGTGTAGACGATGCAGGTGAAACCTTGGAAGTGCAAAAGATGATGCAATGTGATTTAGGTGAGAAAGATGTTTGGGAGGGAGTTCTACTATGACGAAAACATTAAAACTAAAATTAATCCCAAGGGATCAGGTAATTAGGATGTGTAAAATAAATGTTCAAGGAAAATGAAGACATGAATCGAAGGTTAGAAATAAAAAAGTGAGAATGTATGATTAAGTAATGTATGCATAAAAACAATGTACGAATCAAAGGTTAGAACTAAAAATGTGAGAATGTATGCTTAATGAATGTTATGTGCTCCATTATTTTTGTCTCGATCTCGTCCACATTATTCAAATCAATGCAATTTGAGTGAAAGGTATTTTTCATTTACCATTCAAAAGAGGGATTTTTAAAATAAAAAGGTAGAATTAAATAATTATATGTCTCTCACTTATTCCACGAATTATTTTGTAGAAATCTACTCAAACATCACCTATTCCCGTATATTATTGGGTTTTCCATTTAATGGCCATTTTAAATGTATATTGCATTCATGTGCATAATGCGAATGAGTAAAAGTGAATTTTCATGCCATCTAAATTCTAGGAGATGCCAAAAGTATAGAGGTCTAATGCAAGTCTACAAATTTGGTGGAATGGGTATGCCTCATTCCTTGAGGCAAAAATTACTTAAATGGATCTTAATGTTTCCCCTTCAATAATAAATGATCAATCATTTTTTTTGGGGATAACTCTTATAATAACAAACATAAAACTCAAGATAAGATAAGGAGACTTGAAATAGAAAACAATGTTGAATCACAAATAAAAAATCACATTCCAATTGCCTACAATACACTTCTTTATAGTTTTCTTATTTGTTATCCTCAAACTGTCATGTTGTTGATGCATTTTTAGAGATAAATTGAGTGACACAGTGTCTGGATACACACTTCCATACAATTTAACAAAAAAATAATAACCTACATTACAATATCTATTTAAGGCCTAAATATAAGAAATTAAAAAAGTTGAGCAAGATTAACAATAACAAAACACCGACCTTCAAGAAAGGAATATACTTGGGAATAAGTTCTTCAAACTCATTAGAAATGAAGAGACACATAACAAATAGTTGAGGTTTACATTGAGATCATGAGGATCCTTTGGTGGGATAAACAAAAGAGCCTTAACTCAACATCACTTTCTACACTGAAATAGGTTTGTGCCCAGGGATTTCCCTTGCTAATATCCTGTACATAATGTGTAATACTAAAATAGTAAGCATTAAATAGTGAACTTGGAACCACCCTTAAAAGTGGGGAAAGTGGGGAAAGGGTTCCATTGAATAAGGTTGTAAACACCAATGCCACCGATGCGCCAAACTATCACCACATTTGAATGGGTGCAAAGGAAACAATCTATGTCCCAAAATGTTTGAGTGCAAAGAGGGACACAAAGATCACATGGGAAATTACAACAATGTACCCTGTCAAACTATTTCTAGTGAGTCCCCAAACAAATAAAAAGATGACAATCATTTTCCTACTCTAAAACCAAGGTTTTAAATGTTAGAGGTGGAATTGGAAAAGGATGGAGTTTAACATTAGTCAACATACATCATGTTGATAGAATCCCTGAGCAACACTATATGCTTTAGTAACCTCTCCTTAAACCTCACACACGGTGTATGTATAAATATACGACCTTGCAGCTAAAAAACAAATATAACAAAATTTAGATCCAAGCCACTATAATTGCTTCTCCTTCTATTTTTACTGTTATACTTGCAAAGCCAAAATCATCCTTGCACTCTGCACCCATCATATAAAATAGTTGAGATTATATTTTCAAAAATATGATTTTTTAGTCATAGAAATTTTTGTTTTTCAAAATATCAAGGATTGTGCATGCGTGCGTGCGTGTTTCTTACATTTAAGAGTTTTCCCAAATTGAAAAAATGGCTTCCATGATGCCCAAAAAGAACCACTGACAATGCCCACACAATGTTAATTATTTTACAAAAAACCAACCCAAAAAATTGATTCTTACTAGAAATTGCAGGTGTGAGAAAACCGTAGTCAATAACCATGGACATTATGTGCCACACAAGTAGTAAAAACCCATTGTAAAAATATTGACACTTTTTTAAAAGTGATATTTTTGAAAACCCACATTCTGATGCTCTGTCGGCACTGTAAATCGATATCTACTACACATCTCTCGAAAGTGTACCCTGTAGAGAGATGGCTGTAGGTGTTCTAAGCTTGCAAATTTTATCTCTCTCTTTCTTAGATACAATGGAAACACCTCAGGTCTTGTGGGTATACCTATTTTGAGGTGAGTCTCTGGTATCAAGGCTGGTTCCTTATTGATGTATCCTAAACTGATTTTCTGGGGTTTAAGGGTAAAAGATGACTGTAAAATGAAATTAAAACTGAGGTGATACACCAAACTTGTATGAGGTCTTTGACTGAGTACATGCACAATTGATATGGAATGAATTTCTGATGCACAGGCCAACAGTTTTCTGAAGATAATTAAGGGTAAACAATTTGATGTATTGAGGGATAGAATCACAACAATACTGCTAAGTTACACATAAACATTAATATCATGCAGAAATACTGAATTTGCAATAGGCTAAGATAATTAATCAGGGAATTCAAAATTCACAAGATTAATGGAAACATACACAAGACTGCAAATAATTGGAAAGGCAGAAAATACTTCACATTCAAAGGGAAAAACTGGCAGAAAATTGCTTCAGCACTCCTGTATCTAAAAATTCCTCTCCTTGTGCTTTGCCAAGGCACACAATATATAGCAAAATTGATTCACCCACCCTTCCTAAAAATAGACTAGGGTTGTACTCACCCATGCATCCTATTTTTATCCTTTATCTATTAATAAATAAAGGAATAAAATAAAGAAAACTAATACAAAGAGGCATTAATAGCCTTTGATTACATCACAGTCAAACTACAGTTGACTGTCCTATTTTTAAGAAAACAATGGGTGAATAATGCTAAAAATAAACCTTTCTTGATGAGAAAGTCTCCTTCTAGGTGCATGCAAATTTGTCTTCTTGTTGTTGATGTCCTGAAATTCTGATCCACTTGTCCCCTTGGATGCACAAAAATTTGATCTCTGTGTGTGAGTAAAATAATCCATTATTTACAATATTTTGCAAAAATAACTCACTCAAGTCCATCTTGATGGGGACCACCTTTAAGATCAGGTTCTGATGTTGACATTCCCTTTGTCCTCTAGTGTGGTAACATGATTTCTTTTAACATCTTTTAAATATATCATTTCAAAATACAATACTTTTGTTCTTGCTAACCATGTGGGTACCACTATAGATAGGTGCACATGTCTTTGTTGAGTTTGGTCTTCTTGTAGACTTGGGACATTACCATGGTTTTAAACATATATATGTGGGCACTTTGTAAAAGGCCACCATGCCATACTTGGCCACCTTTGATTAACACATGACCATGGTGATTACTTGTCGGCTTTTGAATATCATTGAATAGGTACTTTACCTTTTTTGTGATCATTTTACATGGTTTGGTGGCAATGATTTGTTTATTTGATATATTTTAAATCATAGTCAAATGAAAATAATTTTTAAATAAATGGGCTGGTCCCCTCTCCATGATGACTCACCCCTTCACATTTTACGGTGGCACTTTAACATTAAATATATTGGCCACTGTGATTGGCTATGACCGTTGATTTGATTCTGACTAAGATTCTTGTGAACATTGATCTGATCTTTTTTTAGGGTTTCACTTGGCATTTAATGTGGTTGTTGGCATTCTAATCATGGTACAGTTTACTTTGAATACTGTTGATGTTTTTAAATCATTGATCTCTACTATTGGACATCTTCATGTCATTGATCTTTGACTCGTGGTTAGGGTTTCTGACCTGGATTTAGCGTAGTAATTGGTATCTTACCATGGTGGTTGCATTGAATTTTGGGAGATCGATCCTGAGCCATTGATCTTTGCATTGTTGATCTCTGATCATTTGATCCCTAACTCCTAGTTGAGCTAGATTGTACCAAGGTTAGTGGGTGAGTTGAAATGTACTAGAGCTCCATCATTTGGTCATTCTTTTTTTTGCTCTGAGTGGCGAAGCCCTGAAAATTTTTTCAGATCACCATTGCTTTGATCTTTGAGTTTCTGGGACTCTGAAACTTGGCCTCTATGAGTATGTGAAGCTTTGTGAGTGAAATTATTTAATCTCTCCACCATTTTAATTCTATGAATCTCGAATTCTTTAGCAGATCAATTCTCTCAGCTCATTTGCATTTGTATTTTCTTTGATTGTTTGTTTTTGATCTCGTCTCTTAGACTCTCTGCAAGGTTTTAATGGCCACCGTTATTGATTATTTTGAGCTTTACTTGGTTCTGTGATGTCTTTATGGCCATGAGGGCTTAAACACTGGTATTTCTCTACCGTTTTAAGTTTTGGATGTTTGACCTTTGTGGAGGAGTTCATGAGCTCCATCTCCTTGATTTTTTTTTTGAGTCCATGATATCTTATTCTTTCAGGCTTTTTAATTCTTTCTGAGCAAGAATCAAGCTCAGATTTTCTGCAAAAGGGTTCTCTTTCTTCTGCGGAGCTCTGTGAGGTTTCTTGTAGACACCATCTCTTTTCTCTTGAGCTCTGTAGATTTGGATTTCAAAACCCTGGTTGGAATTCAAGGCTAAGTTGCATTCTTCATTGTATTCACTCTGTCAGAGCTTTCTGAGCAAGATGGTTGTGGGTGTTTGCCGCCATGAGTGGTTATAGGTTCTAATTTTTCTCTTGCACACATTTTTCTATTTTCATTTTTCCTTGGATATATCACTAAAACTCTTGAAAATATTTGTGGGTTCTGTGATTTCTTGCTCCTTCTTGACTCCTGAGTTTCAAAACTTCTCATGGACATATGGATTTCTTGCTTCATCATTCTGTTACTTGAAAGTTTTGACTGTTTGATTATAAATGGTGAGTTCTTGTCTGTTACTCTGATTTTGATATACCCATTAATGGGTTTTTGATGAAAACTAGGATTATGTATTTTTTCTTCTTCTATTCTGCAACTTGAAACTAATTTTAATGGAAATGATAATTTGAAAACTTGAATCTTTCTTAACTTCGGATGTGCATGTAATTTTGATTCAAGGTTTTCTATCTGAATTTGTAATATGGAAAATATACTTAGATAAGATACACCTGGTTTATATATATATGGACCTATGCTTCTGAAATAGGCTTTCACTTAATGATGCCTCAGTACTTGGTTTTCTTTAAAAATCTGTACATGTGAAGATTTATTTGTGAACCTCTGTACCATAATTACCATAATTCATGAGTTTTCTTTAGTAGTGCACTTTCAATTTCTGAAACTGGTTTTCTCCCTTTTGTTTCCTTGATACATTCCTTGGATACACTGTTCTGATATCTACATATTTTGATCTTTTATAGCTCTCCAGTTGTATTAATATGACATTTCTATTTTGAGATTGCCTCAGTACTTGATGTACTACTCTGCTCTTGACTGAGATTTGTTTATTTGTATTTTGTCCTTGTACTTTGTTTAAGATGAGCTCTTGATATTTACTTCAATGTGGTCCCATTAGTAGGTTCTTTCTGAGCTCTAACTTTGGAGCATGTAGTTTGGTTTCTTATTTCTTAGTCGACCTTGAGCATCTGAAGCTCTGAACTGGAAATATCTCGAAGTTCCTGTATTATGCTTTGTTATCCTTGTAATTGAAAACTTTGTACTATGTGGCTCTTTGTGCATTTGGTTTCAAGCTTACTCTTGGGCATCAAGTCTGTCTTTATAGACTTCTGATTTGAAGCTTTATTCTGATGGGTATCTTCTTCTGTTCTGATTCAAACTCAGAAACTGGTTCTCCTTGTGGGTTATTCTGGTTCTGTTTAACCATGAATCTTGCATTTAAAATTGGCTCTGAAGTATACTGTAGCATACTGTACACTTCCATTTGTCCCAGGTTTGGGCTCGAGGTCTTGAATCATTATGTAAATTTGAAGTTGTTTGGCTACACTTGTAGTTCCTCTGTTATAAACATCTATTGATTTTTTCTATCTTTCTTGATTGATAGCTTTCAGATTTTCTATCTTTCTTGATTATAGCTTGACTTGATTGAGATTTGTATTATCTTCTTGATAGACAGATAGGCTTGCATTTGATTATGGAAGTTACAGTATTAATACTTTGACTGTTCTTGATTCCATGAGATCTTTGTACCTTGTATGTGGCCTTCTGGAAGTTGTAAACAGTTTCTCATTCTTGTTTCATTTGAAAAACTGTAATTAAAAATGGCTGAACTTTGTAGTATTATCTTGAAACTTCATTTTATTCAGCTGTTAAGCTAGAATGAAAGCTCCAAAGTTCTTCAATTTGATGACTGAAAGTGTAGTCCATTTCTTTTCTTAAAATACTGCATTTAATCTTCATTACAACTTTAGTATGTATGCTGGAAAATTTAAAATATCCATTTTACATGGCGAAGCCCTGTCAAAATTTTCCCAGAATTCTTTCTTTTATTTCTGTTTCAGCTGTAATAGATGTACTTTCTGAAAGTTGAAACTACAGAATGTATCACTTTTCCTTTTGAAACTGATTTGTTGTTGGAAACTGAAAAAATTATAACTGTTATCTTGATCATGGCATGCTTTTCTTTTTCTTGTATCACTTATTTGATTTACATACAAATTTTAAAGCATCTGTTTAGGTAAAACAACATGATGGAAAGTTGTAAATGTCCATTTTGCATGGCGAAGCCCTGTCAAAATTTCCTCAGATTTCCTTCTCATTCTGTTTCTGATGTAATCTTCTCTCTCTAGTTAACTTCAGCCTTTAAATTCTGACTCTTCTTCTTCAGTTGTAATCTGGAACATGTACTTTTATCTGCAAGTGTCTCCTCTATTCTGTAATGCAACTTCTTCTATTTCTAGAATAGCTGCTGAACTTTGAGTTGCATTCTTCCTTCATTCCATCATGTACTTATGACTCATCTGCTTCATGTACCATAGGATAGAAGTTATTGAACTCTGCAATCTTTATCCATAGTGAGGACTGTAAGACATGATTTATTTATTCTTGGCTGCAACCTGTACCTGCACACTTGAGAAAATAGTTAGAAAATATTTAGGCTTTTTGGCCTCTCTTATGTCCATGTTTTTTTCTTTTCTTCTCTTTATTTCTTTCTGAGTGAGTAAATCATGTATACTGTTTGATCTTCAAGTAATCTATATCTCCTGTTATTAAGAGATCCATGTGCATGAATTAGGACAGTATAGGAATATGGATTAACCCTGAGCTCGTAACTGATGATTTTCTCTTTTCTGTTTTCAGGTATGGTGCTTTCAACAATGAAGATGAAGAGGGAACAAAGCTGAAGATGAGGATGCATCAACCGAAGGAAAAACCTCAAGGCAATGATGGGTTCACTCATACTCCTTTATTTTCTCTTTCATGCATGTGTACCTCTTATTTCAGTAGTTGTACTTTACTTTCCAGTTACATCCCATGGCTTGTGTGGGAACATTTGAAATTCCTTATGAATAAAACATTGAATTGTGAAATTGAGTTGTGTATTTCTTTCTGCATTTCTACTTTCTGATATGGATTGTATGATGAACTAAACAACCCAATAATATAATTGAATGTCTTAATCATGAAGGAAAGATCATTAAAGAATACCTGTAACATCCAGTAATGAACTCTGATTTCTGTAATCTGCAGTCATGATTGCTGCTTCAAAACCTAACACTTCATGTATTCTACAATTTGCAATTCGGTGTCTTCATCAATGAAACACAAGCTGTCCTCGGGGCTTTGTGTTCTTTTGCTGAAGATAGCATGAAATTATAGGCTATGTGATCTGTTATGTTTTGCAATAGCACCCATAGCTGCAGATTTCATGTAATCATTAATTAATTCAACAGTAACAATATTGTCTGAAAGAAAACCTCCCCTAGCTTAGGTATACTTCACCAATGCTATCCATCGTAATGAAGTTTTGAGTTTCCCATTTTTGCACAAGTGCAAAAATTGTCAACATTTCTGGTGATCCTATGGGGAAAGCTACCTACTAGCTTGTAAACCAGTGCCTTGCTCTTGTCCATTGGGCATGGAGTCTAAAGCATGTAACCAAAAATATGCCTTCCTGAAGGTCCAACCCTTCCAAAATGAACTAAAACTGGGAAAGGATCTGGTAAACCAGATCACGTGCATGAATGCACTTATTGAATTGAAAAAACATTGCAATGTGTAGGAACTACACTTATTGAAGGGAAATCCTACTCTAAACAGACACTGTAGGATTTTCAATAACAGTGTTTGAGAAACATACCATTCACAGGAATGGGAAGTTCCTCTCCATTCAGCCTCGAGAGCTGAAAAGCATTGTGTTCTTTGCAAGCTGAAATCATGTAAGGACCACTCCAGATTGTATCAAACTTCATGTGTCTTCCTGGCTTTGCATGATCAACATCCCACTTTAACACAATATCTCCTTCATTGAAGATTCTGAATTTGGATTTCTTATCAAAAGTCTTCTTCATCTATTTCTGATTCTTTTCCATGTTTAAATGAGCTTGATCTCTTAGCTCTTGTAATTCCATTAATTCTGCATAATGAACCTGCAATGGTTCATTTTCAAGCAGCTCCATTTGATGCAGCAAATCTAATGTGGGTAACTCAACTGAAATAGGCATTCTTGCTTCTCTTCCATAAACAAGCTTGTATGGTGAATTGCCAACTGATCTTTTAGGAGTCACTCTATCAGCCCAAAGTGCTGAATTCAACATTAGATGCCAAGCTCTCTGGTTATCTTTGAGTGTTCTTCTGATGATCCTTAAAAGATTCTTGTTAGTACTTTCAGCTAACCCATTACCTTGTGGGTAATAGTTAGATGAAGAACTTAGATAAATTCCATGATTAACAGCCCAATCTGTTACCTTTGCACCAAGAAATGCTAAAGCATTATCTGATATGATAGTTGCTGGAACACCAAATCTGCAAACTATACCTTCATAAAAGGATAGTATCAAAGTTTCATTAGCATCTTTCAAGGCTATTGCTTCAGTCCAGTGTGTAAAGTAATCTGTAGCAGTCAAAATCCACTTGTGTCCTTGTGACGAAGGTGGGTTTATCATGCCAATAAAATCAAGGCCCCACTGCATAAAAGGTTGATCAACTGAAATAGGTTGTAAAGGCAGAGAAGCCAAATGTTCTTTTCCAACAAAGAAAGCACATTTCTTACACTTCCTAATCCATTCGAAATAGTCCTTAAATATGTTGGGCCAATAGTAACCAACTTTCATAATTTTTAAGGTTGTGGTATGTGCTGAGAAATGACCTCCTGCAGGTCCTTCATGGAATTCTGATAATAATTGCTGAATTTTATCATAGTCAACACATCGCAACAAGATTCCATTTATATCCCTTTTGAATAATACACCATCAATGAAAACATAGGGTACAACTTGTAATCTGAAATACCTTCATTTATTCTTGTCCATACCTTCTGGATAGATGCCATGCTGTAGATAGTTAACTAAATCAGTCATCCATCTTGATTCCTAGACTTCTTGAGCAAGTTCAGGTTGCTGATTTTCTGGCTGAACCATAATGTCTGATTGCTGATACGTAATTTCAGCATGCTGTTTTGAATCTTCAGGTTCTGCAGTTGTTGTTTTTCCATATCAGCAATTAGATGTTCACACAAGCCTTTTCCTCGAACTGTCTTTGCAACATGAATATCAACATCATATTCCATGACCTTCGTTATCCAGCCTGCTCTTTTCTCATTCAATTCTTTATTTAACAAGAAAGCTTTCACACTTGGATGAGAAACAAGAACATGAATTTTGTTGTTTGAAAGCATGTACTTAAAATTCTTTAGCCCTCTGACTACTGAAAGTACTTATTTTTCAAGAAATGTGTACCTTGTTTCGTAATCATGCAAGCTCTATCCAAAGAAAGCAATTGGCTGCTCAACATTTTCATCATTAACCTGAGTTAATATGGCTGAGATTGTTTCAGCTCCTGCAAGTGCATACATTGTAAAATCTTTATCAAAATTTGGATTTGCAAGAGTAGGAGCTTGAGAGATGGCTACTTTGATTGCTTCAAACCCTTCTCTCCCTTCACTGGTCCAAGAGAAAGTCTTCTCTTTCTTTAACATAGTTGTCAATGGTTTCACCAATGCTGCAAAATCTGGAACAAATCTTCTAACAAAGTTGATTTTTCCAAGAAAACTCTGTAATGCCTTCTTATGATGAGTAATGATAGCTGTGATATGGCTTCGATTCTGAAAGGATCAATTGCTAAACCTTGCTTAGAAACAATATGACCAAGTAATTTTCCTTGATGTACTGAAAAGATAGACTTTAGTGGATTCAAAGATATCCCAAATTGTCTGCATAACTGAAAAGTCTGCCTTAGGTGTATTAGATGTTCTTCAATTTTTTTTGAGAATACAGTAACATCATATAAATAAATAAGGATACATTTATTTAACAAGATGTGAAAATCCATGTCCATTGTGCGTTGAAATGTTGCACCAACATTTGAAAGGCCTGAAAGGCATTCTTTTGTAAGCATAAGTACCCCACTTAGTGGTGAAATTTGTTTTGTACCTATCCTCTTCTTGGACTAAAATCTGATTGTATCCACTATAGCCATCTAGAAGAGATAGTCTATCTGAACCAGAAACTGTTCTCAAAATCTGATCCATATTTGGAAGTGGGTAGTGATCTTTTAATGAAGCTTTATTAAGATCTCTAAAATCCACACATAATCTGATTTCTCCATTTTTCTTCCTAACAGGAACAAGATTGGCTACCCAACTTGAATGCTTAACTGGAAAGATAATACCTGATTCAATCAACTTAGATAACTCTTTCCTCATTAGAGGCTCTATTTTGGGATTTACAGGCCTCTATTTTTGCCTAACTGGCTTGGAATTTGGCTGCAATTCAATAGTATGTTGTGCTAAACTGGGATCAAACCCTTTCAGGTCTTGGTATTTCCAAGTGAAAACATCTTTAAATTCCTTGCAAAGATTAATAAAAGAATGTTTTTCAGCTAAAGAACATACCTTTCCGAGAAACAAATTTTTACCTTCATCAACTGAGATCTCCTCATAATTATCAGCATTTGTTGACATCTTAGTCTTGACCTTCCTTAACTGATCGTCAGTGCTAAAGATGTCTTCTAATGTGACCAGACCTCGAGGTAGTTTATTTGTCTTTAACTGAACAATCTGGTCACCATATAAGTGTTGTAATTTATCTTGATTTACTACAGAAAATTAAGCTTCTTGCTGCAAAAACCTACAGATTTGATCATCATTTTCAAAAACCTACCAATTCAAGTCATTATCAGGTATCGAAGGCCTGACAATCAGCTTTATATGAGGCTGAATTTTGCTATTTTCAATCTGTTCCAACACTTCAAAACTAGCACCAATTGGGGCAAGTCTATCTGCATGCTTATTTTCTGTTCTAGGAATGGATTGGATGTTAATAGCTTGAAATCTTCCATTAAGTCTGAAACTCTATGTCTGTAAGACTTCATTAATGGATTCTTACAAACATTGAAATTTCTTACTTGATTGATAACCAACTCAGAATCACCAAAAATCTGTAGCATGCTAATACCTCTCTTTCTGGCCCAAAGTAAGCCATGAATTAATGCTTCGTATTCAGCTACGTTGCAAGTGCATGAAAATTGGAGACTCAAAGATGAGAAATACCTTTCATTTGTTGGGGAAGTGAGCATCAAACCTACTCCTTGTCCTTTCTTGTTTTTAGCTCCATCGAAATGAAGCTTCCAAATCCCTTCCATTGCATTTTCTATTTTGGACAACAAGGGAATTGGTGTATTTTCTTCATGTAAGCAATACACACCAAACAGATGTTCTTCAAAATTCTTTGAAAGGATCATGAGCATATTCAACATGTGTCTTTTCATCCATAAACACGTTAAAAACACCATATAGTGTTGAAACATGAGCTATATTATCAAAATCAGACTGGTCTAAGGCTGCATAATTAGCTATTGCATTAGAAGCATGAGGCTCAATGTGAAATCTGGCCAATGGTTCTGAATTGATAGTAACCTTGGTCCCATAATGAGTAGTGAAAAATAAGAAAGACCAATCTGAAGAGAGATAGCCTCCTATCTTTGCTGTGAAATCTCTTGATAAACATATAGCAAAGTAAGGAGGTAAGTCTACAACAGTAATATCTTGCAGAATGGAAACATTTGGGCAAGCATGCAATGTTACCTCTAGATTTCTGATGACACCAACTGTATTAGTTGCAGTTCCATCCAACTGTAGGACACTCTTTTCTGTAGGTTCATACTGCAGACCCAATTTTTCTGCAATTGCTTTTGGCATAACTGTGCTACTTGCACCGTTGTCCACCATACAGTTATGAACAAGATGTTCTCCAATAATCAGTGATAGATAAAATGGTGGTGGCTTCTTGATGTCATGAGCATTTAAGACTTTCTGAACCATCCATTTAACTTCTTTGATGTCATCTTATTCCATTGTTTCAAGGACCATGTCTACTTTCTGGACTTCCTTTTCTGTTGTTTTAGAAGAAATTTGCAGCTTAGCTAGTTCATGAGAAAGTAAATCTTGTTGTCCTGGAATACTTAGAGCATCCCACATTGAGATGTTAACATTATGATTTTTCATTACATCAACAATGTTAAAAGAAGCAACAGTTTTAGAGACAGATTCTACTGTTTTAGCATAGGCTTTGGTGAAAACTGATTCTGCTTCAGCTACTTTTGATATCTGAGGTATAAATAACCTTCTTGGATCAGGCTGTAGCTGTTTTTGCTGTTCTTTACCAGCTATAACACCTATTGTTTTTTGAGGAACAAATGCACTGTTAGCTGGTTTTGGGCTTATAGTTGTTGTTTTATCAGTGATAGTAGGTAGAACAGGCCTATTATGCTATTTTTTACTCTCTGCAGCCTTTTCCTGAGCCCTAGTAGTAACTGCAATGAAATCATCCTCACTGAAACTGACTAAGTTCTATTCAGGTGCCTTCTGAACCTGAGTATCTTGCTTCCCACCCTCCATTTGAGGCATGAACAATGTCTCAGATTGAGGTTGTGCAACAAGACTTATGTTCAGAAAAGCATTTGGGCAACTTGCAGCTGAATGAGGTTGATTACAAGGTTGACACCACTCTTCTGTAGCCATATTAACTGGGACTAAATCGTTAGATGAACTAGGAGCCTTTGGGTCAAATTTCCTTTACTGATAAGGCTGCCTATAATTTTGATTATGTTGGTAAGGATGCCTATTTTGTTGGTTTAGCTGATTTTTGCTGATAAGGAGCCTGATAAGGTCTGCTAGGTAATGCAAGCCTATTCTCAATTGAAGTCATCTTGTTCCCCATAGTCTGCAAAGCTTTAAATACATCATCTCATGGGGCTGCAACAACAGGTTCTATAATTGTGATAGGCTATGAGGATAGGAGCTAAATCTGTAAAAAATGGCATTAAAGGCCTTGGTGTAAATTTTCTAGCTTGAATAAGACTATTGTCAGCTCAGATGGTGATATCATAGGCTACTGGGAGAGTCTCTCCTCCCATAGACTGAATCATAGTTGAAATATCACTGTTTAATGCCCTAAGATAATAAAGAAAAGCATGATCAACTTGAGGCTTGACACTTGCTGGAATTCTTTCCCAAGTTCTAGCAAAACGGATGTTGAAACTAGACATAAATTCATTTGGAGCTCTTTTAATGGTAGAAATTTGTTCTATGAGAGATAAATGATCTGAATTATCTTGAAATTGTTTTCAGCAATTTATCACCTAAGTCATCCCAAGTTCTTATGCATCCAATCTCTAGATTTCTATACCATTGCAAGGCTTGTCCTTTAAGAGATGCAGCTAAAAGTCTCAAAGCTACATCCTCATGAGTGATATTATGAACTGCACATAAGGCTGCAACATCTTTAATGTGCTCTGTAGGTGTAACCTAATTTTCACCAGTGAATGATGGCAAAAATTTTCATGGCATCATTAGGGATGTCATGATAAACTAGGATTACTAATGAGTTGCCATTAGTAAAGGTCACAAAATTCCTAGGTGGTTGAATAGCCATTTGAAAAACTGGGATCTGAATAGAGAAATTGATACATGGTGAAGGAATATTAGGAGGAGGGTTATCAAAACCAGGCCTATTATAAGGTAAAGTATTACCAACTCTTCTCCTTCTTGCAGAATTCAAAGGTAAAGAAATAAAATCAGAAGGAATTCCTCTTACCGATGATCTTGTAGTTACTTTAGGCATGGAACATGCTGCAATACTGGTCTGAAATCAGCCCTACGGAGTCACCAAATAGATCTTTAAATATTTAGAATAAATTGTTGCAGCTTGCTGTCCTGAAAGTAACTTTTATCTATTGTAAATCTGATGTAGATCTGCTGTAAATATCTGTAACTTGCATGCAGATCTGATTCATTGTCCCATCGGGTGTGCCAAAAAATGTTATCTCTTGAAAGTGCACCCTGTAGAGAGATGGATGCAGGTGTTCTAAGCTTGCAAATTTTATCTCTCTCTTTCGTAGATACAATGGAAACACCTCAGGTGTGTGGGTATACCTATTTTGAGGTGAGTCCCGGTATCAAGGCCGGTTCCTTATTGATGTATCCTAAACTGATTTTCTGGGGTTTAAGGGTAAAAGATGACTGTAAAATGAAATTAAAACTAAGGTGATACACCAAACTTGTATGAGGTCTTTGACTGAGTACATGCACAATTGATATGGAATGAATTTTTGATGCACAGGCCAACAATTTTCTGAAGATAATTAAGGGTAAACACTTTGATGTATTGAGGGATAGAATCACAACAATACTGCTAAGTTACACATACACATTAATATCATGTAGAAATTACTGAAATTACAACAGGGTAAGATGATTAATCAGGGAATTCAACATTCACAAGATTAATGGGAACATACACAAGACTGCAAATAATTGGAAAGGCAGAAAATACTTCACATTCAAAGGGAAAAACTGGCAAGAAAATTGCTTCAGCACTCCTGTATCTAAAAATTCCTCCCTTGTGCTTTGCTAAGGCACACAATATATAGCAAAATTGATTCAGAAACAGATAAGGGTTAGGGCTAGGAGGAATACCTGTTGAATGTCGAGATGGTGTGCGCGTACCGTAGAGAAAGATCAGGCTGACTGCGAAGAACTCCTTTTTGTCTTGGAAGGACTACCTGCAAATAAGAACACAAGACCACAAGATTTTGATTAGACAATAACTGAGGAAACTGCCTTGGGCCCAGGAAATATAAAAATTCCTTTTGAAGGTGGTTAGTTTCCCTGCTAATATGAATTAACACCAAAGACTATAAAATATCAATTAAGTTGCTTTGTTGAAACAGGTAGGGGAAAGGCTGATTTCTGGTTTTGAACCACAATAACCGATGCCGGTTACTGATAGCCAATATCGGTAGGGTCTAGGATCTGTGGGTTAGTTGTGTTGTGGGGTGGTTGTTGTTGTAGGGTAGCTGTGTTGTTTGTAAGGCTAGTATATGGGTGATATTAGGTAATGAGGTGATGAGAAGTAAATGAAGGATAGTTAGATGCAATATGTTGCCGGGTAGTGGATCTAGGAATGGATTTATGAGGACTGTGATTCAAAAGTCTAAGAAGAAGTATTTAAAAGGACATGCAAGATGTAACTTACTGGTTATTGACAAAGATGCAGGTCCAAGAACTCTGATGACAAAGGCAGAACTGAGGTAGGATGGCCTGACACACAGAAGATGAGATATCTCCCTCCCGATGATCAGCTGAGTATCACAGGGCTCTGGTATCCAGTTGCAGTCTTGGGCTTGATCTCCTTTGCTGCAAACTCTTCTTGTCTCTTCACTTGTCTCTGCTCAGCCAAGTAAAGATACGGATTCTCTTGATCGCTCCTGATGCTCTCTCTCGATCTAAAAATCCTTCGACCTCTGTTTTTGGTTTGGGGAGCCCATTTACAGGGAACCGATGGCAGTTACGTAACAGACGGCGGTCGAGTAGGAACCGGTATCGGTTAGGAAAAAGCAGGCTATTTTTAGTAAAATAGCCCACTTTCCCTACTTTTCTCCCAAGAGATTAGTTGTGGGCTTGGTCAAGTGACTAGAAGGTCGGTTTTGGGTGCAAGAAAGGGGGGTCATTAGTCATGGGTGTAGGTGTGGACCAAGTTATAGGTCTTAATTAGGTTAGTTTAGGGTTAGGACTAGGTCATGATGAGGTGGCAAAATGAGGTGGCAGGTAAGGTGATGTGGATTTATCAATTACAAGGTAATTAATAAATAATTGTGTAAGGTTTAGGTGATGAGGTTAGGTTGCAAAATGAGATGCGGGTCACAAGGGGTCGTAAGACACAAATTTGGTGTCTACATTAGCCCCTTATTGTCGTGTAGCTTGTTTTTTAAAGCTGCACGGACAATAATATGAAGTGGTTTCTCCTGTTAAGGGTATAGGTAATCCCCCTCAAATCTATCACAGATTGAGAGAACTTGAAATCAGGGATAGGGTTGATAAAGGGTAAATGGTGTAGAGATGATGGGGAAAAGGTGGGGTAAGTCCAAGGAAGCAGACGCACGTTGAAATGCAATAGTACGACTAGGGTACATGATTTGACGAGCAAACCAACAATGCTAGGCAAAGGTCGATAGTTTATCCAAACAAGGGTGATATAATCCTGGTATCCAAGGCATAGGAAGTAGCTCCAGGGTATATAACAGGTAAGGTACAGAAACATTTTGGCACGCCCGGTGGGACCCTTTTGGGTTTCTTTATTTCTTGCTTGCTTTCATATAGGGAGCATACTTGCTGTTTTACTCTTCTAAAGATATTCACAAGGCTTTGTATAATTTCGGTAAAAGAACTTGCTTTGTTTTTACATCTTGCATTAGTGAAAGTCATCTCTTTTGCTTCATCGAACATAATTTTCAATTTGGGTTTAAAACATGTGCATTGCATTCCTGCTTGCTGTTTTCAGTTCTAGTGAACGTAGATTAAGTAACAGGTCGTACACGTGGGGGTGATATCCATGGTATTGACAAGAAATTAATCTTACTTTCACTGCACAACACATACCGAATCACTTCACAATTAACACAACAACTCAAAACATCCCCCCTTTTTCCGTGGTATTCCTCCGCCCGATTGAGGTAACCTTATAAGCCAAAACAACTTGACATTTCCCCTAAGTCTTTTGTTTAGGATTGACATCATTCCGTGTCTAAAGGCATAAGCCCACAATAATTAAAATTGACTCTAGGGTTAGTCTCTGGATTTGTGTGTGCATCTTGTTTGTTTTTCAGTTCTGTTTTCTCTGTTATACACTGTCTTCTGTGATTACCTTAGAACAATTTGATAAATATACTGAGAAAATCAGCAGCTTCTTATATTTTCTTATACCAGTCTTATTATACCAACATCAGTTACCTGACCGACGTCGGCTATAGTATAACCGACATCGGTTATTAGACCGATATCGGTTACTGTCTTTCCAATTCCTGACAAACCAGCAACCTACCAATTTTACCAGTCTGAGTTTGTTTCTGTTCCTGACAAATTGAAACCCTACTGTGAATTCCTGTCCATGGTTGTTATCACTCGAAAGTAAGCCGCCACCATGGTTTCACATGCTTGCTCTATTTCTTTTCCTGAATCACCCCCTTCACATTCTGTGGGGGAATCCTACGGATACCAGCGAGGTTCCTAAAATTCCTGTGGGAGATAAAGAATTTGCCAAGTTTCTGAATGCTAATCCTAGTGCTGTACAATACTATTTGTCTCATGCCCCTGACCGTACGCCCGATGGTCAGCTCCTTGTTGGTATGCCTATCAGTATAGCTGCTCATTTAGCTCCCACTCCGCCTGATGACACCGCCTTGCTTCCCGCATCTTTAGCCCCGTCTCCCAATCTGATGGCTTCAGAGGTTCATACGACACAGATTAGCTTTCCTTTGGTTAATCTTGGACCCCACATGTCATTACCGCCTACCACCACCGCCGACTGCTCCTACCTCGTCTCTCTTGCAGATTGTTCCGTTCATGACTTGCTCTCTGCCACCTATCCACACGAGCTTTCCTTCTCAAGCTCCGCCCACCTTTTCATTTCCACATACATATCTGGTAACCTCAACATCCTATATGGGACATCCCTACTCAGTCGCCTCAACATATTCATCCTCCATACCTTATCAACACTTAACCCCACCATTGTCTAGCGGAGGCCCTTGGCCCAATTTGCCTCCGTTTACCACAACCTCACCCTCATCTCATCCAACCACAGATTTCATCAAACAAATGATGGACAAAATGCATAATCTGGAGGCTTCTGTTTCAGGAAGTCGTAGCGCCTTGACATACGAGCAAGTTTGTCGGGAGCCTATTCACCCTTCTTTCCCCCTTCATTCATATCCTCCTCAATGGGAGTTGCTGAAATTTACTCATTTTAATAGTAAAGAGGATCCTCAACAACACTTGCGATCATTTAGACATGCTTGTTATTTGATTGCTCATGATGATGCCTTGTTACTCCGCACCTTTCCCATGTCCTTATCAGGACCTGCCTTGGAGTGGTACAGTGCTTTAACCTAGCACTCAATCTTCTCTTTTAACCAACTAGCCCAATCTTTCTTGGATCATTTCTCCATTAACATTGCCAAGAAAGTATCTATCACCGACCTTTATGCCATCCGACAATTCGAAGACGAATCTATCGCAGATTTCGTTGGACGATGGCGTGGCCTTATCAACCAACTTACATATGCCTTGCCTCATGCTGAACTTATCAAACTTTTTACGCAGGCCTGCGCTAAGCACATCTCTCCTACCCTCCAAATTCAAACTTTCCGTACATTTGATGAGGCCTTTACCATGGCTCAGAAATTAGAAATTCGAGCCTTAGAAGAAGAGAAATTGCGGTTGCACAACAAAAACCCCGATTTCTGAACTCCAGATTCTACCAATAAGCCAAACACCACCCCTCCTCACGCATCCACTTCTTCGAAATCAAAAGGAGCTGTCCATGCGGTGATGGTCAAATCTCAAACACCGTCTAATACCCCACCAAAAACCACCTATAAGTACAAAGCCGAGCCCATCAATTACACTCCCTTGGAAGAAACTTATGGTGTCATCTTGGAAAAATTGCTCAAAGCCGGAGCTATCACCTTGCCTTCTGTTAAACCCCACTCCGGGTTTGATTCCACCGGCGCTATACCTTCCTGGTACAAAGAAAATGACTTCTGTAACTTTCACCGCGTAAAAGGACATAGTCATGAAAACTGCAAAATGTTGAAAAACATAGTGCAGGAAATGGTTGACACAGGTGATATAACCCTCGATAACCCTAATGCCCCTGCCAACCGAAATCTGAAAATATTCAACAAACCATTCCCAAATCACTCTTCTAACAGTAACATAAACCAGGATATCTTAGCTGAGGAAAGTGTTCATGAGATCCATGCAGTCTTCGAATCCCAGCCAAAAGCCTCTTCACTAACGCAAGGCCCGAACCTCCTTCACCACCATCAAACCAAGGCGAAATCATTCCTTTACCCATAAAGGAGTTAACTGCCCAGACTTTTCTTCTCATCGATGAGTCTTCTTATACCACATCCCTACAAGACTGTGAACGGATGTTATCTAACTTATCTATTTCCCAAACGTATCCTCCTAGCGCTCTTGCTGCACAAGAGGAAGGCTCGCCACTCCTTTTGTCATCCTTAGACGAGAAATCTCTCGCACCGACATCACCGAATTCTTTAACCATAACAGACCCTCTCAAACATGCCCTCCTGCCTATTAGTTCTTCATCACTTAAATATTTTCAACGACCAGTTGACCTCTTAACATCTATTGATACAGTGCCTCATCTACCCCCTGTATCACACCCACAGTGGACTGGAATCACAACCCGTCTTTCTTCCGTACAAAATTTACAATTCATGCCTGAAGACTGTTATTCTCCAGAAGATAGATGAGTCCTATGGGAACGTTTGAGTACCCCCTATTCTACTCAAATGCAGATGACCGATCCAGATACCTCTACCATATATCCGAAGTGTTTACAGAAACTCAAAATCCCTATGTCCTCATCTCCATCCCCCGCGTCTATACCAAGTATCTCATCCACCTCTATTAACCTAACCAAATCTTCCCCTACACTTGGGACCTCACCCATACCCAGCCTAACACACCCACCTAAGTGACTAGATTTATCCAAAAATAAAGTCACCCCGCCACTTAGGAGACAAACTCCATCTGTGCCTCTATCACAATCAAAACCATCATCGTCACACCTACCTTCCATATTGGGACCTCATCCCTCCACCTTGCATCAATATATCATACCTCCTGCATTTTCTTCAAAAAACGACCTACGCCTCTACACCCATACAGAGATCAAAGGATATAACAACGTTGTCACCCCACGTATCCTGTCCACCCATCAACCCTAAACAAACTCCATCATCAAAGGATTTATTTTCTGTCACTCCCCTTTCTCCATGGTTGTTGTTCCCCCCCGCTACCACGTCATCTGTAGCCTCATCATCTAACCAGCTGAACGTAGCTCCTGCGCCAAAGAAACCACGTTTAGTGAAAACCACGTGTCAAACATTACCAAAACCCGTACAACCAATGCCCTCATCCTCCTCTGATTTTGACCCACTCAAAGGATCTTACGCCAAAATCCTTGCTATGTTGGTGGAGAATGTGACCATTTCCCTACCCCCACTTAGACCTTATGACCCATCTAAACCTCGACCTATAGGTTATGATGAGTCTAAAATCTGCGCTTATCACCGCACACCAAGACATGATGTGGAGGGATGCAAAGCTTAAAAAGCCATCCTTCGTCAGTCACCTCTCTCAGATAGAAAGGTTAAGAAAGACAACTTACGAAGGGAGAGACCTTTAGCTTCAATTCCCTCTCCTATACCATCTGTCCCCGCCTCACCAGATCTATCATTATTACAAAACCCCACCTCTTGAAGACCATGATTTATCCCAACCATATTCCTCATCTCAGGTCTACGAGATTAATATGATTAGTGTTGCTACTCGAGCGCAGAAAAACAACGAGAAAGCAAAAGAAAGCACACCTGCGTCCTCTCTTTCTCCTTCCACCATCCCGATCACACCACCGCCCAAAGTGGTTGTTCGTGGACCCGCTTACCCCGTCTCTAATGGAGTTTCCCATCAAGCCATGATCAAACAGCTTCACCAATCACCCGTAAAAATGACACTTTATGATCTAATTCAGACTTCTGAATCTCATCGACAAGCTCTCGTTGAAATTCTTCAAGGGATCGAGGTCTTACCTAATGAAACCCTGCCTGTTACCTCCATTCTTACACCCAATCACGTTGCTTCTCTCACCAAACAATCCACTGCCCCAACTTCTTCTGTCTCTGTACAACAAGCTATTGCAGTCAGTTTCTTTGAAGACGAAATTGTTGACTTTGTGCAAAAGATCCCTGACCCTGCTCTTTTCATCTCACAGCTTATGTCCGGGACATTCGGGTGCTGTCCTGTTATTGGATGACGGGGGCGCTAGTCTAAACATCATCTCTTCAAATCCTCCAACAAATGAATATCCCTTCTAGTTGTATGTGTGCCAACCCCCATCATGTTGCGGTCATTCATGATGCTATTACTTCTACCTTAGGTACTATGATCCTTAACATTTCGTGGTAGGGGCACGCACTTTACCCGAACCTTCTATGTCCTTGAATGGAGAGTTCCAATACAATATGTTGTTAGGTGTTAGGGGGGGGAAGGTCGCCCCTATGATTCCGGGCTATGGGATGCATTCCCTCCACCTTACATAGAATCCATAAATTTGAATATGAGGTAGTCCTACTACCGTAAAAGCTGATCCTCCCCCTTCAAATAAAACCTGTAATATGTTCTTCACCCTAATGATGTGCTTGTACCAAGCAAGACAACCCATATCTCCAACCCAACCATCCACTTCAACCACACCTCTACCATCCACTTCAACCGCACCTACACCTTCAACCAATGAAACCGCCGTCACAAATACCACTTCCTTTCCTTCAGACAACATCCCAACGTCAGACCCCTTAGTAGATGTTTTTCAACGCCTTACGCTGGGGGAGAACCACCTATATAACGTTATTTCTTTCCATACCCCATAGAAGTACGGACAGTTACATACACATCCTATCTATGACCGTCGCGTGGGGGAGGTAATCTCTTACGGACCACCTAATTGCCACACTAACCTAGACGTATGGGGTGTCGACGCATCCTCTGTTACC
>JAHRHJ020003779.1:0-117828 GCA_019776745.2 Taxus chinensis
TCTTGACTTTTCCCTCACACCAACATACCCCTTGGTGCTTGACATGCTTCATCTCCAAATTTTACTTTGGCACTACAGCTCATATGGGTATACATGCATGATTTTAAAATTTGATCAAAATGTTGACTTTGGAGATGAACAATGTTGGAGTGTGATATACTATACTGCTATTGTAATGTGAATTCCATCTGGAATAAGTCATTGATTGCACAACTCATGGAATGAAAATAATAAATGATGGAAAGAATAATGGCTGGAAATGATGGAATACATGTCCCTGGCAACTATGAGAATGAGTTGTTTACCAATGATTCACCAGCATATGCTTTTTGAAAGTGTCCCCCCTCCAGGTTGGATCTTTAAACAATAACACACCACCTGTAAGATACAGTGGAAGACCTCTAAGGTCCCCGCTCTGGGCATTCCAAAACTGTTGTTGCATCATCACCCCCCTGGATTTTGATCAGATTTCTAGTTTGATTCATACATCATCCAGGGTGTTGCAAACATGAAAATCCTCTTCCCAGTTTGGGAACTTTTGTAAAAATGGAAGAGAAATCTCAGATTAGAGGCTGCTTCCTCAACTCCTCGGAGCAGCTATTTCTGTAACTTGCACACTTGCAAGGTTTAACAATCCTAAAGTCCTACTCTAATTTCAAAGGACAATGATAAAAAATGTAAAATAAGGAACTAAAACTATGCTAATGGTGATGCACCAAGGAGTTGGTTAGCTTTTTTACTTTTTGCAATTGACACACAACAGTTCATAAATGCAAACAAAAACAACATGCACAACGAGAGCTGTAATGAAGTGTTAGAATCGGCACACACACTAGCATAGATAAACGAAGCACAGGGCTTTATTGTTTATTTTATTAACATCAACATCACTTGCATTCAAACACCTGAAAGGCAAAAATGACGTTTTAATTTCTAGCAAGGTCTTTATTCCACTAAATCACTTCCAGTGTGAAACAAGGAGCTTTGCCATACCCACAAAAATGTTCGACCCTTTGAAAAATGAGCCAAATCTAGCTTTTTCACTTGCAAGGAACGAACCTAGGAGAGAGAACACGGGACAACGTGGAAGGGCTTCAACAATTGACCAATTCCAAATCAAACAAGCATGGCGACCTGACAGACCCATTCCCTGACATTTTTAACTAACCATGCTGGGAGAGAAAGCAGCCGCATTTTTCTTAAATCGGTGGTTAAACGTCATTCTGTTCATGACCCACGTGCCAGAAGTGTTTTTTGTTTTCTCGATCGGAAACTTCACCAAAATGAAAAATTTACCCCAGAATCTTGTAGTAATTTCACCAGCTTTCCATGATATACAGAACGTGAAAAACCAAGATCTAGATCAAAAGATATGGTTGATTTGAATTTTTAGGGAAAAACAGGGCCCAAATAAGGTCAGCTTTGATATTTTTGGCCTTGGACACGTGGCGAGTTCGATTGGCTGTCGGCCTTCTAGGCGGAAAATTTCCCACAAAACTCCACAAGCATAACTTGAAAATAAATGAGTTAGAGGAAATTTAATTTCTGGAAAAAGCTAAGAAAGAGCTCTATCCAATATGGTACCATTTCCAGAAGGTTTTGAGTGCTGAAAAGCAAATTTTGTGACTGAGGCACAAGAGAGGAAGATGAGAGGAATTAGCACAAAAATGAAGCAGGGGGCACATTATTTTGGATAACAAGATCTTAATTATAGTTTTGTTATTATTTTTAACCTAGTTTATCGTCTTAAAAAAATTAGTTATTATAAAGTTCGACTTAAGTTTTTAAAATGAATGTAACCCTCTTATTTAAAGGGGATGCGAGGGATATAAAGTTTTGATTTCAATAATATGGATGAAAAAATTAATTATATAAAATACATGAGGGTCACACAAGGATCACCGAGGGGACATTGAATGAACCTCTAAGTCAATAGCGAACAAATTAATTTCCCTACAAATAGGGATTGTGTTCCCCGTTACTTGATTTTAATTGATTTAACCCCTGATTTGACCTTTTTTGCATTTAATTACTTGCACACTTTAGAAATTTAAGATAAAATAAAATATTTCAATAGAATTACCATTATCTTTTATTGTGGGTCCTGGGCAATAAATTTACACTAGATGAGATTTAATTTTAGGGGAACAACCATTGAAAGACTTGCTTAAATATTATTTTTACCTTTTTGAAAAAACATTATGGGTCCCAAGGAAGGAGGGGGTGTTTAAAAAAAATTTATAACTGTGAACATTCCCATTTTAAGACATTAGAACAAGGGATATATATATATATATATATATATATATATATATATATATATATATAATGTTCTCTGTTTCTGATTATGTAATTCAAAACACCATGACAAGTTTTAGATTGTTCTCTATCTAATTAATGTAATTTAGAAACACCAAATACTTTTTAAAACAATGTTCTCTAATTCACAATTTTTTTTATAATATGAACACACTTCAATGCCATCAATTCATATAACAGAACCATTGATGCTTAATGAATCGAAGAACTATCGATCTCCCATTTTATGGCCGGAGTTTCACGACTCTCATTTCATGACCGGCTACTTACCAATCCTTATGTTAATGCCATGCATTGTATACTAAGTATAATTGGTTCCTTTTTACCCCATTTTCGGGTATAAAGTTTGTTCCATTTTAAGAGGCCTACTCAGATATCTGGTACTGATATTCATTTGAAATCCTGCTTCTTAAACTAGGTGATTCGGACCAACGCACACCAGCAATTCATACTTTGGCCAATATTCACAGCTTTAACATGATCATAATTCCAGATGTTACACATAATGGAGAACGTCCTTCACCTCACTTATCTGTATCTAGAATGGTCTTCTGATCTCTGTCGTCCTCTTGTCCAAGTTAAAATTTCAACCCAAATGTAGCAATATGAAAGAGAATCAGGGAGGCACTCGCGGTGACTAAAGGCTACACAGACATACCTTGTTGACTCTAGTCAACTGCGTTTGGATGTGTCTAGTTACATGTAATCTTCTGAGTCACTCTGTTATACAAGGTCACATTCTACCTTGGTCCAAAAGCTAATGCAAACTTTGATGCTTCTATTCAGGAGGAGGTTGTAAATGTCAAACTTACAACATATGGTCGTCATGAAGGCCTCGCTTCATGAAGGACATAGATTGTAGCTGGGGTGTTCCAATGTCCTGCGGAATCCCCCATCAAGGATACACATCAGCTAAAAGTATGATTAGATTCTATCCTTATATTTTAAGAATAGATTTCAGGGAAACTGTGCTGATCCTCTTACCTCATGTTCGTTACAGTTGCATTAGCCTAAGAAGGAATTAAATTTTCTAGATCTTAATATACATTTACATGATTATTCCTAGGTCTTGGACCTGCAAGGAATTCCAATTCAGCACATGTGATAAATCTTATAGTATTTCTTAAGCAATAAATATGAAAAACATCATGCATTATGATAAAGCAGGAGGGAGGAGGTGGAAAGCTAGATGATAAGATACCGGGTTGATTATTCACAATTTCAAAAGGTCCTATTGTAGGTGAATCATATCACCCCTACATGCTGCCAAAACATGATGTTTGATGACTCTCGTGTGATTTGATAACATGGAGCTTTCCCAAGTGGGGACATGTGAAAATGGGAAAGCTCTTCGGATTTGAAGGCCGGTTCCATTCCTCTATCAAATGACACATTGTAAAAATGAGAGGGTTTACTCAAAACCTAACATAACTTGCTAAGGAGACAGGCTGGCTAAGAAGAGCATCAAATAAACATTAAACTACAAAGTGATGCACCGAGGAATGAAGCACACCGTCTTGCCCAAGAAACAAAACCATAAAAATGCATCGCCAAGATCATGCCACAGATAACCGATTGTGAAAGATCAAGAAGATGCAAATGAACACAGAGAGGGTTGAGAATCATCCATTAGACATGCATTATTTTCTCTCTAATATTGATACAACAAACTACAAAATGCCAAGAGGCAAAGTTGCATTACAGTTTTAAGGGCGGTGTGAAATCCACAAATTCACCCTGCAAAGAGAGAAGGGAGGGGCAAAAAAAGAATGTCAAACCTGTAGAAAGAAGCCCCTCCTTACAATTATACGAAGAATGAGAGAGGGAAGAGAGAGGAATCCAAATCTACCCCAACACCTCCAGATTGCATTAATTCATCGCATTATGACAATATGTAGAACCCTAGCAAATTAAAAAGTGGTGAAATGATTTTGAATTTTAGAGAAATTTTTCTCACCCAATTTAAAAGATATCAGCAGTAGTTGGATATAGACATGCTGCAAGCTTTCCACAAAAAATCAAACCTTGCCATGAAATCCGAGTCCCTGTAAAAAATTTATGGCCATCTAATATCTGGGCTCAGGTTGCTTACTGTCAGTGCTCAGAAGTTTGCACCTCCTGAAGGTGTGCCCTAGGTGCAATCCATATTCATGTCGACATACCCTTACATGTGCTAAGGTGCCGAATTCTTCATGTCAACGTCGGTCATGACGCTTTACGTGGGCAAGGCGCAACTTCTGCCATGTCGACACTCTCCTACTGCCGCCAGGCGCATCCATTTTCGTGTCGACAACCATTTGTCGTCTGTGCGTCCTTCCTACGCCAAGGGCACATTCCATTTGAGTAGACACCTTTCTATCATGCACCTCTTACCACTGCGCCAAGGTGACCATTGTCATGTTGGAAACCTTCTGAGTGGCCTTTACCTGCTACAAGGGCGCGTCCATTTTTGATGGTGACACCTTAGGTCATGCGCCTCGTACTGTGCAAGGGCGATCCATTTTCGTGTCGACACCTCTATGTGACACTCTTACCTGCACCAAGCGGAATCCATTCATGTGACACCTTATGTCATGTGCCCCTTGCCTGCACCAAGGGCACATCCATTTGCGTGTCGGACACCTTCGTCGTGTGCTCTTACTGCCACCAAGGGCACATCCATTTTCATGTCGAAACCTTCTGTTGTGTGCCTCTTACCTGTGGCAGGGCGCATCCATTTTCATTTTGACACCTTTGTCATGTTCCTCTTACCTGTGCCCAAGGTCGGCATCCATTTTTGTGTCAAAATTTGTGTCATGTGCCTCTACCGGCGCCAAGGGCGACTCCATTTTGTGTCGACACCTTCTGTCATGCGCCTCTTACTGAGCCAAGGGCGTCCCTTTCGTGTCGGACACCTTCGATAATGCACCTTCTTACCGGCACCAAGGCGCATCCATTTTCATGTTTTTTTTGTGAAACCTTCTGTGTGTGCCTCTTACTATGGCAAGGGCGCATCCATTTCATTTGACACCTTCTGTCATGTGCATCTACCTGTGCCAAGGCGCCATCATTTTTGTGTGTGACACCTTCTGTCATGCGCCTCTACCTACGCAAGGGCGATCCATTTTTGTTGTTGAACATGCTGTCATTGCCTTTACCTGCGCCAGGGCACATCCATTTTCGTGTACGAACCTTCTATAGTGTGCCTCTTACCTGCACCAAGGGCCTCATCCATTTTTTTTCGTTGTCGACACTTCTGTCATGGCCTCTTACCTACGCTACGGGCCGTATCCATTTTTGTGTCAAACCTTCTTCATTCGGCCTCTTACCTACACCAAGGGCACATCATTTTAGTGTCGACCCTTCTGTCATGTGCCTCTCACTGCGCCAAGGGCTGTGGTGACGTAATAAAAAATCGGGCTCGGTTTATTTATCATATTCTTCTGTTTGTCTATATCTACCCAGGGGGAGATATTTACAATAATTTTTGGTGATTCACGGGATCACTCACCTTCTAGGTAGAAGATTCAGTGGCCTTTTAGCAATCCATTGGCATGGAGTCTAAGTAATAACCTGAAACTAGCTGATCTTTGATCCCGAGCCTGGTATCGCAACTCTTCTTCAAGAGCATGGTGAACTATAGAAATTCAACCTGAAGCAACAAAACTTGCTGCCGAAGCAATTGGGAATTGAAACCTAACACAACAAGATGATGTGCATACGCACTGTAGAGGAATTTTAAACCTAGGCTTAATATTTACAAGGGTAACCTTTTCCTCATTTAGTAGCAATGTTTAGATAGATTCCTTAACGGATTGGCGTTCTTCTCCATCCAAGTAGAAAATTGGAAGGCATTACTACTTTGCAGTCCGTGACAATATCGGGGCCACTCCAAATGGCATCACCTTGAATGCTTTCCTGGTTTTTCCCGATCTGCATCCCATTTCAGGACTAGGTCCCCTCTGGAAGGTCCTTGCTATTGCCTTATTATCAACCATCTTTTTACTAAGGCCTGATCCTTCTCACTCGTCTGAACTGCATGCTCTCTGATTTCCTCCAATTCCATCAATCTGCCATACCTGGCCTCCATTAGTTTGAAACTCAGATTAACTCCAATGCTTCATGAGCTCCAATGCTGGCCCAATTCTAAGGATATAGGCAATACGCCTCTTTCCCATAGACCAACTTGTAGGGAGAATTACCAGTAGACCTCTTTGGCATTATTTGTCAGCCCACAATGCTGATCTTCTGATCTTAGCGTGGTATGCAATGTCCTTTGCGTTTTCATCCAGAGTCCTTCTGATGATCCTTAGCAAATTAGTATTCATGGACTCTGCCTGTCCATTACCTGCGGGTAATAATTTGAAGAGGTGCTCAATAGATTCCATCTTGACAGGCCCATTTTGTAATCTTGGAACCTAGATGCTTAATGCATTGTTGATATGATGTGGCCGGCACACCGACCTGGTCACTATTCCTCATAAAAGTCTAGTATGTTAGACTCATTTTCTCTTTGAGCGCTAATGCTTCGGTCCCACTTGGTGAAATATTATGTATGCTGTGAGAAATCCACTTCTGAGCAGGGCTGAGTTAGGATTATGACCCCAATGAAGCCAATCCATTTGTAATAAAGGTGGGCAACCAAAATTGGGTGCATGGAAGTGCTGCTAGTCTTCTTTTTCCTATGAAGAGTGCACATTTCTTACACTGTTCTTATCCATGTATAGCAGTCATGAACATGTCAGCCAATAATAAAAACTTACCTTATTATCTTGAGAGCTGTTACTCATGGGGTGAAATGTCCTCCAGCCTCTCCATCATGAAAATCTTTAACACCCTCTCAATTTGACGTCCCAAGGCACCTCAATAAAAATACATTGATGTCCTTTTTAAACAAAACACCAGACAAGCACTATTGAATGACTTGTAATCTGAAGTATCTACTTGGTTTTCTCAAGTATGGAGGGCAATAGGCCTGTTTGTAGGAAGGATCAAGTCTAAGCCAACAAGGAGTGGGACCCATCATCATTTTCCTGGTTGCTTGACCATCCGTATACAAGACAACCTCTTTTCGTATTAAATGCTTAAATTTTCCAACTCAAAGCTAGCGTTTCACATAGTCCTTTTTCCACGTACTAGCTTAGTGACCTTAATTCGAGTCATATTCCATGACACGAGTGATCCATCCTCCCTTGCACATTCTCATTCAATTCTGTTTAGAAGGAAGTCCTTGGACTCCCACAGGAAGACAAATAATCGATCTGTGGTTTTGAGAATAGGTGATTGAATCTTTAACTCATGATCAATACAAGGACGTGCTTTCATGAAAGAGTACATAGTTCGTTGACTCAAAGCCTTTGACTGAAAGAAAGAAAGCAACTAGTGTTTCAATCATTATTTGTTTCATTGTGCCAGGATTACAGAAAATTAGTCTCCTACACCAAAAGGCAATAACATGAATCCTTAGAGAAGTCTGGATTGACAAGAGTGGAGCTTGAGATATAGCCTCTTTTTTGCCTCAAAACTGGCATTGCCTTCAGATGTCCACTTAAATGCCATGCTCTTCTTCAACATCAGTGTATGGCTTTACGAGCGTGTAAAGTTTGGAACCAAACCTGCGGACAAAATTGATCCTTCTAAGAAGCTTTGAAGAGCCTTCATTATGATTGGCAATGGGCCAACACTCAAATTGCTTCAACTCTTTCTGGGTCAATCATCAATCCTCCTTTGAAACAATATGGCCTAGAAGTTTTCCTCTTGAGCCAGGAATATGCATTTTTGGGATTCAATGATACCCCAATCTTCTACACCTCTGGAAAAATACCCTGCTCAGATGAAAGAGGTGATCCACTCGATTTTTGGGGGGGAGTGGAATACAATGATGCATACAAGATATATCAAAACTATTTTTTTTGATCAACCCCTTGAATGCCAATCCATTGCCTTTGGAAAGTGGCTCCAGCATTTGATAGGCCAAATGGCCATCTTCTTATTCGTATATGTGCCCCATTGGTGGTGAAATGTGGAAAGCCATCTTGAATGGTCATCTTCTTTAACATACCTGATTATACCCTGAGTAGCATTCTAGAGAGAGAATCTTCCGAACCGAATACACTTGCAATATTTGTTCCAATTGAGGAAGTGGTAATGGTCTTTGAGAGATGCCCTGTTGAGGTCTCGGAAAAAGTCCACGGCAAACTTGATTCTCCCACTCTTCTTTCTGACCAAAACCAAGTTTGCCAACCCAGCTTGAGTGTGATAGGGAATACAATGCTTGCCTCTATTAGCTTGTTCAGCTCTTTCTCATTAGAGGCTAATGTGGAGGGTTGATGGTATCTACTTCATGCCTATAATGGGCTAGAATCTAGGTCCAATTTTCTATTGTATGTTGTGCCATTCCGATTGAAACCTCTTAAGTCCTCATAGCTCCAAGCGAAGACATCTAAAAATCTTAGCAAAAGTTGTATGAACTCTGATTTCTCCTGCTCAGGGCCACTTTGCCAATTTTAAGTGTTTGCCTGCCGCAACCGAAATGGGCTCTAAATATTCTCTCTTGACCTATATAGCGTCTAGCCTTTTCCTTATAGGATTGGTCGTTAGGGTTAAAATAGACTCCAATGTTTATTACTAAACCTTGGAGGAAGCTTGTTTGTCTGCAGCTCACACTTTGATCACCATACTGCTGCTCTAATCTGTCTGATTCTAGCTGAAAATTCAAGCCTTTCTTGTAAGAAATGACGATCTGTTGATCATTTTAAAAACACATACAAAGTTTTGTTATTATCTGGAACTGTGGCCCTCACAGATCACGTGGATATGTGGCTGCGTTTTTCCTTTCGATGTGTGTGTGTCAACAACATCAACATTGCTCAACTGCCTGTGAGCCATCTGCGGCTTCATTTTTTCTTCATGAGTATGGACATGATGTTGAAGCTTTCGAAAATCCTCAACGAGGTCCCCATAACCCGTTCTTGTAGTTTTCAGTTAGGTCATTCTTTGTAGCATGTGTATGTGACTTGATTAACGATTAGCTCGCTATATCCAAACACCAGTGATGCCATTGCCCCCCCATCCTGCACATTTCCATTCAAATTCTTGTTTAGAAGGAATCTTACTCCCACATAAAGACCAATCAAGTAGATCTTGTTGTTTGAGACATGTGCTTGCATTTCTCTAAACTCCTGTCACTACCAGGGACGTGCTTTTCAATGAAAGAGTACCTGTTTCGTCGGTATTCCTTGTCCTCCAAGCCTTGACTGAAGAAGCAACTATTGTTCTAACTCCTTCTTTGTTTCACTTGTGCCAGGATTACAGAAATTATGTCTCCACCAACCAAAGGCTATAACATGAAATCCTTAGAGACGTCTGGATTTACAGAGTTGGAGCTTGAGATATAAGCCTCTTTATTGCCTCAAAACTTGCTTGCCTTCAGATGTCCACTTTAAATGCCATGCTCTTCTTTCACCATCAGTGTTATTGTCTTACGAGAGCTGTAAGTTTGGAACAACCCTGCGACAATGAATTGATCTTCCTAAGAGCTTTGAAGCGCCTTCTTATTGACTTGCAATGGCAAACTCAAATTGGCTTCAACTCTTCGGGTCAATCATCAAGTCCCTCCTTTGAAACAATTGGCCTAGAAGTTTTCCTTCGTGAGCCAGGAATATTGCATTTTTGGGATTCAATGAACCAGACAGGATGGATGGCCAACATATCGTGTGAACAGTAACCAGGGAACGCGGAGGCGAGAAACTGAAAGTGAACCCGAGAACTGTCCTCAGAGAAAGAGGTGATTGCCCTCACTGTATTTTTGATAATACAATGATGTCATCAAGATAAAATTAGGGGTGGGGCAGGGAGAAACGTACGATGTGTTTTGATCAACCCCTTGATGCCATAATCCATTGCCCTTGGGAAAGTGGCTCCATCATTTGATAGGCCAAAATGGCATCTTCTTATAGGTTATATGGCCCCATTGGTGTGAAAGCCATCTTTAACTGTTCCATCTTCTTTCACCATTGACCTATTATACCCTGAGTAGCCATCTAGAGAGAGAATCTCTCCGAACCGAATACACTTGTCAATATTGTTTCGCATTGAAGGAAGTGGGTAATGGTCTTTGAAGATGCCTCTGTTGGAGGTCTCCGAAGTCCACGCACAACTTGATTTCTCCACTTTCTTTTCCTGACCAAAACCAAGTTGCAACCCGCTTGAGTGCTTTATCGGGATACACTGCTTGGCCTCTATAGCTTGTTCAGCTCTTTCTTCATTAGAGGCTTAATGTTATGTTGACTGTCTCTACTTTTCTGCCTAATGTCTTTAGCATCTAGATCCAATATCTATTGTAAGGTTTGCCAACTTTTCAGTATTGAAACCAATCTTAAGTCCTCATACTCCAGCAAGACATCGAAAAATTCTAGCAAGTTGGTATGAACTCTGATTTCTCCTCTCATGGCCACTTTGCCAATTTTAAGTTGTTTTGCCTTCCGCAACACCGAAATTGGCTCTAAATATTCTCTCTTGACCTCATATTTAGCCCTTTCCTACTATGATTTGTTCGTTAGGGTTGAAATAGACTTCCAATGTACTAAAAACCCTTGGGAAGCTTGTTTGTCCTGTCAGCTACACCACTTGATCACCAGATCCCTGCTGCTCTACTAATCTGTCTTTGATTCCCTATCTGAAAATTCAGCCTCTCTTGGAAGAAATTGACTCGATCTGTTGATCATTTTAAAACACCTACCAAGTTTTGTATTCTCCGGAACTGCTGGCCTCACAATCACGTTGATATGGGCTTGCGTTTTTTTCCCTTTCGTGTTTCCAACCACATCAAACCTTGCTCCAACTGCTGTGAGCCTATCTGCGGCTTTCATTTTTCTTCCTGAGTAATGGTACATAATTTGAGCTTCGAAATCCTCAACGAGGTCCCATAACCCTTTCTTGTAGTTTTTCAGAGGGTCCCTTCTTTGTTAGGCATGTTGTCTGTTGGACTTGATTACGATTACTCGCTAATCTCCAACACCTGCAATTCTTTATGCCCCTTTTTCTGGCCCAATGAAGTCCATGAATCAGGCCCTCATATTCAACTGGGTTGTTTAATAGGAAAAAATGGAAATTGAAAGCTGAATAATATTTGATTCCTTGAGGTTAAATAAGCTAGCTCCTCCTCATGCACCTTTCCTCTCCTGATCCATCGAAAATATTCCATAACCTCATTGTCATCCGTATGGTTATTTTGTTGATGCTAGGAATAGGCTCGTTTCTTTCATATTCAATAATTCCTACCCATTCTCTACTTCTTGTAGGGAAATCAAATCGTGTACCTTATTTCCCCATTCATCAAGAGTTAAATCTGGATGCTTCAAAATTTGTGTCAGTTTCAATTCTGTGCTTGGAATAATCGTCTTGGTCAAACTTGTGAATAGTTCATTGATTTGGCTTGGAGTATGAGGCTCAATATGAAATTTTCATTTGGTTCGGATCTGATTCGACCTTAGTACCATATCTTTGTTCTGAACAACATTGGTGACCACGGTCAGTAGATAAGTAGCCTCCAATTCTAAGCTGTAAATCCCTTCATACGCATAGGGAAAATATGTGGGTGGCAAATTATCTATCACTGACACATCTTGCAAAATGGGTAATGCGGGCTGCATTCAGGGGTAAGATCCAACTTTTACTCACTTTAATTCACTCACTCCCTCTCCCCGCGTTTCTTCTAACTGTTGTCCATCCATTGCCTACCCCCTTTGATATGCTTCAATTGGAGACCCAGCTAATCAGCTCATTTTCTTGGCATATAGAAACATACTATGCCCAGATCAATCATGCAATTGTGTACTACATTTATCCCCAATGCTTATTAAACATAGAAGTGAGGGGGTTTCAAAACTTTAACATTGTTTCCTCCATTATTCCTTCAAAACAGGCCTTTTGAGCAGCATTTTTGAGGACCTTTTCCTTACATATGCGCCTGCTGTTCGAAGTTGAACCAATTCTTCATTGGCAGCTTGTAAAGATCTCTTTTGTGGCCTGGGATGGTAAAGATCCCCACATTCGATATGTTCACATTCATCTTCTTCATTTGATCAATGATGCTAATGGGGATGAAAGATCTCTTTGTTGTCCTGTGCCTGTACATTCCTTTCTGCACATGGGCAACAACAGTTGGCCTTTGAGCTGGTCTTAAAAGTGGTTTGGGCTGGTCCTTGTCATGTTTGGAACTGTATTTTTCTTACCAACAGACCTTTGTGGATTGAATGGAAGGTTGTATATCACTTGGAGACCAATGACTGCCCTTCACCAATATCCTGTTTTGAGTCTTGTGTTAGCTGCTACATTGAGAAATTGTGTTGATTCATGCCACAAAAAATCCTCAGCTTGCCAATTCGTAGTGCGGTATCATTTGTAGCTGTTTTTGCTGAATGTCCCTTGTTGCTGATTTGTTTCTTGACTCACTTCACTCCTTAAAACCAGTATTCTCAAACCATCAAGGCTGGTTCAAAGCACCCTTTAAAATACATCGATTTGATTGTGAGGTCATTTGCATGGGAACAACACCAATCAATAACTCTTGAGCTATGTTTTTTTTTGGACTGACACTATGCTTTAAAGGCAGATACACCATTGGGGTTATAAGATAGGGCTGAAATTGTCCTATTAGCGTGAGGCGCCTTACTTGGCTTGATTTGACCAGCGGATGAGTTCAATTTGATCTCCTCCTTCACTCAACATGCCAAACAGACATGGAGGATTATTCTAGGAAGGATTTAAAATGTTTTAGGAAGGTAAACTTTTTCAATTGATTCCAATTTGAATTTTTCCAACAATTGACAGAAAACAACTGTGAAAGGGATTGGGATTGATTTTGAAATGTTTTAAATTGTTTTCTTAAGTTTTCTTTGTCAATTTGAGTTCCTTGATAATCTTAACATGCTAAATTTTCATTTTCAAGTTGATTATTATGTGTAGGTCCAAACTGTACATTTTATTAAATTTATTTGCCAGTTTTAAAATTTACAACAGAGATCCATTTCTAGGAAAAATCTGTATATCAATTTTATCATTTAAGTGTGGTATTTCATTTCTAATCTAATCTAATACATTTATTTTTTATAAACAAATCATTTCAAAGCTAAATGCAAAGTCTGATTTCCAATTTAATATATTTCCAAAAGGAATTCAAAAGCAATATATTTCCACGTATTTTTCTTTCCATTTTTCAAAAAAGAGATTCCCTTTTTCATACAATTTGATATTCCAATTCAATCACAACAATGCAAATGAGAGAAGAATCTTGCAATTCTTTATTGATTCAAAATAAAACTTTACATCTTTACATTCTTCTATTTCTTTCTTTCCAATAAACAGAAACAGAAATAAATGTCTTTCACAATTCAAATATACACTTTCATAATCAATTACAACATCTTTTCTTCACAAATATATATTACAATTTCATCCACATCAAGTGGGAAAGGTTACAAATGAATTTGTTTCACAAGGGACTGTCAAAACTACATTTTTCTTTGCTCCAGAACAACAACATGCAAGTTTCCTTTTTCTTCCAATTTGATCACAACAAAAGTGGGGGAAAGGCAATGCTCTCCACCCAACCAAGACATCCAATGAAAGGAGAATCCATCCTTCATCATTGGCCCCCTGAGCCCCAACCACAATACAATAAGAGGTGTGATTCAACCCATGGCAACAACTGGCTTCCACAACACACAACATTCTTTCAACAAGCAAAATTCAATATAAAACACAGTCCAACAAAAACGACAGTTTACAACTGCATGTGAAAACATTCAAAACAACACACATGCTTGATCAAGCAAGCCAAACGAGAAAGGTCTATGGGGGAAGCTACTTATGCCTCCCAATGGAAATTAGGCATCCACCAGTAACAAACCACCACCAAAAAATTCACCACACATATCCTTATGCCCCCCACAAATCCCTCCTTATGCCCCCCACAGATTTCCTTATGCCCCCCACAAAGTAAGAAATGCAAGCTATTTCTTTTCCAAGGTGGATCCCAAACACAAAGTCCCTCCACAAAATTCTGATGCCAATGGCATTCCCTTATGCCCCCCCACATGGATTCCCCATAGCCTTCTCCTACACCATTCCTATGGCAGTCTACCCAACCAGCCAACAAATAAATAAAAACATGCACCATTCACACAACACAACAAGAAAATAACAACATAAAAGAAGAGTTAAACTCCTACCTCTCCATGGTAGCTTTTGTTTCCAAACAACAAGCTTCAATGCCCAAAACACAGTCCCAAAAAAAAATCTCCAAGCATGCAAAGTTTCTCTAAAATCCTTCCAAAAGCAAGAGCTCCAAACACAAAAAAAATGCGCCCCCAAAGAAGTTGCAAAATGATTCAACAACCCAAAACAAGCAAAGAGTTTGAATTTTATAGAAGAGGGAAGAGAAGAGGATGATGTGGATCCATGTAGGATGCCACATCACACATCCTCAACTCAAACACAAAAGACAAAATTTCATTCTCCCAAGCACAATAAAGAGGTGGGTGAAAATATGACAAAGTTACTTGCACACTCCAAAAAGCCCACACCCTAAAGGACTGAAAATTAAATAAAATGTAAGAGAGTGCAATCAAAACTTGCAACATGATTAGTAAAATGCATTATAAAAGTCTAAAATCACCCCTCCAACCATAAGTATGGTTGGTAATTTAAATTTAGAGGTATGGGAAAAGTTTTACTTGTCCCAAAAGCCTAAAAAAAAACCCCCAAGGTCAAATTCGAGTTTCCAAGGAGGTGGAGTGTTTCATACTCCAAAATCTGACTTACACAACTCTTACACAACTTACACATCCCTTACATATTTAATACAAAGAGCCAACAACTTCCATTATTACTTTCCCATATCCCAATTTGATTTATTTAAATTTTAACCATATGATCTCTCACATTAATCTACCACAATTTTAATTAAATAAAAGAATGGGACACATTACTAATAAAATACATACAACAATAATAAAAATTAACCACATTAATAAAATACACAAACCCATGGTCACATATAAAGGTGATCCCCCCATGGGAATCCCTAACAAAAAAAACACAACACAATAAAACAAGTTGCCATGGTGACCTTGTTGAATTCACCTAGAATTCCATTGTGGTTGGTCTCCAATCCCCCGATGTTTGTTGTGATATTTTTAACCTGCAAAACACAAATACCTCCTTCGGCCTCGTGGCCTTATCAGAACATCCAACATGATATAAATATAATCACAAAATCATCTAATATGTGAATCACAACAACATCAAGTAATTTAACATTATCATTTACAATTTATATCAACAACTATATCATCATCATATAATATCCATTTTCTAGATCTACTCATAATATCCAAAATCACATGTCTGAACAACATCCATAAAACATCCATGTCAAATAGTATATCATCATCCACATATGAGTGTCTCTAATAATCATCATGCATCATAACCAAATCAAGATCAACAATAATCCATGATCAAATGTCTAACATCATACTAAATCAAAACATAATAATGTCCATAATGTAATCAACAGTATCAAAATAAGTATCAAAAGGTGTCAAAGGGAAGTGGGCACTACATCCCCCTCCCCTTAGACTCGACTTCCTCCTGGAAGTCACTGGAACAAATGTGGAAACTGAACTCGTAATGAAGTAGCATCCTCCCATGTAGCTGCAATCTCATCATATTTGTCCCACTGCACCTGAACCTAATCAACCTCTCTACCTCGAAGGCCCAAGATCCTATGATCTAGGATGTGAATGGGCTCCACCATCACCTGCCCCTGATCTTGCACCTACAATGATGTCCAATCTAACACATGAGAAGGATCTGCAATATATCTCTTGAGAACTGAAACATGAAAAACATCATGTATGCGAGACAAGTTGAGTGGCAAAGCTAGATGGTAGACCAAAGGGCCGATATGATCCAAGATCTCAAAAGGACCAATGAATCTAGGAGCTAACTTAGAACCTTTTCCATAATGGATAGGGCTCTTGTGTGGCCTGACACGAAGGAACACCTTCATGCCCACATCAAAACTACGGTCGATCCTATGCTGATCTGCATACTTCTTCTACCTGTCATGTGCCTCCTGCAATCTCTACTTGATCAACACCACCTACTGCTCCATGTCCTGTAGAAGAGCTGGTCCAAGAGATACTCTATCCTCTAACCTGTCCCAGCTAAGAGGTGTCCTGCACTCTCTACCATACAAATCCTAAAAAGGAGCCATGCCTATAGAACTCTGAAAACTATTGTTGTAGGAAAACTCCACTAAGTACAGGTACTCCTCCCATTTAGACTGCTGATCCATCACATACATCCTGAGCATGTCCTCTAAAATCTGATTCACCCACTCAGTCTGTCCATCTATCTCAGGGTGATATGTTGTGCTGAAGTTGATTCTCATCCCGAGGACATACTGCATGGTAGTCCAGAAATGTGAAGTGTACAAAGGATCGCGGTCACAAATGATCTTCCATGGAATCCCGTGCAACCTGACAATCTCATCCAAATATACTTGTGCCACTACTCTAGCTGTATAAGTGGTCTTCACTGGAGAAAAGTGAGCCACTTTTGTCAATTTATCAACCGTGACCATAATGGCGTCATGGTGATATCTCGACATCGGTAGCCCAACAATGAAATCCATGGAAATGGTGTCCCACTTCCATTCTGGTATAGCATGAGGATAAAGAAGGCCTGCTGGATGCTGATGCTTGGCCTTAACTCTCTGGCACTCTAAACATCATGACACAAACTGGGCCATGTCTCTACGAAGTCCTCTCCAATGATACAACTGTCTCAAGGTGGCGTGCATCTTCTTCACCCCGGGATGGGCTGAATAGGGTGCACGATGTGCCTCTACCAAGATGTCCTACCTCAAGCCTCCATCTCTGGGAACATATATCCAGCCTCTGTGCCTGAGAAGACCATCTACCTCTAAGGAAAAACCATCAAACTTCCCCTCAAGGGGTCTCTGTGACTCGATCTCTGCTCGTACTGTAATGTAGAAGCTATCAAGAGGAAGCTACTAAAGAATCCTGCTCCACAAATCTGTGCTCACTGAGGTGGCCATAGCCACATGTCTCTATCTACTGAGAGCATCTGCTACCACATTCTCCTTCCCCTTCACATGCTCTATCTCCATGTCATACTCACAAAGCAACTCCATCCAATGCCACTGACGAGTGTTGAGATTGGGCTGCGTGAAGAGGTGGTGAAGACTCAAATGATCTGTCCTGAGTGTGAATCTCCTACCAAGAAGAAAGTGTCTCCATCTAACCAAAGCATGCACAACTACCGCAAGCTCAAGATCATGAGTCAGATAATTAAGCTCATGATCTTTGAGTTTGTGAGACTCAAAAGCCACTACTCTACCCTCCTGCATCAACACACCTCCAAGCCCTGCTAAAGAAGCATCTGTGCAAACAAAGAACTCACCCTGTGGATCTGGCACTACAAGAATAGGTGTTGTAGTGAGGCACTCCTTCAGTGTCCTGAAGGCCTGCTCACATCTGTCTGACCAAACAAACTTCTTCCCTTTCCTCTGAAGGGAAGTGATAGGGTGTGCAATCTGAGAGAAGTCCTGAACAAATCTCCTGTAGTAACCTACTAATCCCATGAAGCTGCACACCTCGGTCACTGTAGTGGGTGCTGGCCAATCCATAATGGCTCTAATCTTGGAAGGATCGATGGTGATACCTTCCCCAGAAATGATATGACCCAAATACTGCACCTCTGTCTGAAAGAAATGCACACTTCTCCAAGTTCCGTAAAGTTGCTGCTCACAAAGACACTGAAGAACCTGGTGAAGGTGCCCCTCATGCTCCTCATGTGTACGTGAGTATATCAAAATGTCATCTAGGAAGATGAGCATGAAGTGATCTAAGAAGGTCCTGAATACCCCATTCATCAAACTCATGAACACTGTGGGGGCATTAGTCAAACCAAAAGGCACCACTGTGAACTCATAGTGCCCATATCTCATGTGGAAGGTGGTCTTATGAATGTCCACCTCTGAAATCCTCAGCTGATGGTACCCTGACTTAAGATCAATCTTAGAGAAAACTGTGGCTCCCTTCATCTGATCAAACAAGTCATCAATACGAGGAAGGGGATAACGATTCTTGATCATTACCTTGTTCAGCTGGTGGTAATCAATACACAACCACAAGGATCCATCCTTCTTCTTCACAAAGATCACTGGTGCACCCCAAGGGGATACACTAGGATGGATAAGGCCTTTCTCCAAAAGGTCCTCAAGCTACAACTTGAGCTCACAGAGCTCTGGGGTGGTCATCCGATAAGGTGCTCGTGAGATAGGCTCTGCTCCAGGAACTAGATCTATATGAAAATCAATCTCACGTGGGGGTGGTAACCCTGGTAGCTCCCCTAGAAAGACATCTGCAAACTCTCTCAAAATGGGATGATCATCTAGCGATGGTCCACTAGACCCATCCTCTGATCTGTCACTAACTGTAACAACATACATCTGACAACCCCATCGCACACACCGTTTAAGCTGCATATAGCGGAGATGGTGTGAATAGAAATGGGTCTCCTGACCCCTGAAATCACCGACTCAACTCCCAAATCATCTACACAAGATATAGTCTTGTGTTAACAATCAATCCTAGACCTATGTGTAGATAACCAACCCATACCCAAAATGACTCCATACGAGCCCAAAGGAAGGATACAGAGATCTGAGGTAGTGGTGAAAGGTCCCAAATCCACTACACACTCCTTAACTAAGGAGTCTACAGAGATCTTGGCTCCAGAAGCCATCTCGACATCCCAACTAAGACCCTACCTAACTGCCACCAGCCTGCATCACTCTACTAAAGATGGTGCAATGAAAGAATCAGAAGAACCAGAATCAAACAATACAGAGGTAGGAATACCACCAATGCTACCTGTGGTCTCAATGACTGTGCTTTGGTGCTCTGCCTGGTGGTTCTCAACCACTGCATAAATCCTATGGCTATGTCCCATGTCACCAACAGGACTGGCTCAAAAATCTGTCTTACCCTTGTTGTTAGGGTTTTGTGGGAAATCTCTCCAAAAGTGTCCAGTAACTCCACAACCAAAACATCCTCCTGATCCTCCCCAATGAGTAGCACCTCCAGTAGGTGCCCTAGAAGTCTGTGGCATGGATCCTGATGATCCAGCTATGGTCTGCTGAGGTCTCTACTAGTGATCTCCACTGACTGAGCTCTAGGTCCACCCTGTGTCCTGATGGGACCCCTAGGAGGAGGCCCCATACTCTGACCTCTCTGTGCATCAGCTCTCTGTGGAGGTCTATGAGGTGGGTGGGACTGCTGCTACTGTTGTGGCCTAAAGGATGACTGTGTTGAACCCTGGCCACCATGAGGAAGGGGTACTGACCCCCTCGATCTACCATCCTGCATCTATTGTATGTGGCTCCTGACTCGGTCTCTAGCCTGCTGGGTCTTTCCTCGAGTCTCCTCTGTGATATAGGCCTTCTCGATGGCCTCAGCTAATGTCTGTGGGTAGTGGATCCGTACTGCACCTCCAATATCTAAATTCAGGCCCTAGATGAACCTGTGAATCCACACCTACTCATCCTGCATATACTCAACATACTGGAGTAGATCCAAAAATCTACTCTCATACTCTGCTACTGAAAGAGATGCCTGTCGGAGGTCATGGAACTCATCGATCCTCTACTGTATGAACCTCTGTGACAAATACCTACTCCTGAATCTCTCCTCAAATAGCTCCCAGGTCACTGTCTCAGAATCTACATGGAGCTTCTACTCCTCTGTCCTCCACCATACTCCTGCTCCATCCCTCAGTAGATGGATCACAACATGAGCTTTCGTGTTGCTAGAACAAGGACAAAGCTTGAAGCAACCACTCAAGCTCACTAGCCAGGCCTCTACCTGAAATCCACCCATGTCACCTGAGTAATGTGAGGGCTGAAGCTTCAGGATCTCCCTGATGTGATCTACAGCTGTGGTCTGATGGCCTCTAGGTCTCTCTGCATGCTCATCCCTAAGCCTAGGGCTCTGAGACCTCTCTTTATGCTCTGGAACTCTGTCACCCTGTCCCCTAGGTGGTGACTCTACTCTGGCTGACTCCTGCATGGGAGTTCTCTCCTCTATGCTCCTCGTTGGGTCGAGGAGATACCTGACCCTCAATGGAAGGGGCTCTGTCATGACTAGCTGCATGTCCTCCTCCTAATCCTCCACGTAGAGCGGCATTGACATCCTAAAGAGTCTACAAAATCTGGGGTAGGATAGTTGTTACACCCTGATCAGTGGGTGGTGGTGGTGGTGGTAAGTCTGAGTCTCTGTGAAAATTCCCCTCACCCCATCTAGCCTCCTGCACAGACCAAAGTGAGAGTTAGTTCATTTTTCTAAGTTTTATTCAATTTCCATGTTTACTAAAATATACAATTTCTAAACTAAGTTGTTTTCTAGATTTAAAAGTGTGCTAGGTTTAAGTTTCATGTCCCAAGTTTTCTAGTGTGCCCAATGGTCCAAGATTTTGAACCACTGCTCTGATACCAAGTGTGATGCCCATTAAAACAACCCACTTGAGACCCAAGAAACAACCTAGGGTTAGTTAGGAAAATTATGGAATAATTTTTTTTTATTAGAAGTGTCCACAACCAGGTTGCAAGACAACAGTTGACACTAACAGGTTCTGGAACAAGTTCTAAAATTACTAGAACATACTTTTCTTTATTAACAATTATCAGAGGTCACAAGGTCCAAATTTTAGGGTTAGAAGTTTCAGTTAGGTTCAGGGGGTAAATTATCACCATACCCACTCTCTAACAGGCTCAGAGTTTCAACTTGATTTTTCTCACACTTAAACACATTCAAAATTTCCCTAAATCATTCCCATTGGATAGGAAATTTTCTCACCTTTCCAATGATATAAAGAAGTCCTCCTAACTCCTTGTAAAACTCCAGATATGGGCCGGCGGACTTTAGGGGTCAAATTTTCCCCAAGGGGACACGTGTCGAGTGGGGAAGAAAACCCATTTTGGGTTGGTGGGTCGGGGTGGTGTTTGAAATTTTTCCTTGCATGGGGAGCAAATTCCACATTTCTCCCACCTGCCCATGGGTCCTCCAAGGACACGTGTCGGGCTCTGAGCCAAGCAGGGAGAGAAATGAGGGAAGGGCGGGGTGGGAGAAGTTGGGAAAATTTCACCAAAGGGGGAAAAAATTCCAATTTAGTGCCCATGTGCCCATGGGTCTGCCAGGGACATGTGGCACTCCAAGCCAATGGCATGGGGAGAAGAGAGAGGGAGGGTGGGGTGGTGGGGTTAGTTGGGGGAATTTCACCAAAGGGGGGGAAAGGGGGTAAAGGACGTGTGGGTCCGCGTCCCGCGGAAGGGACTTTCCAAGGCGAGGGCGGGAGTGCGGGGCCGTGGGAAAAAAAAAATTTTTCCAAAACAAAAATTTTCAAAAAAAAAGGTTGCGAGGGTTCCCCCCCTCCACTATCACCCCATGCTGCCACGTGGCAGCCTCGATGGATGGATTTGCGGGCCGGCGGGGGAAAAAAAAAAAATTTTCCAAAATTTTTAAAAAGGCCCAAGGGACAAAATGATGCCGTGCCTCCACCGCTTGCCCTATGAGGACATGTGGTAGCCTCTGATTGGCTGCGGGCTGGTGGAGGAAATTTTAAAAATTTTCCTCAGAAATTTTTCAAATTTTTTTTCTAAGGATATTTTGACTGGAAATTTTTTGGGCCGCGGGCCCGCCAGGGAAAATTTTCCCAAATTTTCCCGCCAAGGCAGGAAAACTTCAAAGGGCCATAACTTTCGCTAGAAAGCTCAGTTTTGGGAAAACGAGGACTTTCTGGAAATCTCTCGATGCCCTCTTTGCACAAGAATCATAAATTTTACATTTTGATAAGGTTTAAGGGGTCAATTTTATGAAAATGATCTGCAGGATTTTAAAAGCCAACTAGTAAATTTTAACTTATAAAATTTGATTCAATTTGATCTCCTCCTTCACTCAACATGTCAAATAGACATGGAGAATTTTCTAGGAAGGATTTAAAGTGTTTTAGGAAGGTAAATTCACTCAATTGATTCCAATTTGAATTTTTCCAACAATTGACAGAAAAATGACTGTGAAAGGACTATGAAAGCATTGGGCTCGATTTTGCAATGTTTTAAATTGTTTTCTTAAGTGTTCTTTGTCAATTTGAGTTCATTGATGTATAGCATGCTAAATTTTAATCATTTCCAAGTTGATTATTATGTGCAGGTCTGAACTGTACATTTTAATTAAATTTATTTGCCAGTTTTAAAATTTACAACAGAGATCAAAGAGAGATTCATTTTAAATATGTATATCAATTTTATCATTCAAGTGTGGATTATTTCATTTCTAATCTAATCTAATACATTTAGTTTTTATAAACAAATCATTTAAAAAATTCAATCCTAAATTGTAAAGTCTAAATTTCCAATTTAATATATTTCCAAAAAGAGACATTAGCAATATAATTCAATTTCATACGTATTTCTTCTTTTTTCCATTTTTCAAACAGAGATTCCAATCACAATTTGATATTCCAATTCAAATTCAAACAATGCAAATGAGAAAGATCTTGCAATTCTTTATTAATTCAATTATACAACTTTACATCTTTCCATGTTTGAATGCAAATAACAGATTTCTATTTCTTTCCAATAAACAGAACAAATATAAGTGTCTTTCACATTCGAATGTACAACTTTCATAATCAATTAAGGCATAATTTCTTCACAAAAATACATTAAAATTTCATCCACTTCAAGTGGGAAAGGTTACAAATGAATTTGTTTCACAAGGGACTGTAAAAACTATCTTTTCCTTTGCTCCAGAACAACAACATGCAAGTTTCCTTTTTCTTCCAATTTGATCACAACAAAAGTGGGGGAAAGGCAATGCTCTCCACCCAACCAAGACATCCAATGAAAGGAGAATCCATCCTTCATCATTGGCCCCCGAGCCCCAACCAAAATACAATAAGAGGTGTGATTCAACCCATGGAAACAACTGGCTTCCACAACACACAACATTCTTTCAACATGCATAATTCAATATAAAACATAGTTCAACACAAAATAATAGTTTACAACTGCATTTGAAAACATTCAAAACAAAACTCAGGCTTGATCATGCAAGCCAGAGGAGCAAGGTCTATGGGGGAAGCTACTTATGCCTCCCAATGGGAATTGGGCATCCACCAGTAACAAACCACCAATAAATTTCACCACACATATCCTTATGCCCCCCACAAATCCCTCCTTATGCCCCCCACAGATTTCCTTATGCCCCCCACAAAGTAAGAAATGCAAGCTATTTCTTTTCCATTGTGGATCCCAAACCCAAACTCCCTCCAAAAAATTCTGATGCCAATGGCATTCCCTTATGCCCCCCCACATGGATTCCCCATAGCCTTCTCCTACACCATTCCTATGGCAGTCTACCCAACCAGCCAACAAAAATAAACAAAACATGCACCATTCACACAACACAACAAGAAAATAACAGCATAAAATAAGAGTTAAACTCCTACCTCTCTATGGTAGCTTTTGTTTCCAAATAGCAAGATTTAATGCCAAAACACAGTCCCAAAACAACAATCTTCAAACATGTAAAGTTTCTCCAAACTCCTTCCAAAATCAAGAGCTCCAAACAAGCAAAAATGTGCCCCCAAAGAAGTATGCAAAATGATTCAACAACCCAAAACAAGCAAAGAGTTTGAATTTTATAGAAGAGGGAAGAGAAGAGGATGATGTGGATCCATGTAGGATGCCACATCACACATCCTCAACTCCAAACACAAAAGACAAAATTTCATTCTCCCAAGCACAATAAAGAGGTGGGTGAAAATATGACAATTTACTTGCACACTCCAAAAAGCCCACACCCCAAAGGACTGCAAATTAAATAAAATGTAAGAGAGTGCAATCAAAACTTGCAACATGATTAATAAAATGCATTATAAAAGTCTAAAATCACCCTCCAACCATAAGTATGGTTGGTAAATTAAATTTAGAGGTATGGGACAAGTTTTACTTGTCCCACAAGCCTCCAAAAACAGCCCCCAAGGACAAATTCGAATTTCCAAGGAGGTGGAGTGTTTCATACTCCAAAATCTGACTTACACAACTCTTACACAACTTACACATCCCTTACATATTTAATACAAAGAGCCAACCACTTCCATTATTACTTTCCCATATCCCAATTTGATTTATTTAAATTTTAACCATATGATTTCTCACATTAATCTACCACAATTTAATTAAATAAAAGAAAGGGACACATCACTAATAAAATACATACAACAATAATAAAAATTAACCACATTAATAAAATACACAAAACCCATGGTCACATATAAAGGTAATCCCCCCCATGGGAATCCCTAATAAAAAAAAAAACACAACACAATAAAAGAAGTTGCCATTGTGACCTTGTCAAATTCACCTAGAATTCCATTATGGTTGGTCTCCAATCCCCCGATGTTTGTTGTGATATTTTTAACCTGCAAAACACAAATACCTCCTTCGGCCTCGTGGCCATATCAGAACATCCAACATGACATAAATATAATCACAAAATCATCTAAATATGTGAATCACAACAACATCAAGGCAATTTAACATTATCACTTACATTTTTATATCAACAACTATATCATCATCATATAATATCCATTTTCTAGATCTACTCATAATATCCAAAATCACATGTCCAAACAACGTCCATAAAACATCCATGTCAAATAGTATATCATCATCCACATATGAGTGTCTCTAATAATCATCATGCATCATAACCAAATCAAGATCAACAATAATCCATGATCAAATGTCTAACATCATACTAAATCAAAACATAATAATGTCCATAATGTAATCAACAGTATCAAAATAAGTATCAAAAGGTGTCAAAGGGAATCTAGGAAAGAACAAGCTTAAACAATAATCATGATTGAATCAAGAATATGCACTACTCAATTACACATAGGAATGACACTTAGATTCAACCAATGTCTTCCATATATTATTTAAACATATAATTTCCTTACAATAATGGTCAATCTATACCGATGCGTGCATGGATCCCATATAGTAATCCAATCATATGCACATATCTCTTTATCATTTCCTCTTACGCTTTGCATATACCTATATATCTCTCCACTATTGTGTGATTCACATCATATATATAAAGTGGGGACTTTCCCTTCACTTATTATTTATTCTAAAAATAGGGTGCATGCTATTAATAGCCATGGGCCATTTACATGCATAGCCACACATGCAAGTGTGCTATCTATAGACCTCTTACAGTTAACTAAAGGGATAATCCTATTCTTAGCTAGTCTTCATGCAAAACAATTTGATACGATCCTCTAAATATAGACAATGTGTGGCGCGCATGTCTTTGCATCATTGGTGTGTTCCGCATGCCATATTCTAAAAATAGGTCTTCATGCTTAAAATCGGCTAAGTCCTAAAAGATGAACTTGCCCTCCACACGTGTGTTCTTCCTATCCATTCGCGCACTTAAACCTGGCCTATTTTCCCATGCAGACTTCTTGTGTAAGTTTTTTCAAGTGTCCTCTGATCAACATTACCCCACACTAATCTCATTATCACCCCGACAATGGGTGTCTCCAAAAACTGAAGTAAAAAATATAAGAATGGGAAGAATAAGAAAGAATGTAGATGAATAAAGAATTTTTATGAGGCATCCTCCTCTCTATCAATTTGAAAGATCAACTATGGATACTCCTTTATATTTTCCTTCAAGGCCTGCCATTTAATGAGTGCCTTGTTGTACTTTTTCTAGAATTTCTAAAACAATGGACTCCAATTCATCCCTCACAATCTCCCCTTTTTCATTTTGCAGAACCAACAAAACACAAGACATTGAGGTCATTCTTCCTTCTAGAATATCCATCTTTTACACAATGAGATTCCCAATCTCTTCCAGCCGAGTCTTGTGTGGCTCTTGTGCTACTACTAGGGCCTTGCACTTCTACTTAACCATTGATAATCTTTCTATGCTACTCAATGTTTCTTCCTTCATTTCTCTTTGGACCTCATTGTTTTCTTCTAGGGTCTTTATGTTGACAAGAACCTCTGGAGCTATGAAGATGTTCAAAGCCTAGTCTTCTTTCTTCAATTATTCTTGTAGCACTTGTAGCAGCCCTTCATAGGATGTAATATTTTGCATCACTGAAGCTTTCTCTCATTCTACCTCTTGTTCTAGTAGATTCCTTGGCACTGGCATGTGCAGAGGTTAATCTTCAAGTACAAAGTCCACCAAATTTCCTACATAATGTATCACTAAGGGAAACATATGTGGTACCTTGGTCTCCAAGTATGGCCTAGCTCTTATGAAATTGTCTCCAATCACCTCTGCGATGCTAATAAATACTTCATTCTTTATATGTGTTAATTCACTCTCTTGCGTTATGCATGCTATATCAGCATCCTTTGTCTTTAACTCCTCGTGCACCACTTTTATCATTGCATCTTTGTCCATGTTTCTTCTCATAACTTCAGTAGATACCTACACCAATGCATTAATTACCTACTCATCTGACATGATGGTAGGCTTTACTATCATATGTCTAGCTTGGGGTGCCTTCTTCAGCCATCTTGAAATGCATGACTCTTTGCATACATCAAATTCAGGCTCATCCATGTGGGTATGCATTGACCATGAGAGTTTATTTCTATTGCAAATTCTTTCCATATCCCCATCCATTAATTCCTAACCAAATAAATTATTTTATTCAACAGTGCTTTGGAAACGTGCACGGATGATTTTTCTAGTGTCCTCTGCATAGCCCATGAGTGGTGCACTATGGTTCCCACTCATCCTCTTCCATCTAGGACCCTTGGGAATTTTAGCTTTAAGGTTAGGATCCTATCCCGTTACACCTTGAGTATTCACATGCACAGATATAGAGGTTTCCTTCTCTCATTCTTCTTCATCCTTCATCTCTTCATATTTTTGTTCTTCCTCATTTTGTGGCTCTTCTTCTTACTCAATCGGGGTAGGAGATGCATGCTTTCTCTCCCCTAATTCCTCTGCTTCTTCATCCAACTTAAAATTTCTTCTCCTCTTTAGCTCAGTGACCTCCTTTTGTGGAGATAGACGAGGTGATTTCCTTACCATTTGTGGGGTTCCACCTTGAGTCCTTGTGCATCTGAATACCTTCTTAAATCTGTGCTCCCAATGCTCAACTTCTATATATTTCTCTTCATCCTATCCCTGAGATGGAGTGGTCACGCATTGTGACTCTTCTCTATCATATGGTTGCTTTCTTCTGTGCTCCAAGCCTCCAATATCTTCACGTTCCTCTTCTTCATCCTATACTTCAAAATTTTCTATGGGCCTTTGTGCCAATATGTTTTCCATTGTGTGCTTACACTTCGGTGGCCCTAGGAGCGTGAATTCATTCTCCACATAATTATTTTTCTCCATCTTAGGCTTGAGCTAAATATACACTAATTTTTCCCCTATATCTACTACAGCTAGACTTATTGGATTCATATTCAATACCTTTGAAATGAGCCTCTCGACATAGGAACTTCTTCCTAGATATAAATAATTCTTCCTCAACATGTGGTAGTCGTATTCTACCTTATCTACATTGAATACTATTCAGTGTGTGTCTATGAATCTGTGAACAGATGCTTAGAAATAAATTATAGTGAATGCATAAGGTAATTTACACTAAGGGCTCCATACTCCATCTCTCATTGGGAAGCACGTGATGTAGAAATGTTGATATACAACAAACCAGACTTGTTTCCCCACTACTGATGATAGGTACTTCGGGATGTGCCAATTTCATGTGAAACTTTTTGTAGCATTTCTCCGCCCTTTTTTTGACATCATCTCTCATGGACCCTTTACATAGGTACTTATTAAACCTTTCAACTGGTGACTTATTCTCCATTGGGTATTCCCATACCTTTTCCTTCGTCCTATCTGGTACTTCAATTTCCATAAATACCAGTGATAATAGAATAGCCCCAAATCTGATCTTTGCTCCTTTGTGTGCTTCCTCAACTATTTTCTCTGCAATATAGCCTACAATATTTTAGACTTCTCCTTCTGACATCTTACACACAATGTGTAACCACATAGTATTTACCTGTGACAACCACTCTTGGTCATTAAAATTTGTAACAAGGTGTGTCGTGGCTTGCACAACCAGATAGGGTACTTCAACTTGTCTATATCCATACTGTGCACACCCTTCAGGTACCCCAACTCTTGCCTAGTATTTAAGATCATGGATTTATCTGTTAGATCATTTTTTACATCCTCTCATGTGGCCTTAAAAAAATTCACCATTGAGATAAGCACGGATGAAATTCTAACTCTACATCTTGCAAAGTAGAAGAATTCGTCATTCACTCTTCTCATTAGTCACTGGTACAAGGGCTCATACTTCCCAAAATATGGAAGCTCATATAATTGGTAGACCCCAATTTTCTTTAGAATCTTCTCACTTACATCATCATAAACCAACATTTCATCTGTCGTATGTTGTTCATCCTTGTAGTGAGCAAGGAATTGAACTCCTTGTTCTCTGAGGTACTGTGATTGTATTCACTTACTTTTCTCTTTCTGATGTGTGAATCCCATTCCTAGCCGATGATGACTCCTTCTAGATATTACATTTATGAAAAATTTCTTTCGGGTGCCATCTCTTCCTCCTCGATGACCACCTTATTTTTTCCCTTTTTTTCCTACTACAACTTCCTTCTTGGGTGCCATTTTTACCTTGCAATTGTCTCCTCTTTAACTCTACAATTTATGAATCGAATCCTAGCTCAATTTAATCGTGCCCTAGATGGAAACTTCTTGCCCTAACTCTTCTCTGTCACCTTTCTTCACTCAAACCCTTCACCACCAGGGATGCAAGATTATTTTTGCATAGATATTTTTGTCACGCTTGGTTTCACACCATTTGCACCTTAACCCAATCACTTGGCTCTTTGCACTGATCTTTTTCCTCAAATACTCTTAGTCGCAACAGTAAAAATGAATTCACATTCCATCCTTATATAGTTTTTCAAATTTTGATGCATTTATTGCTCCTTCACCTACCAAATATCCTCTCATTCATTGAAAAAATTTGTTCGTTTCACATGGTACATGTTTGCACCCCAACTATAACCTTCTAGCGCACCTTCCTACCCTCTAGTCACAAAATTCTCTTTAGCATGTTCCTTTACGCCCAAGTACCTTATCACTGTACCTTCTCTTGGTAGTTATTACGGCCTCAGCTTACCTCACATTATACTGTCCTTTCATTTATCTCAATCCTTGGTCACTTTTGAGAATAAATCTTCTTTTGACTTAAAGCACACCCATAGCAGCTTATTCCTTTCACCTTTCAATTCCCATAGTATTTTACTTAGAAGACTACAACCACCCCACACTAACAGTATGTGCAGTCCTCTACGCATAAACATTCTTCACATAGTAATTAGCTTTAGGCACGCAAGCGTGCATATTACACAAGAAAAAAAATTAAATTGACAAAGCATAACGACTATGAAGGAAATACATTAAGGAAATACATAATTGAAAACCTAATCTAAATGGCAATACTGCCTTATTATAAACACCACGAAGACATATTTATATTAGGGCTTTAGCCTACTCCCGTTAAAGTAATCGGGTAGCTGTGTTCCATCAAGTGCTTCTAACTAGAAGGCACCTGATTCAATTATGTAAGAGATGACATACGGCCCCAACCAATGTACTTTGAGCTTGCCTGGATGGTGCAAGAACTTAGAGTCATAAAGACGTACCATTTGTCATAATACTAACTTATTTTCCTTTATATTTCTGTCATGCAATGCTTTCTTCCTAGCCTTTTATTACTTTTGACTCCATCGTGTTATGGCTTGTTTCTCATCCAAATGAATCATCTTTTCAATCTGATCTTCTAAAGCGTGCTCATTAGCTAGACCTCTAGCACGTGCAATACATAAAGAAGGTAACATAAATTCTATAGGGAGAACAGATTTGATGCCAAACACCAACTGAATTTGTGTGGCCTTGTTCAATCTCTTATAAGTTGTTCTATATGCCCAAAGAATAACTGAAACTTTATCATCCCAATCCTTTCTTCCAAAATCACAAATTCTTGTCAATGTCTAGCTCAAAATCTTGTTGAAAGCATTAGCATTTCTATTTTCCTAAGGATGATACGGTGTAGTTTTATATTATGTAACCATAAACTCATCTAATAGGATCTTGATTGTCTCATTCAAAAATTGTGTACCCCTATCACTTGTAAAGCTTAAAGGACATCCATATCTTATAAGAACATTATCCCATAAAAAGCTAGCTATTGTAGTTGTTGTATAATCCTTCGTAGGTGTCGTTTCTGCCCACCTTGTGAGATAATCTATACAAGTAATAATATAGCATGACCCAGTCCTGCAAGGGGATGGTGAAATAGGTCCTACAAAATCAATGGCGCATTTCTCAAATGGTTCTGTACTGATAATAGGTGTCAGTGGAATTTCATTTATTTTTTCCTAGTTTTCCTAGGCACTGACAATGGTCACACACCTTACAATATTATTTATAGTATTTATACAATGTCTCCCACCATAATCCAGCAAGTAGGATCTTTTGGGTAGTTGCATCATTTTCATAGTGTCCTCCTGCAATACAACCATGGGCTTCTTCTATAATATCCTTGTGCTCATGCTCTAATACACAATTGTGTGATACTTCATCTCTACCTAACTTGTAGAGGTCACCACTAATTAACATAAATGGTGCTACACATATAGCAATTTGTTTCTTTTATATTTCTTTCATTCCTACTAGTGCCATAAAAATCTGTAGAAATCCAACAAGGTATTCTAATTTTAATAGTGCCATTGTAACATATATAATTGTGCATCTGGCATGGTTTCTTCAATTGTCTGTTCTTCCTCTCCTGAGTTGATTCTAGATAAGCGGTATGGTCCGGAGTTACTTTTCCCTGGGTTCACCACAACTGTGAAATAAAACTCTTGAAATAAGAGTACCCATTTACATAAGTACCCCTAAGAGATGGGCTTGTTTACCAAGTACTTCAATGTCATGTGATCCGTATAGATTACAAATGGTGTAGCTAGCAAACACTGTCAAAACTTGTGTAATGCATAGATCATTGACAAAGCTTCGCTCTCTATAGTTGTATAATTCTATTCATCATGAGTCAGCTTCCTACTAGAAAAGTAGATAGGATGATTGACAATACCTTCTCCAGGTTCAAATAATATTGTGCCAATGTTCGTGCCAGAGGTGTCCACATGTAAATTAAATGGTTTTTCCCATGAAGGAAAATGTAGGATAGGCATAGTAGTAAGTTTCTATTTCAATGTTTCAAATGCACGGTGTTGTGATTCTCCCTAATAGAATGTACCTTTTCCTTTCAGTAACTCCTCAAAAGGTGTGAAATTTTTTGCATATCCCTTGATGAATTTTCTATAATATCCTATATGACCTAAAAATCCATGTACCTCGCTCTAACTGGTAAGTGCTTCCAACCCTAAAATGACTGTAACCTTAGCTAGATCAACAAGAAATCCTTCCTTATAGATTATGTGTCCCAATAGTATTCCAAAAGGTGTAGCAAATATTTTTTACTTCTTGATGTTCCAAGAGATACTCAATTATCTTCACCATTCAAAAATTAAGCACAAATTTTCATAGTGATCCTTAACAAGCCCATATATTATCCAATCATCAAGGTAGACCTATAAGAAGTTGTGAATAAAATCTTTGAATGCTTGAAAAACTATGCATGAGAATACAGCAAGTGCGTTTTTCAATCCAAAAGGCATCACAGTATAGGAAAACCTATCCCATTTAGTAGTAAAATATGTCTTTTCTTGATCCTCTTGAGCAATCCTAACCTGATGATACTTGGAAAACCCATCTGTGAAGGAATATATTTCATGCCCTATAACTCCTAGTATTTCCTTAGTAAATGGCGTACGGAATGGGTCCATTACACATGTAGCATTTAGCTCCCTGTATTCCACACATATTCTTATTCATCCATCCTTCTTGATACTAATCACCATTGGAATAACCCATTATGACTCATCAAGGGGCTTGATAATTCCTGATTTCAACATTTTATCAATTTCTTCGTTTACCTTTTCACGTAAATTAGGATTCATTCTGTAAGGTCTCTTTCTCACTAGACATGCACCTTCCTTAAGTTTTATCTTCATTTCCCCAAGTGATTCATACATGCCTTTAAGTACATGATACCCTCAAGGGAATCAGTCCTGGGAATCCTGGAGTAACTCTCAGCCTCCGATCCTATATTGACCTTCTTTGTCTTCAGTGGTTCATGGTATGCATGTGTATCCTTATTTGCACTATCCAAGACCTTGCGCGCCTCCTGTGAATGTTCAATATCTAGGTTCTCAACTTCCTCATCATCCATGATGTACACCATATTTCCTTTTTGTTTCTCAAGGAAAAAACATTCAAGAAATATGGAGTCTTTTCCTTCTTCTTCAAAATGTGTGCCTAATTTTGTCTCACCAAATAATTCATGTATGAGTCCCTCCACCTTTTCACTATCTCCCATTTAACCACTTGACAAATTCTAATGCTTCTTCTATTATTCATTGCGAAGAAAAGTAGTCAAAGGTCTGGATCATTCCTGCAGTCAAAATTTTCCAGTTTATAGTCTCTTGATGTACTTCTACATATACATACCAAGTGCATGCATACCCTTGTAGAGTGGAATAAAATTTATACACATAGAGTGAAGGTGGTAATACTTTCTGTCCTACTGTCTAGAGTCTCTCACACTACTAAATGTGGTTTTGAACAGGTTGATCACCATTATAAGTGTAATTATACGTAGGTGAATTACTTCTTACAAACCTGGTAGATATGGCGATTCTAATCTCCTTCCACTCCATAATATTATCTCTGTGAACTACCCACCAACGTGCTCCTGTCCTGCACAAGATATATACTAACATGTCTCTTCTCTTTTCCTAGTCTATCCACTATGTCTCCATGGCTTGTAATAATACAAGAAGATCTTCTGCTCCTGTATACCAAAGTACTGTGCTACTTATCCACCAAATGCAATGAAGTCCATTCTTATGTGCAACCAAGCTTTTTACCTTGCGCCCTACTAGTTCATATGTACCATGATCCCAATTGTCATAAGTAATACTTGTAGTATCACTAATAGAGTGAGAATCCTCCCACTATAGGATGCCTTCCTTTTATGGCTCATTAACCTCTGGGTCCTGAATAATGCATACATAGATTATTTTTAAGTCCTCCTCACTTAGAGGCTCAACATATGGTGTATACTTCCCATCTGTTAAAGGTATCACAACCATTTCCACCTTGTTATCATAGCTGATATACCCCTTATCTAATCTCAAGTCAACATTATTCTCATAACACCAAGGGCATCCAAGCAAGGTTGGAAAACTATATGCTTCTGTAAGTGCTAAAACCTCAAAATCCCCAATGAATTTGTCCCCTTTTATGGTTATAGATGCATCCTTCAAAACTCCTATGGGAGTGGCCTTAGTCCTATCTTCTATAAACAACACATTAGATGATGGTTGTAATGGAGGTCTCCCCATTTGTACCCATGCATAGAAAGTAAGCACATTGAACTCCACACTTGTATCGATCAAAATATTTCTCAACAGTCATCCATCTACAACAACATTAAGAGTGGTCTCTTTATCATATTCAATGCTATTAGGGGGAATATTTGCATGTAGGATCTACCATTCATTCTCAATGTTTTCACATGGAGTATTCCCCCTCAACCAATTCCCTAGTAATGGAATAATATTCTCCTGGCACAACATTTTACACACCTCTCTGATGTCATCAATATTAGAGGGGACCTTCCCTTCTTCTTTCTTTTGTTCCATATTTCTAGATTGATATTTTAAACATTATATTTCACCATGAAGATTTATGAGGACCTCCATGGTCTCTTGATAGACTTCCTTCTGATGGGTAGGATCTAGGTACCTTGCATGAATAACCTCCTCCTTAATGATTGTAGGCTTCTAGCACGATTCCTCTCTTGCACATTCTGGTTCAGCACGTGTGGTAATCTTCACGGTTAAGGCCTCAGGTTCTGGTGCTATCTGGGGCATCCAATGATTTTTCTCTGCTTGTTGGATCCTAACCATCCTTACGCCTTTGTTTTCTTACTTATGATGTTTTTTGAGATGCTCATATAAGTCTAGGCACTCCTCATAACTATGATTCTTTCCATAGAAAAAACATGTAACATTCTAGGGACATTCACTCCGATAATGATCAGGGGATCTGCATGTATAGCACATTCCATTAGGAAAATTGCTTCTTCCTCTAGATACCATGGCCTCATCCTCTATATCCACCTCAATATCCACATCCTCTTGCATGACCTCTTTAAAAACAACCCTTATTCCTGTCATAGCATGGTTGATTATAATCCTAATCATGGTGCTCATTCTTGTTCTTAGATTTATCCATTATACTTGTCTATCATACCCTAATGTCTATAGCATCATGAATATAACCAATCAATTGAAAATCCTTAGTATTATGGGTCGTGGACTTACAAATCTTGCAAAAGCAAGATACATTCTTCCTTATCCCGCGTTGTAACAAAGGACAATGACTAGCATCATGATTCAAATGACAGATCTCATAGTCTAAAAGTAATGAGCATAATGTTCTATAAGGACAACTATCCTTTGTGTGACCCTCCACTTCACAATCTGTACATTGATTTCTTGAGTTCGTTTCATGTGCTGAATTTTATTATAGCTTCTCTAAGTGTTTTTCCATAGCTGCAATATGTTCTTCTAAGAAGGGACTACATAGAATTTTAGATATGTTTTTTTTGTATTGCACCAGTGTCAATTCTCCCAACTACCTCAGCACGTAGGGATGCCTCCAATGCTTCGCGTGGATCAGTGTATTTGTTATGTGACAACACCCTTCTAAATGGTGTAATCAATCCTCCAACAAACCATTGTGTATACTGGCTAGCATGAATATCATAAGACATCTTAGATAGAAGTGTCCTAAAGAGGGAATCATACTCATGTACACTCTCATTAGTGTTCTATTTAATATCTTTGAGCATGTTGATACTCTTTTTCTCAAACTCTGGGATATCGAACTCTTTTAAGAAAGCATCCTTCAATGCTACAAAATTCATGCAAGTTTGATCAGGGTCAAACTTTCTATACTAGTTGTTTTCTCATCCCTACAAGGTAGTAGTGAATTGACTTGCCTTACGTTCAGAAGCCATGATCCCTTTCAGGTGCCCTAAGATTTTACACATATGCACATGTTTGATGACATCCTCTATACCTCTATACTTTTGGAATTGAAGAGACATATCCATATAGATATTCTGCAATTGTTACAGGCCTTGACCACTTGATCCAAAACCTCCTGTGTTTACCCTACCTCCAGATTCACTAGATCCACCTAAACTAGAACCACCTATACCTCTTGATCCTCTACCTATAGTTGGAATATAACCTATAGATGTACTCCCCTATGCTCTGACAGTAGTAATATACTTAACCCCTAAAGTCTGTGAGGTAGTTCCACTTCTAGAGGTGAATCCAACATTATGTGTACTCACTTTCTGTGCAGATGATGTGCCTACAAAGGTTCCTCCAAATAATGAAGTTGTTTGACCAGCCATTTATGTGCTTACTTCCTGACTTACTCCTACCCTCCTACTTCCCAAGTTAGCTTGATAGTTACTTATCGTACTAGGTACTGGAAAACCAAGTGCAAGGGCTAGGTCACTAGGTGGATTAATATGCATGCTCGCGGCCCAAGTAGTCTTTACTAGCACACTTCTATGTGAATCCAAGGGGGGATATTTTTCATTCTTTCTAAGATGGGGGAGTTCCTAATGCTCTAGCTCCATGTCTTCTATGTGAGCTTCAAATCCTTCATGAGTCATCGCTCTCCTCGACGCCATACTTTTTATGATGGTATGTTACTTCTCTATCTCCCTCTCACGTGCCTCATTATACTTAAGTCACCTTTCCTCTCTCTACCTTTATACCACTAGGTCTACCATCTTTCACCAAACCTATTCCTACCCTCACACGTGGTGAGGTTTAGTTAGTCATCATTTTACTCTCCAGGTTCAAAGTTACTTTCAATATCTTGATCGCCAGTGGAATACCTTGTAAATATGCTCCTCTAGGATACCGCAAAAACTAGATTTCAGCTACCTCCGGGCAAGAATAGTCAAAATTGAATATTCCAAAATATAACTTTTTAGAACACCACGAAACCAAATATCCACAGTGTGATTCTAGATCAAGTCAACATCATAAAGTGTCTAAAAGTCTTCCTATGTCTAAATAAGTGTGTTAGTGCAAATCAACAGCACCCTCTAAATGACCTTTAGATCTGCATGTGAGAATTGGGTCATTTAGTGTGATTGCACAACATTGAATCTTTTCCTCAAGTGTGGGACTTGTAGAAATGGGAAAAAACTCTCTATATTAAAGGTTGGTTCCTCTACTCCTCTGATCAGATGTATGCATGAAATTTGTAGAGGTTTAACTCAAAATCCTACTCTAATTCTACCAAGGAGACAAGGATAGAAGGAAAGAAGATAAAACTAAAACTTACAAGGTGATACATCAAAGGATTGATTGACATCTAGTTCTAAAAATTGACACAGATTATAAAAATACAACTATCATCATGTAAAAATTGCTAAAATGTAATGAAGGATCAGAATGAAGGAAACAACACACGAAAGGATTGAAAACTCTTCATAGAGCTTGCATTGTCATTTCCATTTTTAAATATGGTGCATTACAAGAGCAAGGAGGTAGAAAACTTAGTGAAGTCTTAAAATAGGTCTGATATTCCCCAAATTCACTTGCTAGGGTGAAGGAGGGAGCCTGCAAAACATAAAAATGTCCAACCCTTTACCAATGAGCCCAATCTGGCTTTTAATAATGAAAACCTGAGCTTAGGAAGGAGAAACATGGAAAAAATGAAATGAATAATATAACCACTAACCAAATCCATAAAAATAGCATGGGTACCCTTAAAATTCTCATTCCCTAAGTATTTTTGACCATCTTAGAGAAGAATGGAAGCCATACTGCATTAAAAATGGTGGTTGAATGTCAGTTCTGCCCCCTTCCCCATGCCAAAGGCATTTTTGACATTCTCTCACCAAAATCCATCAAAAACAAAATCTGAAGATTCCATCATGTAGAGGACTTCAATATCTTTCCAATGACACCAAAATTGAGAAAAATTGAGCTTTGGATCGAAAGATATGCCCCTCTGAAGATTTAGGGCAAAACAGGGCAAAAATTGGGTCGGCGTGCCGAAACCCAAAATTTTTCCCCTTTTTTTAATTTGGGAAAATTTTCCCAAAAAATTCCAGTCCCCCACTGCTTCTGTATGCCATGTGGCACATTCCTGTTGGTCCACAGGTTCAAATGGACATTTTACGCTTTTTTGAATTTTGGAAAATTTTCCAAAATTCCTCCGCTACTCCGGCGCTCTGGCGCCACGTGTCATCCTCCTATTGGCTAGTGGGGGTTGCACTCCAAATTTTCTATTTCCTCCCTGGCAGGCCTATGGGCCAAATATTTACCTTGTTCCCTTTGCAACACTTTGGTGAAATTATCAAATTCCCCCCGCACCCCTAACATCCGCCGAGAACAAGACACGTGGCACATTTTTATTAGCGTGGGGTTTAAATCATAATTTTTTCATTTCGCCATCCTTTGGAAATTTTTAACTCTGCCCCCCACCAGTCCAACCTTCAATACCATTATTGTGATTAACCTCCTCATTCACTACAGGCCAAGTTTTCCTTTTTCACCCTTAACTATTTTTGGTGAAAAACCAAATTTTTTTGCACCCCTCCGACTCTGCCGACCTACTGGACACGCGTCACCTTTCTATTGGTTTGCGGGGTGTCGGGCCAAAATTTTTCTTTATGCCCCCATCAAGAACTTTGGAAAATTTTCCAATTCACCTCCACTAACCCACCATTCCACTACCATGTGGAACTTTTTGATTGGTCGTGGACCTTCCCAGGGAAATTTTCCCTCAAAAACTCCACCAAGCCATAACTTGCAAAATACAAGGAGTTAGAAGGAAAATTTTACCTTTCTAGAAAGGTGAGGGAATTACATTTCTGATGAAGCCATTTCTAGAAATTTTTGAGTGCCTAAAAAGTGTAAAAATTTGACTGAGGCACAAGGAAGGAAGCAATGAAAGAGATTTAGCCAAAAATAAGCAAGGGGCTTATTTTGGATAACAATTTTGGTGACTCAGAGGGGTCATCTACCTACTGGATGAATGATCAGCTGACCTGAAGCAATCCATTGGGCATGGAGTCATCAACTTAACTGCTTGGTATTCTCAACTCATTAGAAAATTTCTAGAAAGAAGATTGTGAGAATATAACATCACTTCATCTGAAGCATGGCTTGCAAAGATGCATCCTTGGGACTACAAAGCTTGTGCCAAAGCACTTAGGGAAATGTAAAAACTAAGCTACAACAAAAAATTTTACACAAGCACTTAGAGGAATGAAAATATAATCTAATATGTACAAGGTGAAGAGTTTCCCTTCTAGTAGCAATGCTTTAGATGGATTGCATTAACTTGAATCTATAATTCTTCACCATCTAATGTAGACAATTAGAAGGCATTGCTATTCTTACATTTTGTGATCATATAGGGGCCACTCTAAATGGCATCGAAATTTGAATGCCTTCTTGGATTTTCTCAGTCTACATCCCATTTCAACACTAAATCTCCAACTTGGAAGGTTCTAGCCTTAGCCTTCCTATCAAAGGTTCTCTTGATCAAGGCTTGCTCCTTCACCATTGTTTGGGCTGCATGCTCTCTGATTTCTTGGATTTCCATCAATTCTACGTATCTAACCTCCATGGGTCTAAACTCCAACAATTCCAATTGCTTCATGAGTTCTAATGTTGACAACTCAAGTGACATAGGAAAGATTACCTCTCTTCCATAAATAAGTTTGAATGGAGAGTTATTTGTGGATCTCTTAAGAGTTATCCTATCAGCCCATAAGGCTGATTTAAGTTTAGTGTGCCAAGTCCTCTTATTTTCATCAAGAGTCCTCTTGATGATATTTAATAGGTTCTTGTTGGTAGAATCAGCTTGGCCACTACCTTGAGGGTAATAATTTGATGAAGTGCTCAGATAAATCTCATTTTTAACAGCCCATTCAGTTACCTTTGATCCTATGAATGCCAAAGCATTATCTGATATTACATAGAAGTCTAGAATGCTAAATTCATTTGCCTCTTTAAGTGCCACTGCTTCAGTCCATTTGGTGAAGTAGTAGGTTGCTGTTAGAATCCACTTGTGTCCTCGGATTGAGTTTTGGTTAATGACTCTAATGAAGTCCAAACCCCATTGCATGAATGAACTGGTCAACTGAAATTGGGCAGCAATGGAGGGGCTGCTAATATTTCCTTTCGCTGTGAAGAATGCACTATTTTTGCACCTCTTGATCCATGCATAAAAATCACTAAACACCTTGGGCCAATAATAACTAACCTTCATAAGCTTGAGGGCTATCACTCTTGGAGAAAAATGACCCCCAGCTGATCCACCATGGAACTCTTCTAGCATTCTATTAATTTGATTTTTCCCAATGCATCTCAGCAGCACTCCATTTATATCCTTTTTGAAAAAGACACTATCAACAAGTTCATATGGGATAGCCTACAATCTGAAGTGTCTTCTCTTGGTTTTATTCATCTCTGGAGGGAATAGGCTTATTTTTAAGAAGTGCATTATGTCTTGGGTCGAGCAAGGAGTGAACATACCACCACTCTCTTCTTTAACATCTCTTTGTTCTTGGTTGTCTTGCAACACCAACACAACATCCTTCCCATTCCCTGCTTCCATTGATTTTCTCAAGACCAGCTGCTCACACACTCCTTTTCAACAAATGAAATCAGCTTGTGTTTTAATTGGAAACCAATCATCATATTTTATTAATCTCATAACACGAGTAATACACCATACATTTATTTTGGTGCGGGATTAAATGGTGGAGATGTAGAAGGAGGATGTGCTAAATAACTCCCAAATTCGAAACTGGCAGTTAGAACATTATAGGAGGAAGAGGGTAGATGAAGAAGGATTTCTTGAGGGAGGGGAACTCTAGGGGTACAAGAAAATGCTTCTCAGGTGAAATTATACCAAAACTCATAGTCCTCAAAGCTTACGCTAAAGGAGCACTAATCATGTCTACTATACATTTTCTTTGAATTAATAATAATTAAAGATTACATCAAATTGGATTATCAAGTCCAATTGCATAAATGATAAAATCCTTGGAGAAATCTAGGTTAATGAGAGTTGGAGCTTGTGAGATATCCTCCTTGATTGCTTCAAAAATTGCCTTGCCTTCAACTATCCATTTGAATGCCATAATTTTCTTCAACATCATAGTTATTGGCTTGACAAGGGCTGCAAAGTCTGGAACAAACCTTCGAACAAAATTGATTCTTCCCAAGAAACTTTGAAGGGCCTTCTTGTGAGTTGGTAATGGTAGTGCCTTTATTGCTTCAACCCTCTCTAGATCAATTGCTAATTCCTCTTTGGAAACAATGTGGCCGAGGAGCTTTCCTTCATGAGCTAGAAAAATACATTTGTTAGGATTCAAGGATACCCCAAACCTTCTACATCTTTGGAACACTTGTTTCAATGAATGAGATGATCTGTTGTAGTTTAGAAAATACAGTAATATCATATAGATATATCAACACTATTTATTTGATCAATCCCTTGAACGCCATATCCATTTCACTTTGGAAGGTAGCTCTGGCATTAGATAGCCTAAACGACATTTTTTTGTATGCATAGATTACCCATTTGGTGGTGAAGGATTTTTTGAACTGATCATTCTCCTTTACCATGATCTGATTATACCCTGAATAACCATCTAGCAATGAGAACCTCTCAGAGCTGGTAACAACTTGAAAAATATGCTCCATAGAAGGAAGTGGGTAATGATCCTTGAGGGATGCTCTATTCAAGTCTTTAAATTCTACACACAATCGGATTTCTCCACTCTTCTTTCTAACTAGAACAAAGTTTGCAACCCAGCTTGAATTCTTGATGGGAAATATGATACTTTCCTCTATTGACTTATTCAATTACTTCTTCATGGGAGGCTCCATGTTTGGATTGACTGATCTTTGTTTTTTCCTGATGGGTTTAGCACTTGGATCCAATTCAATTGTGTGTTGAGCTGGCTTGGGATTGAAACCTCTCAAGTATTCATAGCTCCAAGAAAATATATCTAGGAAATCTTGGCAAAGATGAATGAACTCATACCTTTCTTGCTTGGTTACCACTTTACCAATTTGAAGTGATATTCCTTCTCCCACCGAGATGGGCACTGAATATTCTCCCTTGACTTGGATGTTTGCTTTCTCCTTCCTAAATTGATCATTAGGATTACATATGTACCACTTGATCACCATACTGTTGTTCTAACTTTTCTTGATTCTTGGCTGCGAACTTGACTTCTTCTTGCAAGAAATTGATGATTTGTTGGTCACTTTCAAACACTTTCCAACTTACATTATTGTCTAGCACTGATAGTCTTACAATCACAGGAATGTTTGGCTGCACTTTATCTTCCTTGATACTCTCCACAACATCAAAGGCTGCTCCAAGTACTACAAGTCTATCAGCAGCTTGGTTTTCTTTCCTAGGGATGGATTTGATGCTAAAGCCTTCAAAATCCTTGATGAGGTCCCACACCATATTCTTATAACACTTGAGCAGGTCATTTTTGGCATCATGCTACCCTTTAACTTGATTAACAATTAGCTCACTATCACCAAAGACTTATAAGTTTTTTATACCTCTTTTTGTTGACCAATGCAATCCTTGTATCAAAGCTTCACATTCAACAGTGTTATTAAAACATGCAAACTGAAATCTAAAAGTTGAATAATACTTAATTCCTTGAGGTGAAACAAGCATAGCTCCGCCTGCATCTTTTCTACTTCTTGATATATCAAAGAACAACTGCCATACCTCATTGTCATCTTTATGGTCTGGCTTGGTGATGCTAGGAATAGGATGATTTTCTTCATGCATGCAATAAAATCCTAATTCATATTCCTCTATTTCCTTATAGGGATCAAAAGCATGCACCTTGCCTTCTCATTCATCAAGAGTCAAATTCTGGGATGCTTCCAACTTTGGTGTCAACTTCATCTGTGCTTGGATATTCCTCTTGATCAAATGTTGAACAATTGGCATTGATTAGGCTTGGAGTATGAGGCTCAATGTGAAAGTTTGAAATAGGTTCAGACCTAATTATGGCCTTAGTTCCATATCTGGTCTGGAACAACATGTGTGACCAATCAGCAGATAAATATCCTCCAATTCTAGCTATGAAATCCCTTGAAAAACATAGGGCAAAAGTGGTGGTAAATCTATCACTGAGACATCTTACAAAACAATGACATTGGGGCATGCATGCAAGGTGAGGCTCAAATCTTTAATTACCCCAAATTTTGTTACTGTTGTCCCATCAAATTGCACCACCCCTTTGGATATGATTTCATAATGGAGGCCCAGTTGATCATCTATTTGCTTGGGCATCACAGAACTACTTGCCCCAGAATCAATCATACAATTGTGTAATAGTTTATCCCTAATGATCAATGAAACATAGAATGGAGGGGTCTTTAAAACTTTACCTTGTACTCCTCCAAGCTTCCCCTCAGGTTGAGTAGCATTTTTGAGTACCTTCTCTTACATATGAGCTTGTTGATTTGAAGTTGACCAATTCTTCATGGTAGCTTATAGTAGATCCCTTTGGCCTGGAATAGATAGTGATTCCCACATAGATATATTCACGTTTGTCGTCTTCATTTGTTCAATGGTGCTAAAAGGGGATGAAAAATCTCTTTGCTACCCCTTATCCTGCACACTCTTTTCTTGTACATGGGCTGCAATAGATGGCATTTGAGCTAGTCTAGAAGGTGGCTTGAGTTTTCCTTGTACATTTGGAACTACATTTTGCTTGCCAACACTTTGTGGAGTGATGGAAGGTTGTGGATCCCCTGGAGCTAATGGCTACCCTTAACAAATATTCCTCTTCTTTGACCTTATGTTAGCTGCTAAATTCTGAGAAATTATTTGATTCATACCACAAAAATCTTTAGCTTGTTAGTTCACAAGTGTAGTCTCATTTGGAGTTGTATTTTGCTAAGATGATCCTTGTTGTTGGTTTGTTTCTTGACTCACCTCACTCTCTACGCCAGATTTTTGTCACCATCAAATCTTGGTTCAAAGCACCATTGAATCACATAGACTAGTTGTGAGGTTCATTGCATGGGAAACACCAATCATACTCTTGAGCTTTATTATTTTGCATTGGCACTAACACTTTAGAGGTAGATGCAAAATTCGGGTTATAGGGCTGAAATGGTCTATTGGCAGGAGACTTTACTTGATTTTGATTTACAGCTAGATTGAGTGGCCTATTAGGATAATATGGTTGCCTATTAGGCTGATTTTGAGACTGATAAGAAGGTCTAAAACTTTGGGCTTGCTGCCTCTTGAGTGTAACCAGATCATTTCCTAAATTTTGTAATTGTTTCATGACTTCTTGAAGTTCATTTGAAGCACTAGAGGATGAAGAAGAAGGTTCATTTGAACTCTAATTTCTAGGAGTGGGAATAGGAGCTAAAGTAGGAGCTTGAATAGTGTTTGAGATTTCCAAGTTTAGATATAAGGGCATGGGAGACCTAGGAGCTAGTTTACCATCTTGGATCAAACAATTCTCAGCCCTAATGGCAATGCTATAAGCTACAGGTATATTTGCACCTCCCATGGATTGGATTAACATAGAAATATTAGAATTTAAAGCTTTGAGATAGTATAAGAAATCACCTTCAGTTGTTGGCCTTACTGTCACTAGAATTCTATCCCAAGTCCTTTGAAACCTGAAATTGAAGTTTGTTAGCTACTCATTGGGAGCTCTCTTTATAGTTGTCAGTTGTTCCAATAGAGATAAATTACCTCCCTTTTCTCTGAACTACTCATGGAGAGCTATACATAGTTGATTCCAATTTTGGATAGAGCTTGCCCCAAGGCTCATGAACCATTGCATGAATGAAGATGCCAACAATTTTGGATAGAGCTTTCCCTTTGAATGAAGATGCCAAAAATTTGATAGTAATTTGTATCTTAACAATCTCATGGATTGCACAAACATTAGTAATGTCTTTGACATAATCACCAGGAGTGGTCTGATTTTCCCCAGTAAAGTATGGGATGTTCTTCAATGCTGTAACTAGAACTGGATTTTTTTACATTGAGAGCAAGTGGGGTGCTACCAGTGAAGTTGACATAAGGGTTGTGTTGTGCCATTCTGATTGGCCTAAGAACCCTTGTTGATTAGGTGAAAGGTCTACTAGGTGGAGGAGTTGATAGAGTTTTGTTTGGTGGAGATGGAGACCTTTGAATTCTTCTTCCTCTCTCTCTTCTTCCTGGGGATAACTGTAGGTACTCAAACAATCCATATTCTCTAGCTCTTGACCTTGTTTGGATCCTTCTCATGAATCCTTAGACTTGGACTGCTAAATCCAGTTTATTTTATCTCTTTGGAGTCGCCAGATGTGTAAACCAGGGATTTCTTTAAGCAAGAAACTTACAAAAAATTCACATCAACTTTTTTGTAATGAAGATGAAGACCTCTAAGGTCCCACCAGGCCTGCCAAAACTGTTAGTGTAAATTATCAGCACCCCCTAAATGACCTTCAGATCTGTAGGTGAGAATTGGGTCATTTAGTGTGATTTCACAACATTTAATCTTTTCCCCAAGTGTGGGACTTGTAGAAATGGGAAAAAAATCTCCAGATTAAAGGTTGGTTCCTCTACTCCTCTTATCAGATGTATGCATTAAATTTTTAGATGTTTAACTCAAAATCCTACTCTAATTCTGCCAAGGAGACAAGGATAGAAGGAAAGAAGATAAAACTAAAACCTACAAGGTGATACATCAAAGGAGTGATGGACATCTACTTCTATAAATTGACATAGATTATAAAAATTAAACTAAAATCATGCACAAATTGCTAAAATGTAATGAAGGATTAGAATGAAGCAAACAACACAAGAAAAGGATTGAAAACTCATTCACAGAGCTTGCATTGTCATTTCCATTTTTAAATACAGTGCATTACAACAACAAGGAGGTAGAAAACATATTGCAGTCTTAAAAGACGTCTGATATTTCACAAATTCACTTGTTAGGGTGAAGGAGGGAGCCTATAAAACATAAAAATGTCCAACCCTTTACAAATGGGCCAAATCTGGCTTTTAATAATGAAAACCCGAGTTCAGGAAGGAGAAACACAGGAAACATGAAAGGAATCATTCAACCACCAACCAAATTCACCAAAATAACATGGGTACCCTTAAAAGTTCATTCCCTAAGATTTTTGACCATTGTGGAAAAGAATGGAAGCCATACTGCATTAAAAATGGTGGTTGAATGTCAGTTCTACCCCTTTCCCCATGCCAAAGGAATTTTTCATTTTTCTGTCACGAAAATCCATCAAAAAAAAATTGAAGATTTCTTCATGTAGAGGACTTCAATAGATTTCCAATGACACCAAAATCAAGAAAAAACAAGATCTGGATTGAAATATATGCCCTCTGAAGATTTAGGGCAAAAATCAGGTCGGCAGGCCAAAACCCAAAATTTTTCCCCTTTTTTTTAATTTGGGAAAATTTACACAAAAAACTCTACCCCCCGCTGCTCTGATGCCACATGGCACATTCCTGTTGGTCCATGGGTTCAAACGGACATTTTACGCTTTTTTGAATTTTGGAAAATTTTCCAAAATTTCTCCGCTGCTCTGCCGCTTTGGCGCCACGTGTCATCCTCCTATTGGCTGGTGGGGGTTCTGCTCCAAATTTTCTATTTCCTCCCTAGTGGGCCTATGGGAAAAATATGTCCCTTACATCCTTTGCAACACTTTGGTGAAATTATCAAATTCCCCCCATTCCCCCAACCTCCATCGAGAACAAGACACGTGGCACATTTTTATTGGTGCGGGGTTTAGATCAAAATTATTTCATTTCACCATCCTTTGGAAATTTTTAACTCTACCCCCAATCGGTCTGACCTCCAAGTCCATGTGGTGCCTCCTCATTCACTTTGGGCCTTCAGGATGGGTTTTCCTTTTTCACCCTTAACTATTTTTTCCAAAAAACCAATTTTTTTCGTGCCCCTCCGACTCTACCGACCTACTAGACATGCGTCACCTTTCTATTGGATCGTGGGGTGTTTGGCCAAAAAATTTCTTTATTCCCCCATTGATAACTTTGGAAAATTTTCTAATTCACCTCCGCCGACCCACCATTTTTCTGCCACGTGGCACTTTCTGATTGGTCGTGGACCTTCCCAGGGAAAATTTCCCTCAAAAACTCCGATGAGCCATAACTTACAAAATACAAGGAGTTAGAAGGAAAATTTTACCTTTCTGAAAATGTGAGGAAATTATCTATCTGATGAAGCCATTTCCAAAAAAATTTGAGTGCCTAAAAAGTTGAAAAATTTGACTGAGGCACAAGGAAGGAAGGGATGAAAGAGAGTTAGCCAAAAATAAGCAAGGGGCTTATTTTGGATAACAAAGTGCGTGATACATCTAATTCCAATGAGATTCATAAGCAGTCAGCCACTCATATAATTCTACTAGAAAGATGGAAAAAAAGCTATCATATAAGTTGTCATACAAATTTTGTTCTACCCAAGTGCATGCGTTAAACTTAGATCCACTGCTGAACCACCATGCATATTCTTCCTCCAGATCATGTATCCACTCTTCAATACTTTCTAGAGTTAACCGGTACATATCCATCACAAACCATCATGAAAACAACTAAAAAAGAGGTCCCAAAAAAGGAACCAATGATACAGCCTAGAGTTTACTAGATAACACCCTAGATGTGCTAGCACATCACTCAACCTAGATTGAGTGCTCACCCAAAGCACGTAATGGTGTTAGGTCCATCTTTAGGGTTGTTATAGTAGGATGTTAGTGTGATGAAGGAAGAAACATATAGATCCATAACTAATCCATCATTCTACAATGCATTCCATATTCAGATCTAGGAAAGAATAAGCTTTAACAATAATCATGATTAAATCAAGAACATATAATACTCAAATACACACAGGAATGACACTTAGATTCAGCCAATATATTCCATCTATTAGTAAACATAGAAGTTACTTACAATAATGGCAATCTATACTGATGCACACAAGGATCTGATATAGTAATCTAGTCATATGCACATATCTCTTTATCATTACCTCTTACACTCTACATATACCTATATATCTCTCCACTAGTATGTGATTCACATCATATATATAAGGTGGGGAATTTCCCTTCACCACTTATTTATTAAAAAAATAGGCCGCATGCTCTTAATAGCCATGCACTGTTTACAAGAATATCCACACATGCAAGTGTGCTATCTATAGATGTCTTATAGTTAACTGAAGTGAAAATCCTTTTTTTATCTTGTCTCCATGCAAAATGCTTCAATATGATCCTCTAAAGATATACAATGCATGGCATGCATGTCTATGCATCATTGGTGTGCTCGACATGCCATCTTCTAAAATCAGCTAAGTCCCTAAAGCTAAACTTGCCCTCCGCATGTGCATTCTTCCTATCCATTCGCACCCTAAAACCTGGCATGTTTTCCAACATGGAATTCTTGTGTGATTTCTATCAAGTTTCCTCTAATCAACAAAACCCATTTCTTCATCTACTTTATTTCCTAGTTAAATAAAATCCATGTAATCCTTTCTAGAGGCCAATGAACATGCAATCGCTATTATAAAAATCTCCCCCTTATCCAATCAACACAAAAACTACTCTCATATCCTTATTAGTTGATTTTAAACCTATTGAATTGATACCAACACTAGATAAACTCATGGTCATTGAAATTCCACTTACCACTAGACTCCTTCCCATAATTTTACCCGGTATTGTTTTAGGATACATTCCTACATAAATAAATACTACAACTACATCTTCTCCCATATTTTAAAACATAATAAATAACCATTAGAGACATTTTTATGTCAGTCACCCTCATCTAAATCCACCAATAATCTTATTCATCAACAACCTACAAAAATAAATAATCCTAAAAATTATGTGGACTACATTAACCGTATTATTCAATCCCCTCTCTCTTCATTAGCATCAACATCAAAAAATACACCGAGTTCATCCAAGACTTTGAAGGGACCAAATAAACAAGATTTTGTCCAAGTATTTAAAAATCCTCATTATGATGAAACTTATCATTTCTGCAGTCCTCCACCACATCTTTATCTGAGGGGCATACCTTCTTTTAAATATCCCTTTGTCATGCCAAAACCAAGACCCGTAGGATCTCTCGAAAAAATTGTTTTCCAAAACCTTAATCAAGGACCCTCAAATGATCCCTCTTTCCTTATACCCATTAGTCACCCCATTAGTACAAGGGAAAAACTCATTCATCATGTTCCTACAGTGAGTCATTACACTACGTCCACTATCTCACAATGGATAGTTACATCTAACCCTTGTCCATTTATCCCCATACAATCCAAGTATCCTTTGCACCCACCACCTATACAATACCCTTGTCACCCATTCACTAAAAAAAATATGAGTCCACCACGAATACTGAGTAAACATAAGTAACCCATTTCATCTAACCCCATCAAAAATCAATCCCCAGTGGCATTCAGCCTAAAAGGTTAGTATGCTATCATTTTGGATAATCTATAACAAGAATCACTAATCATATTACCCCCTCCAAATCCATCAAATCATCAAGGGTGAAAAACTGCCTTGTATGATTTGAATACATTTTGTGATTATCACAAAACCCAGGGTCACACCATAGACAATTATAAAGCCTTCCATTATAAGATTCAGAAGATGTCTAGTTCACTCTTTCTCCCATCCCATCCAACTCCAAATTCAACATCAACACCATTGATTGATTCTACTCCTAAATCCCTTGACCATTAAATTAATTTGTGCACATCACCACATGCTCACAAAATTATGACAACAAATATTCTGAATCCGAACAAGAATAATACACTATCACTATATCCCCACCACTAGGATCATAAACATTATATGATAAACCCAAGGTATCAATTTCAGTAGCTCCCGATAAAATTCCTAAAGAAAAAATTCTGATAAAAAACTACCTCTCTTTCTCTCACCACATTACAGAAAATAGTCACTAAACAATTACACAATTCCCATGTCAAAATGTCACTCTATGAACTCATTCAGACATCACTACCTTACAAACAACCCAGGATAAAAGAACTTAAATCTATTACTATCTCATCTAATGACTTAGCTCCTCTTGAAAAATTTGTAGGTGCTCTGAAAGTATCCACCGCAATTTCTTTTGAAGCATTTGAAATACCCACTCTTAGACTAGAAGACCATGACCTAAAACTTTATATCACTACTCAAGTCAATGATATCTCTATCAAAAGAGTCATGATTGATAGCGGTGAAGCTATCAACATTATATCCTCTCTAGTTTTTTAATAACTTAGATTACCCAACATGGTTTTCACTTAAACCCTGGTCCTATTGCATTCTTTTAACAACACAAACCAACCCACACTAGGCACTATCATTTTACCACTTAAAGTTGGTGTTAAAAAGCTACCACAATTGTTATACATCATAGAAGGAGAGTTCTGACATAATATGTTATTAGGACATCATTGGATACACACCATGTGTTGCGTTCCTTATACTCTCCATCACTGCTTTAAATACAAACACGAAGGGTGGAATTAAATAGTCCCCACTTACCCAAATCCATTTGTTAGATGTTATATGATGTATCATCCAAATATTGTATTATTACCTAAATACATCTCTGAGTATTATGATCAAGCACCCACTAGCACATCAGTACCTTCTTCTAAACTATCAGATGATTCATCTATTACAAAAGCTGTGAAACGTCTCACACTTGGCGAATTTATGTATTGATTAATTTCAACTCACTTTACATTTCAAAGTATCATATCCCTACCTCCCCTAAACAATGTCATGGAGTGTTTATTAAATAGCTTACAAAATGTTTACATTCGGTTCCAACTTCTTCTAATCTATAAGATTAAAGACTACTTAGAAATACATTAATAGAATTTTTTTTAGCCAAGTATTACATCATGGGCTTACAACCTTAAATGAAGAGAGGTGTTTAAGGATTCCAAGGTAGAAGCATCCAAATGTGGATTAGAAGTGCCATATGTCTTAAGAATCCGATGCCTAAATATTTTCAATGCTTCGGTTATCTCCATGCACTTATGGATGGTGGTGTTAGCAGTGGCATGAATCCATATACCAAGGCATTTTTCCATATCCTTCTCAAACTCTGTGTTCTCAAGAAACTCGTTGTTTTCCTTGGTGATAGTTGATGTAAGATCATAGAACTCCTTCATCTTATCTTTAGACATTTATTACTCTTTGACGAGATCTTCCTTGATGAAGGTACTAAATTGAGCCTTGATTTACTACAAAGAAAAGTGATCACCTGAGTCTTCGTTCTAGATTTTATGATGAATATCTTGAAAATCAGCTAGAAGACAGGCCTTGAAAGCTTCTACTTTTCACCACATGTTTTTAAATTCTCCTTATGCCTCTTCAAAAACCTTGATCTTCCACTCAAAACTAAAAACCCAAAAACTTAACAGATTATTCTTGGCCTCATCAAATAATTTTTTTACTAGCAAGATCTGATCATTTGTCCTACTCATCGAATGAAGATCCTGAATGCATTCACACCATTGATTCAGTTCTTTCTCCAAGCCATTGAGTGTTGTGCTGAATTTCGACTATAATTTGGATGCCTTGTCATATGACTTAAAGGCCTCCTAAATGAAGATTAATCTAGACACTATCATATCATCAACCAGTAATTTAATGGATTTTCCATAAGTGGCATTTTTATGAATATCTTTGATGGTATGAACTTCATCCTTGCTGAGAACTAGGGGAGGTGGAAGAGTAGTTAGTGGAGTTGGATCTAAGACCTTATCCTTTTCCAACAAGATTTTATTAAACCTGAAAGAACTTGATTTTATTATTCCAATTGCTCTATAGTCTGTTTACCCTTCTCAACCCATTCAATAACTCAAGTGACAATTTCCCTGAGGTTATGAACCTCACTTTCAGGTGTTGATTCTCCAAGTGGAATCCTTGTGATTTCTAAGTCAGAAACTAAAATTTCTTTCTCTTCTTTATCCACCTTAGGCTTTGTAATCTCAATGAATTGTTGACCCTTATAATTTGACACCAACCTTGAGGTAAATTTTTCTTTCTTTGTTAGAGGAGGGAGATTAGTACCAAGGAAGGTTGTGACCGTATCAAACTTGGGAACCAAAATTTGAGAGGTGGACTTCCTTTTTCTACTATCAACAAAAGGCTGGACCCAAGCAAAGGATGAGGAAGAGGTAGAAGGAGAAATGGGTTCAAGTGTAAGTGTACTCATTGTACTAAATGTTTGGACCACAAATGTTTCTAATGGAGAGGCTTGCATATCCTCAGGAATATCCTTAGAAGAAGGGTCCACCAAACCTAGATATTTACAAATTTGGCCTTTATTTTCCATCTCAGTAGTGTTGATAGGGGTTTCTTCCTCTTCCTTCAGTTCTTCACTGTTATCCTAACTCAAAACAATGACATCCTCTGACTCTACAAGAACCTATGACTGCTCCAAAGAAAATTCCTCCTTTTCTTCTATAATCTGCTCTTGCTTGATAGCCTTCCTTGCTTCATGTATACCTTTATCAAAGAGGAAGAAGTGGATTTCTTAGGGATCTCAACATCGAGCGTAGGTTCTTCTTTTCTAGGAGAGAAAGTTTCTTTTGAAGAATGCCTAGCTCTTTTCATCTTGGATTTTTGCATCTTCTTATCAAACTAGAGTTTGGTTCTCATGAAAACTGGATTGATCACTTCTTTCAAATCATCCTTCTCTTTTACAAACCAATCAATTGTTTCAAGAGAAGAGTGTTTGATGGACCTCTCATATTAAATAGATTGTAGGTCTTCATCATCACATGGAGCTTTTTAGGTACTTTTTAGAGATTGAAATCTATAGTTTTTTGAAGAGAAAATATGCCAAAATACCTTCTCCTGACCTCAAATTCATCTACACAATCAGCCCAATAATCTTCAGTATAAAAAAAGTTAATGAAATCAAATCTAAGATTCTTAGCAATATATCCCTTAATATCAAATCAAGTTTGAGACTTGAAATGATGAAGGGTAAGAGTATAAATGGTTCTATCAATGTTCAGCATCGATGCCTATCTTACATGTATAATTTCCCAAGGTGAAAGAGAAATGGATTCCAAAAATATTTTTATATTTGCAAGTCCAGGTGAATTTTTTCCAACTATACAAATTTCAACCACGGACATTTTATCATTAAAAAACCTAGGAAGATTTATAGGGTAACCTTCAAAAATAGCTAGCCTGAGATACAAAAACTTTCTGAATTGAGTGAATAAACTCCCATATTCAGAGATCAAGGTCTTTACTTCCTCAAAAAATCTCTAAGTAATATTTCCTTCCAAAATCCTCACAATGTACATTGTGAAGGCGTCATTAACTCTCCTAAAGTTATGATTGCTGACTTTGAGAGTGAATTGAGGACAATAATCATATATAGGAGCATCCTTCTTATCCTCTTTGAAAGAGAAGCCAATCCATTCCCTAGATGATGTAATAGTGTACATGAGATAAGAAGACATGTAGAATGTATTTGTTCTTTAAACATTAAACAACTACTCTATGAGATTTTAACATATTATCTCACCCCAATTCAGATTCAACTTCCCTTCACAAATGATACTGATATAGGGACACATCCAAAAATTAAATCATTTGTAAAGGGGATTCCCATGATCCTAGCAAGAAGAGTGATGATGTCTAAAATTTATTCGTTGAAATCAACCATGTACAATGATTTAGAAAGTCTGGATGCTCCCTTCTTAGGGTTCTTCATCCATGATTTAGCTACCTTAGCCTTGTATCTCTCACTACCCTAGTCAAATAGTGTTGGAGCTTGAGAAAGAGTAATGATATGAGCATATTCCACCACTATGATGTGAAGGTCAGTAAAAATAGCATGTGAATCTAGTTGTGAAACCACTTCACAATGGATGTTGACAATCTCCTTATATTCTGGATTGAAACAGACCCCACAAGTGAGCACAGTATCAGCACACTAAACAGACATAGGGAAACTTCCTACAAACATTATTCCACTTTCTTTGATTAATTGTGTAATATAAGTAGGTTTATCGCATCTCATCCTACTCTAAAAAATTTTAAGCTCAAGATGTTGAGCTTCTTTTTCCTCGACAAAGGGCACAAAAGTTTCTAATGAGGATAGATGCTCATGGGATCTATATTAAATATTCATTGTGATAGAGATAGGAGAAATAACCTTCAACCAAATTCTCAACAATCCCTACAAGATAAAACATAGAGGCATGGACGCGGGTAATGGCTACTTTGCAAGAATGTGAGGAGAAAATGAGAAGGAAATTGTGAGAAAGAAAGTACAATTACACTCCTTTAAATAACAATGAATTTGAATTAAGGAGAGAGAAAATAATGAATGCACAATAAATAATTTGGAGTTGACTCAAAAATGGTGATATGCAAGAAAGTCATAAAAACTTGGCCCAGATGGTCCATGGAATGCAGGGACACAAGGAGATGAAATACCAGATCCAAGAAGAAAGTGGAAAAAGTGGGTTTGGAGAGCACAAACGGTCCATGAGGCATGTGGGACGTGTGGGGATGATTTAGCTGATATGTAAGGTGTTGCAGGAAAATCAGAGAATCAGTGAATGGATGTCCTAAAGGTACTTGGGACATGTAGGATGCATGAAGCCGATTTAGCCGATGAGTAATAAGTGTGGGTAAAGTGGTGAATTGAGGAACAAGAGGACCGACAGTACTTGTGACATGTAGGACAAAAATGTCTGAATTAGCCGTAAATCATTAAAAATGACCCCAAGGACTTGATTTTTCTAATTTTTTGAATTTCTCTCTTCACTTAAACAATTCCAAAGGATACCTCTTCAAAATTTTGAGAATTTATGTTTCGAAAGAAGGGAAATTTTTAAAGAGAGACAATAACTGGCTCTTTCTGAGGATGACTTAACTAGGACAGAAGAACGAGGAAAGATCAAGAACCACAATAAAACTATAGGAAAATAGGCTAGTAACTTATCCATTGGGAAATAGAGTCAAAAGTAAAACAACACAGAAGATAACACACAAAAAGGGGAAAAGAAAGAAGAACACAAGGGAAAGACCAAAACATGACATTGTACACAATATACAAAAGGAACTACCTAATCACCTAAGATTTGAACAATTTAAAATAATTCCCACTATAAGGAAGTGGGAGAAAAGATCCATCCATGTAATCCAAATAAAAAGAATTTTCTCTAGAAAAGTGTCTTATCTTGAAAGGACCAAGCCAAAGAGAATTGAACTTACCATGGATTCCACGAGGCTCATTCTTTGTATCCCACAATAGGACAATGTATCCTACTTGAAAATCTCTTGGTATGGTCTTTTTTTCAAACAAAGCCTTTATCTTCCATTGATGAGTAGAGATTCTATCAAAAATATGCTTCCTATCTTCATCAAACTTCTAGAGATACATGATCCTTTTATCCAAAGAATTGATGAAATTGGAATCCTCAATAGCCTTCATCAAGTGCAAGGCTAGAAGATTCAACACCATATACTACTTGAAATGGAAACATCCCAATGGATCTTTTAAGTGTAACTCTATCTGCCCAGATGGCATCATAGAGACTCTTGTGCCAATTCCTTTGAGATTCATCTAAAATTTTTCGAAAGATGACTACCAAATTCTTATTGGTTGATTCCATTTTTCCATTTCCTTGGGGGTAATAATCTAAAGAATGAGCAAGGGAAATTTCATACCCATAGAAGAAATCCATCAACTCAAAAGAAGAAAAATTGGAAGCATTATCAGTTACAATTTTATTTGGTATTCCAAATCTTACTAAGATATTATCTTTAATAAAATTACACACTACTTCTGAGGTAGTAATTTCGACTGGAATGGATTCTACCCATTTTTTGAAGTAATCTATAGTAGTCGGCACATGAGTGTGCCCAACATTGGAATGTGGGTTGAGATTTCCAATAAAATCCAACCCCAACTATTAAAAAGGTTCTTCAATGATTACTGGTTTGAGTGGTAAAGCAACCAATTTTTGCCTCCCAATTTTTTTTATTGGCTCCACACTTTCCTACCCACTTTGATGCATCACAGAAAAATGTCGACTAAAAGTACCCTACACAAAGAATTTTGTGAGAAATGAAATAGGATGAGAAATGACCTCCACAGGAATTATCATGAAAAGCAAAGACCAATTTCTTATGTTGCTCTTTGTCCACACATTTAAGAAATCTTCCATCAATGCCTCGTTTAAACAAAGTATTTTCCCACAACATGTACTATGTAGATATCAACTTAATATCTCTCTTTTCCTTGGCACTTAAGTGAGATGGACATTATCCATAAGTAAGAAAATGTGTAATATCAATCATACCACTCATCTATTGAACTAAGAAAAAGAACGACAGGAACATCTGCCTCTTCAGTGAAAAATTTCTCACCGGCTCCCTTGGCAATAAGTTCAAACTATCCCTTACCCTAGACTAGATTTTTTGGCCTGATATCAAGGTCATACTCTTAGACCTTTTCCACCTAATTGCCTATATTTGTTCCAAACTCTTTTTGCTGAAGGAGTGTAGGATGAAGACCTAGAAGGAATTCACGTGCATCGAATAGTTGCACTTCACCAAAGTGTAGGAGTTGCGAGATTAAAGCAAGCAAGCTTTGTAAAGCAATGTGCATGCATATGAGAGCTCAAGATTTGAAAAGTGGAGTGGAATGGAAGCCTTAGCTTAGCTTGTATTGGCTTGTCATAGATCAAAAGAGGTGGTGTACATATAGGGGAGTGAATGTGTAACTCCCATGTAAGAGAAGATTCCTCCATAATGGAGAAGAGGAGTTAATTTCCCAAATGGGAATGTAACTCCTATGACACACTTACACATATGACAGATTCTGTAAGAGAATCTGTCATAACTAAGATGACACCTAGATCCATGTCCACCTAAGTGAGATGACTCACCTGGTGAGGTGGAATAACACTAAATAAGTGAAGAAAAATACCACCTACACCAACACCCCCCCTTCATCGTAACTTAGGATGAGGTGGCAAGTCAAAAACAAGAAATGGGTCCCAACACAAAGCCTGATGAGGTACCCACGTACAAGAAAGAAGTCCCAAGCAGTGAAGGAAAACCCAGTGGGAAAAACATCCACCACAAGAGAACAAAACACACTCTCTAATCTAAGAAAGATGCCAAAAATGGGTCCCGGCCATAGACAAGCCTGAAAAGGTACCCATGTACAAAGAGGCAATCTCTCAGAAAGAAGAAGAAGAGAGAAGAAGAGGGAGATGAGAGGAATGCAGAAGATGCCATGGACGGATCTGAACTCTGCAGCTCTAGGAGGTCTCCCAGAAGAATGTCGATGATGAGATCCTCTACCTCTGGACTGAAGAAGAGCCACCCACACCGAACTGTGTGCCTACCCTTAGGAAGGACAAAAATGATGTGCTGGAAGTCTGCCCACTCCACAAAGGAAACCGAAGGCAGCAACACGAAGAACTCTGAGTCTGGTGCACGAAAGTGTGACATAGGTCTAGCGAGTGAGTGCCAAGGAACCGAAAGGTAATGCCACATGCGTAGAACTATCAGAGTGAAAAAGAGTGAACACCCGCAGAAAGGATGTCCAAGTGATGTGAAGGGAACAAAACATCCTCCACAACAGAAAAGGGATCCACAAGCTGAGGGTGGATCAATGAAGGTATTCAGAAAAGTGGAAGTGGTAAGAGTCCCAGAAGGGGCACTCCAACAACAGAGATGATGAACTCCTCTGAAACACCTGTAGATGGATGAGGGACCTGTAGTGCATCACAAGTAGACTCTGTGAAAAGATGACTAAGGTCAGGTAGATACTCATCCCAATGAGGGGGCTCAACAAATAGAAGAGCGATGTCAGATAGGTATGAGTCATCCAATGAAGGTAGAGGAGTGGAAGGGGCCTCACACACTAGAAGTGGAAAAGAGGTGGGTGTGATGACTGTATGAGACTGAGAAGGAGACTGCTTGATATCTGATGAGATGTGGGGGGTGTCAACACTCTTTGGAATAGTGAGAGAAAGAGGAGAAGAGTCCTCTGTAGTACTCTCGACATCAGAACTGGGTGCACAATCCTCGTCATCAGAAGTAGAACCAAGTGAGTCTATGTTAGTGGAACTGTCATCACATGAAGAAAAGAGGAGACAACTGAATCATCAACAGCAACAACAACGGTAGTATGTGAAGGGTCTCCATAGAGGGACTGAAGAATGCTCCAGACACAGTGGGGTGGATCTGAGTCTGCCACATGAAACCAGAGAGAACAAGAGACATGCATCATCATGTGACCAAAGACATGGTCACAAGTGTCAAGAAGTCCTCTAGATGACGATGATCAGTGGGTGCAGGAATTGGCCCAAGTAAGAAGGGTGAAAGACCCTTGTGAGCGAAGTAACGTTCCATGGAAGCACGCCATGTTGAATAGTTCCCTCTCCCGATGAGAAGTGGCAGAGGCTGTAAGTGATCCTATGATGCTCAAGTCTAGAAAGAGCACTCTCCATGATGAGGAATCAAAAGTGCAAGGTGCACAAAAGCAAGACGTCGGACTCGGCCGATAATGCGTCTGCGTGTGAAAGCCCAAGAGTATAGTCAACCCCCCCAGAATGTGGCACTTTATAAAGTAGTGCATTTACAAAACTGACAATTTCATCATGTAGTGTGCAAAAATCATGCAACTTTTACTGAATAAGCGCTCAAAAATGAGCTGCGAGTCAAAAGTTATGGCATTAAAATGATTCCCGCAACTGATGGAAAATGCCACTAAATGTTGCAAATGCATTAAAAAAATGCCTGAAATGGGTGCAAAGGGTGTCGTGTGGGTACTCGTTGGAAATGGCATCAAATTTTAGGTAGGGTTTGTTTTTCTTGCGAGGGGGGATTAGCCTCCTGCCAACCCCAGACCTCGCCCTCCGTCTTCGACATGCGTAGGAAGGACAATTAACAAGCAAATAAAGCCTAAAAATATTACAATGCCATGAATGAAATGAATTTTTTTCACCTTAAAACATTAAAAAAGGGATTGTTTTAACCTCTAAAACAATACTAAAAGGGATGGGGCCCACGTTTTCAAGTCATGGAGTTGCTGGACCAAGATGTTGGGTGGTGTTCATAGATCCAATGCTAAGGTCTACAGCAAGTCAGGATGTCCACTCGAGTTGAGCCAAATGTGGTGGAGGTGTATATCCCCAACGAAGCCATGGTTTTACTAGTAAACTACCATGAAGACCACTTTTAAGGTATAACCTTTTGCTACCTTCGCTGCAGGCAAGTTATAAGGCCACGTGTGACTGTAAATACTGAGACCCATGCAGAGAAAGGTAGGTGAACATAAGAAAGTTAACTGTGATTACCACTGTAATCTGTTGTGGGTAAGTTGTAGGGACGTGTGTAGAAGTGGAAGTAGCTGTGGATGTGGAGCTGGGAGATGCGTAGGTAAGTTTGTAACGTCCAAACAGGAGCTTAAACAGATTGCCGGTGTAAATAATAGTGAACAGTGGGATCTGAGAACCAATTCGATGCAAATAACAGTGAATAGTGCACGATCTGGTCCACTGATGCAAAGAAGTAAGAGAAAATAGGCAAGATATTTTCTAGGCTTCCACTAGTGAAATGATCGAGTAGAGGAAACTAACAACTCAGTGATGAAAACCATGAGCACTGGAACAAGTCGAAGACCCAGAAAATAGGAGCATGTAGCAGGCTAAGGATGAGTTGGAAAAACCATCGCAGAGAGTTGAACCACAAAGCCACACCAGAGGTGGAACATGAGCCAGAGGTTCCAGAAGTGGGAAGTGTTTGACGATGCCAAGCAAAGTAACCTCGCATATCAGATAATAGACTGGATATTCCCACATGAACTGTAACCGTGAGGATGACAGGGAGGGAACTCCAGAAAAATAGGGGAATGTTCAACCACTTTACACACCAGAGAACCAACCCAAGTTATCCATACCAAATAATGATCTCATGATCAAGGCAACACAATGTTGAGTGAATTTCAAACATGTAATTTGCTGAAACCTCAACGCTACAAAAAAACCAATGGGAAACACACCAGCAAATAAGCCAAATACATATACCTTTTTTTGAAGTCAAACACAAAAAACACCACAAGAATCTCAAAAATATGCAAGTAAAGCACATGCAAAAGTGAGAGCTTACACAAGCAACTACACTGTGGAGCAACAATGGTGAGCAATGTGATTCCAGTCCCCATGCTCTGATACCATGAAGGAGTGTAGGATGAAGACCTGGAAGGAATTCACGTGCATCGAATAGTTGCACTTCACCAAAGTGTAGGAGTTGCGAGATTAAAGCAAGCAAGCTTTGTAAAGCAATGTGCATGCATATGAGAGCTCAAGATTTGAAAAGTGGAGTGGAATGGAAGCCTTAGCTTAGCTTGTATTGGCTTGTCATAGATCAAAAGAGGTGGTGTACATATAGGGGAGTGAATGTGTAACTCCCATGTAAGAGAAGATTCCTCCATAATGGAGAAGAGGAGTTACTTTCCCAAATGGGAATGTAACTCCTATGACACACTTACACATATGACAGATTCTTTAAGAAAATTTGTCATAACTAAGATGACACCTAGATCCATGTCCACCTAAGTGAGATGACTCACCCAGTGAGGTGGAATAACTATAGGATTAGGAGGAATCTGTTGAATTACCTGGACTCTTTTTGGATCTATATTTCCCTTCTTTGGAAACAACATGCCCAAGAAACTTGAATTTAGTGACTAGGCTAAGATAGATTTCTTACGATTAATGGATACTCAGTGTTCCTTGTATTTTTAAAGGAATTCTTCAAGATGCTGAAAGTGATCTACCCTTTTCTTAGATAAAATATTGTCACCTATATACAGAATAAGATTTTGCCAAGATCCACCGTCCATCATCAGGAGAGGATGAGCTAAGTCCATTTCCCTTTGAAAAGTAGCACCAACAATGTATTGTAATGATCCCAGCAATATATATTTCTGTGAATGATCTTGTAGGCATAATTTTTGCCTTAGTGGCATCAGTCGCTTGATGCATGTCTCCTTGGTTAAATGGGTAAACCTCTGCGTTTCATTGGTGCATCTAAACAGAGAATAGGAAATCTTGTCCCCACACTTGCTGCAATCACACTTACTGACTTCCACTTGATTATATCTGGAGAATCCATCTAGCATTGAAAACATTTCAGCACCTATGACAACCTGTAAGATTTGATCCATCATGGGGAGAGGATAGTTGTCCTTTAAATAAGCCTGATTCAGATTTGTAAAATCCACACAAATCTGAATCTCACCATTATTTTTCCTTACTGGCACAATGTTGGTGATCCAGGTTGAATGATATATAGAAAAGATAATTTTTGCTTTTAGTAACTTTTGAATTTCCTGGTAAATGGTGTCAGAAATCTTGGGATTGTATTATCTTTTCTTCTATCTAAAAGGTTTAATCCCTAGTTTCAAAGGAATATAGTGTTGCATATATTTTGGATGAAAGGCTTGAGATCATCATAAGAATAAGCAAGGATTTCAGTATACCTTTTCAATAGGTTCACTGCTTGTTTCTTTTCTTCTTGGCTATATAATTTCCCAATATTTACCATCTTAGGTTCATCATTACTTCCAATATTAACCTTATCATACTCAAAATATTGATGAGCCCCTTGATAAGCCTTAGATTTGATGTACCTATCATGTTTATCAAATAGATCCTCTAGTTTCACTAATCCTTTGAGTATCTTGTTGCCCCTCATCTTGATCCAATTCTTCCTTAACATCATCTCCCTTAGGGAGAACATACTCTCAAAATATCCTCACTTCCTTCAAAATATAATTGATTAAAGTTATTCGTAAGTTCTAGGAAAGATACTAAGTGTTGATCATCATTGAAAACATGCCAGTTGTTTGCATTATCTAGAAAACTAGGTCTGTGAATCATTTCAATGGTAAATTTCTCCTGAGAGAATCTGGGTGAGGAATCAATAAAGATCCTAAAACAGCCAAAGAATCAGCCCTAGTGTTAATTTCTCTTTGTACAACCTCAATTGAAAAAGCATCAAAAATTTCAATTGAATCCCAAATAAGACTTCTATAATGTTTTAATCTCTTATTTTGACTTGGAAAAGATCCCTAACATATTTCACAATCAACTCAGCATCACCACAAAAACAAATATTCTTCACTCCCATTTCTTTCACTGCATTCAATCCAAGAAGGAGAGCCTCATATTCAGCTGTGTTGTTTGTATTTTCAAAATAAATTTTATATGCAAATAGATGAATCTTCTCTTCTAGAGAGATTAACACTACACTAGATCTAGAACCAACTAAAGAGTAGCTTCCATCAAAATCTAAAGTACAAACACCATTAGGATTATAAATCAATCCCTTATGAATTTTTTCCTCGACCTTTGACATAATCATATAGTTACAATGCTTTATATATTTGTAGAATATTTGTGCTTTTGGGTCATCAATATTTTGTACAATGTAATCAGTCTGCCTTTCTGGTAGCAACTTTTTCATTTTCCCATTGACTAGGATGAGATCTTGTGAACAATATAATTGAATTTTTCCTTCCACTTCTCTACAAAAAATTCTACTTAGTAACATACCATATGATGGAGGAATATCAGCTACTAAAATAGTAAGTTTCACCCTTTTATCTAGAAAATCAACAAACGCTACTTGTACATTTTTTATTCTTCCAACCAATGGGAATTCCATACTCTACATGGAATAGCAGGAACCAAAAGTATGTGTTAGAATCAGGACTATGGTGTGAGCTACTTTTACAGGCATCAAATTATCTGATGTTCTTAAGTCAATAACACAATTATTGAGTTTGTAGCCAACTATGAGAAGTTTTATATAGAATGGTTCAATTTTCTCATTAGATGAAGAGACTGGAGCCACAAGACTTTGCTGAGATGAGGGAGAAGGAGTGGGTAATAGAACTTCAGAAGTATTGGGTGAAGCTCTAGATTTGGAATGGCTGAATTTCACTACTTTCGAAAAATCATTTGGGTGAGTTTGGAAAAATTATGCCTCTGAGATTTGAATTTTCTTCTTCTTAATGTGTTTGATGATATCGAAACATCTGGAGGTGGATGGAGCATCATTACTAAGAATAGGTGAAACTTTAGACTTATCTTATTCAGGAGTTGTAGGGAAAGAAGTTTTAGAAGTGAAGGTAGAAGGAAAATTACTTACCTTTTGTGTGGAGGAAGTGGGGAGAGGGGCTCCTCTCTTTGCAACCATTGGAATAGTTACAAGAACTTCCCTAGATTTTTAAGAGAGTTGTACCACTTTTTCTTTATTGTTCATTTTCTCCTGAGTCATATCAACATCTGAATAACTATTCATATCAGTCACTACTTCATTATATTCATCCTCATCATCCACGGCTTCAGAGGTGAGAAAATTGACTTGAGAGTCACCAAGCTCTTCCTGTTCCTCATCAACATTTTCTTTAGGTTCCTCATATTCTTCATTCAACTCCTCATCATCATGTTCTTCAACCTCACAAGTTCCATTAACCGGAACCTTCATGGGTGTAATTTCAATGGCCAACTTAGGAAGAGAGGAAGGAAAATGATTCCTAGGCTGAAAATTATTCCTTGGAATATCTTGGTAAGGAGTATGTTGAGCCAATTGTTTTTTAATAGCAATAAAGTCATTTTATAGTGTTTGCACTAACTGATCAGAATTGGCTCCCGAGGAGCAAGTAGAAGATGCTTTAGGATTGGAGGGATCTTTTTTAAATTTACCAGAAATGATTAGATCATCCTCAACACTAATATTCAAGCGTTGTTCATTATCTAGAGTTGGAATATTTACCCTCCTTAGTGCATAAATCACTTCAGGAAACTGAGAATTGAGAAAAAACACTTTTAGCTTTGATCTACAGGATGGGTGGCTTATGGGATTTTATGAATCAACTTGTTGAATTTTTCCACAAACTCCCTCATGGGTTCATATGGATTTTTTTTTATATGAGATATTTGATCCAAGAGGGCATGAACATCTTCAATAATTTTAAAACATTTCTCAAACTGAGTTTTCGTGGTAGTCCAACTAGTAATTGAACCTGCATGAAGGTGATAAAACCAGTTAGCAACATTATCTTGCAATGTTTCTATAAATATCCTAATAGAAACATCCTCATGTTCAACCCCAAGGATCCCACATGCCACAATGAAAGATGCAATATGTTCATATGGGTGTACTTTTCTTTCACCTTGGAATTTAGCAAAAAAAATCCTATTACATCTGGGTAATTCATGTAATGGTTGAGGAAGAGAAAGAGGTCCAACACGTTGTACTCGTGGAAATGGTGCTACCATAATTGGAAATATTGACTAAAGGGGAACTATAAATCCTACAAGTACTAGAGCATGAAGGTTAGGGCTGGTTTGATCTTGAGGGATATTGTTCTTAGAGACTCTGTCTTTAGTAGGAGGTGTTCTTGTAGACTAAGTTCTTCCATTCCTTCTTGCCAAAGAAAGAGATAAACCCTAGCATTCCAATGTTTGAAAATGTGGATCTTCAACACCAAGGGTTTTCTTACCATGTGTATATATTTGACCATCTAGTTTGCAAATCTAGTCTTGAAGTTATTCTAAAAGGGATACATTGAAACTAACAAAATCCCCATTGGAGTCACCAAAAACTGTTGGTTTTTAAAATAGCACTTTATAGTAATCAACATTCAGGGGACAACAATTCCCTCCTCTTTATGGGAGATAATCCCTTATTGAAAGAAACAGAGCTTATATACAAATATACAATGTTCATATTGATTAGGATTTCTGATATTTCGAAACATTTTATACCAAGATGGAATATCAATACCTAAGAATAGAAGAATAAATAAACCTAAAATGAAGAATACTATAGTACTTTTAGGAAATATAGATAGCAGATTATAACCTTGCACATGCTTTTAGCAAAAAAGGGTACAAAATAGAATCGTTCACATTAGCAACACCAGATACTACTCCTCAGATACAAATATATGGACATCATATCATAAGAACACAAATTTCTTAACATGAAAGATTGATGAATCACAAATTGAAGACCAGAAAGGAAAAGATAGTAGAGGAAAATTAAATACAATAGGAATTTGTTGGGTCCCTAAAATATTAACTAAGTACAAAAAGTGAGTGGGCGCATAGGACCTACTTAAAGAAGGGTGCACAAGGAGAAAGTGCATAGGACAGGGTTATAGGAGGGTTTAGTAGAACAAGTGGCACATGCAAGGAAGAGAAAAGGTTTTGGGACTTAGCCATATTTGGCATATCAAACAGAACATGAGAAAAGCATGACCTAACTATGCATATGGAGTGGATAAGGTACCATCCTGATAATAGGGTGGCCTATGAAGGAATATACCTTGTGATGGAAGATCTTAGAAGGCCAACATTGCAAAGAGTGGAGAGCTTGAGTCTAAAGAAGCATGCTCCCATGGAGGACCACCTTGTACACTTGGAAATGGGTCTAAAACTCCTACAAAGGCTTAAAGGTGTTGAGAAAGGCTATAAATACAAGTGTCTAGTAAAGGAAAAGGCGCGAGATAAAAGAGAGCAGATGTGAAGCTCGGAAAAAATACATGGAGAGCTTTATGGGTTAGGCTAGGATATCTGTAGGAAGAATGGTGTATCAAGGGATGGGTACATGTTTTTCTTTTGCATTGTAAGGGACGTAAGTCCAGTCTTGTCACATGGTTCTAATCTGTACTATCATTTTGGTCTGTAATGACCCTAATAGATGTAATGTGATTATTGGACATGTTAAAATATGAATCTATGTGGTTTGCGTATCATACATATATTTGTTTTTTATGTTCAGTGTGTTTCATATGAATGAGTATAATCATTATGCATCCTCTTTCCCTCATGGTTTAGATCTATCTTTTGTCAATGTGCTTCTTGTCTGAATTAATACATTAGTGTAGAATTTACTCAAATTTCTCATTTGAATAAGGAGTTTATTTTATCTTTCTATTACACATCCATAATAAATCCTTTCACAAATCACATAAAAGAGGGGCTCGGTGCCCACTTGTGCCTTGATTGAGAACCCAACACTAGTTGGGTAATAGGTTAGCACGCATTGGATTGTTGTTGTTTGTTAAGGGGTATAAAATTGACTACATCTTGGTTCCATTTCTGGGACCTATTTTTGAAGTTGTAAGAAATGGCATGCATATTTGCATCTGTACTATGTGATGATAGAGCATTTAACCTAGGAAAGTGTTGCAACATGGTTCAAAAGCACAAAGGATGAATTTACTCAGATATTCAACACTGGACCTGAGTTTGATGCACATAGATGGGTAGAAGAGAAACTCTAGCATGAGTTGTATGAAACCTTCTTCTGTTGCTTCATAGTAGAGTTTTAAAAATGGCTCTCAACATATGCATCCAGATCAAGATGATTACCCAGAGTTTGCAAGATGTAGATCTGACATGGAATCGTGTTGTGGATCATTTGTGGAAGGGAGTGTTAGATAGCTACACTTTAGAATATTTCATTTATACGTACTCTTGTCTGGAAGTTGTTGAGTTTGAGTTTTTTAGGGAGCCCAGAGGATCATTTATATGTGTACTGTTCCTTTGGCAATGAATATCTTAATCATTACCCTTGAGCTTAGAGGCATTTCTAATGGCCAGTTAAACCCTTCTGAGAATGCTAGGAAAGGAAGTTAGGGTGGAGGAGGATGGAAGACTATTATGCAACTGGGAAAGAAAGCGAGGAGATATGACTCAAGGATAGTGAAGCATGTGAAAGGGAGATTGTCTAGATAATGTGAGGTTTCATGTGTGATGGATCTATAGAGGGTAGACATTGTGGGAAGGAGTTGAGGTTCATGTAGAGGACATGTAGAACCTGAGCAGTATGTGTTACCCCCATCTTGGCAAGTGTGTGAGAGAGACCCCTTTAGCTTTTGATGAGTGTTCATCGCATGGAGAAAGAAGAGCCATTGGTGTGCATTTGAACCCACCTAATGACTAGACATTGGAACTTGGTTTTCTAGATAAAGGGAGAAGTTTTGTCAACCCATTTTGTATCAATAAAAGTGACTGATCTATTCCCATAAGATATAATTTCTTGTTTGGGACTTCTATAGCTACACATACCATTCCAGTGTTTAGAGGAATTTTTGGGCAAGGGGAAAATATACAAGGTCTTGGTCAACGTGTTAGGGACTGACGCCATGGAACACATATCTGGTAGTGGAACAATATTGCATACTATTGGCATGCGTAGTTTAGTAGAACATTGGGGACACTAGGCACGAACACTTCAGGCCCATTACTGGCTGCAGGATAGGATCTAGAGGTCGAACTGGTGGATCAAGAGACACAGGGCCTGGTGGATCCAATGGATCTGGTGGAGGGAACACTGAGAGGACATACCAGAGGAATCTAATGATTCAGATCTGGAGATTAGAGTCCTTAACCACCTACCTCAGGTAATATTTGAAAGTTCTTTACACTTACTAGATTACTCAGGGTATAGAGGATGTTGCGGAACATGCTGCATAAATGTGAGTTGTTATGGCGCGCGAAGGGGATCACAACCATAGAATGGAAGGCTGGCCAATTTGTCAATGGCGTTACAAGGGGCACGTGCATAGCTGGTATATGAAGTATGACCCCCATTAGAGGTGGTGGTATATTACACCGTGTTTAAAAAATGCCTCACCTATCGACTTCTCGTCTATGGGAGGTCCTAGGGGAGCAAGCTCATCTAGTTATTATGTGTTGTTTGGATTCTTTTGTCAAACGTACGGAACACCTTTTCCCTCTTTTACAACCCCAAACTAGATTATGTGTTGACCTTAATCATTCAGGATACAGTTCCCTACCACTTGGGTAGGCTAACTTTCACTTCACCTATACCTATACCAACATCAACCAATTCCTTACCAACACCAACAACATTACCCTAAAACCCACTATCAATATTTTTATACCAACCAACCATTTGCCTACCATACCTAAATTTCCTGAATTCACCTCCCCTAGTCCTAAGGTATACTACATTGGTCTAAGGCCCCTCCTTGCTTTGTGCAATGGGCTATGTAGGCAACACTTAGGAGCTGGGGTCTCCCAAGGTTAGCTCGACCATCCCCTACCTAACCTATCATGTGTTGTAAATATACATATTTTGTGTATTTCTTTTTTTTGCCAACATTCATCTTTATCATTTTTTCAAAACAAAACATTCAAAACACAACCATTCTTATTATTATAACTCAAATCAACATACATCTTTAGTTTTATTTAGATGTGCAACAAATACATCTTCTCTATCATCGACGTGTAGGTCGGCATCCTTATTTATTCTTATATTCCTATAAAATTCACTTAGACCCTTGCGCCTCCTCCCGAATCAGGTGGTGATCGTGATCGTTGACGCCCCTCACTTGGCCTCTCCATCCTCAAAGGTGCCACTACTATTGGTTCCTCCCACTGATCTGCCAACATCTCTTGTAACATACGAATACATCCTCTCGTGTGGAGGAATCTTGCCTCTAGTCTCTCCACTCGTAATTGTGAAACCTCTAACAATCTCGTTGTCTCATTCACATGTGTTTGAAGCTGGTGAACCAAATCCTGCAGAAAATATCTCTCCACTGTAATCACAGCTATGTCAGGGTGCTCACGTGCACCTCACAGCTCTACTACCCACCATAATCTATAAGCCTCTATCGCTCCTGCATCCATTACCTTGCGATCGGCTGCTATCTCTTATGGTCCTTCTGGAGGTGTCAGCCGGGGAGGTGAGAATGATGCCTCCGTGTCAATCCTCATATATGGTCTATAAGTCAGGGGTATATCCTGAACGAATCCAAATTGTCACCGCATGTGATCTAGAGGATCCTCTTCATACTCACCTGGCCTGTGCCCCGCAATCCACCTCAATCACTCTACACCCCTCAACTCCTCAGCTATGTTCTCTGTTACCATATAGTTCCCGTAAGGCCTCCAACAAATATCCGCAATCATCACCATCTCCCATACCTGTCTATAATACTCGATGTCATCTATCACAGCATGGGATCTTGCCTCTTGTTCTGTCTGGACCCATCATCTGAATCCCAACCTCTGCACTCTTGTCTCTCCCGACTCGATGGGTCAGCCTATTAGGTGCACACAAACAATGTGGTCATAGGCCCAACAATGTAATAAGTACGAACAATCTAGTGTCATCCTGTGTTTTGACCTGCAGGCCCATAAACCCCTGTATAACTCTGCCAGATATGCGGGTGCCCATGTGAAAGTCACGCTCATTTCTATCATTTCCCAAATAACAATCATCAATGCTTTTGGAAATCTTCTGCCATCCGCCCTCGATATTGCATAATACCCCACCGCTATCATTAATAGTACTGCCAACCTTGTTGCCTCAGGGTGTGCTGCATACATTATACCATAAGTGAATGTCAAACCTCGCTGTGTAAAATCTCGTGTGTATGGACCAAATACTACTGTTATCGCTCCCCGCACCACGCTAGGCAATACTAATATACTGGTCTTCCTGTAATTTGGGAGTCTCAAAATACGGAACACATCTTCCAACGTCACTGTCATCTCCCCTGTTGGCAGATAGAAGGTATTCTTTTCTGGATTCCATCTATCAATCAACGCCTGCAACATAGCATGGTTACGTGTGATTCGTAAATAATAGCGGATTCCACTTAACCCCAAACGATTTATCAATGCCCATTCAGCTGGTGTTACATCTTCTCGGATTCGTGACAACAACACTAGCACAGTATTATTCATCCTTAACCCTGCTTCCGCCTGCATACATCAAAACGACACACAATTATTCAATAAAACAAATCTCCACGGGTTTTTTTTTCTCAAATTCTGGAAACTCCTACAGTAAACGCTATCGGTTATAGATAACCGATACCGGTTTTCTAACAGATACCAGTTATCTATAAACGATACTGGTCACTGTCAAAAATATACACCCTGCTTAAAAACATACACCTACGATAATTATTTTTCCCGTTTACTCCTATTCTATACCTAAAAACATACGTGAACACCCTGCTTGCCTACCCCATAGCACTCACCCCATCCCAAACTCTTGCCTATCACCTTTTCTTTCTCATCTTTACCCACTTACTCTCTCTCATCCTATTCATAAAACATGCAAGAATCCAATTACAACCAAATAGTTTACCTCTTGGAATGCAGCAGCTTGAGTTGGAACCTGTCTTCCCTCTCATCTCTGCCTACTGAATGCTTCTCCTCGTTCAGCCATGTTCACCACCCTCTTCAAATATAACTTGTCTTTCTATCTTCTGAATCTCAGCCCACACTCACTTCACCTGTCTCTTTCCTCCTTATCACTCAATTCTTTCATGCAATTACCTGTATCAGTCGTCAAACAGTGTCGCATTCGCGTATTTAACTTGTTGCATGACTCTAAAAATAAGAACGCTAAAAATAAGAACTTAAGTTGCCAACCAAGCAGTTCTATTTTTAGGAAATATAATTTTGGCATAACCGATATCAGTTGCATAACCGTTATCGGTCATATAGCTACCAACATCGGTTACATAACTGATATCGGTCATGTGCCCCGTTTTGATTAAACCTAGGCCCTTTCTTCGTTTTTACAATTTTTTGTGGCGCCCGCCTCTTTTTCCTGCATCACAACACCATTTACCAATATTTGTCATCAACATCACATCAATATATTATAGCTATTTCATCAACATCATCTATCTACAATAAAACAAACCATCGACAAAACAAATACAACATTTCATTTACACCATGTGGATCAAACTCATCATACATTAAATTTCACAAACCATCGACAAAACACATAAAACATTTCATATACACCATGTGGGTCAAAATCATCATCTCTATATATCAAATGTTTCAAATATACAACTTGCTCTACATAGGGGCCTCTGTGATCTCAAAATAATACAAAGTCAGCACGCAGGCCGCAATAACTGTCAAAATCTCGACTCGGTTCGCAGGCCGGTCTCTCATATCAAAAATATACTCGGCTCACAAAATGGTATCAACTATACAACCCGTACTCGGCTCGCAGGCCGGTATATACAACAAGATGAATAAATGAATGAAAGACTCATATGTGGGCACGCAGGTCTCTCTATACATAACCGGTTCACAGACTGGTGTCTCTATCCAATATCCAAAAACACAAACTATCTCCTCTACAAGGATACCTCAGCTCTCTCCACCACCCTCGGCCTGTCTCCCTGCTGGTCCCTGTGTTGCCTCTCACCTCCTCCCTGTAATGGACCCATCGGCTGTGGCTGCACCCCCCTGGGATCTCTGGCTCCACGAGGTCTCAGCTCTATGCGCCGCATATGGCTGATAGTCAGCCCCGGTACCATCAAGGACGTCCTGATAGTATCGGGCCTCCGCTCTCACCTCCATATAGTGGGCCCGTGCCACCATAGCTGCTGGGACTGGTCCCCCAACTCCTAATAGCAATGGCCCCTGTCCTATCCGGTACACCCTGTGCCTAGTAGAGCGTATTTGTACCTATGCCTATGGCTATGCCGGGTGCCTGTGGTTGTGCCTGTACCTGTGGCTATGCTTGTACCTATACCTGTGGCTGGTTCCTGTACCTGCAGCCTGTGTTCCTGGGCTAATTGCCCCTGTAGGACACCCATCTGTGCCTGTGCAGTAGCAAGCTGCCCCTGTAACAACTGCACCTGTCCAAGTGAGTCTGGTCCCTCTCTGCTATAATAGCCACTAAATCTGGTTGTGCAGGTTGTGCCCTCCTCGCTGCTCTCTCCCTTTCCCACCATACCAAAAATGACCCTGTGCAGCCGGCGTCGTCCACGATATCATCTGCCGGCCTCTCTGTTACCCAATCTGGGTCCACGGGCTGTGGTGCGGGAAGTGGGGACTCTACATCATCCCTCCAGTAATGAGGGAAGGGAGGTGGCTCATCCTGTCATAGCCCCAACTACCGTTGTACCCTCTCCAGGGGTATCTGCTCATGCTCTCCCGGCCTCCGTCCAGCTATCCAGAAAGTATACTGGATCCAGCGCATCTGTGATCGGGCTCCTCCTCGGGGCTGATGACCTCTGTAAGGCCTCCATACAATATCCAATGCGGTCAGGCCCTCTAGCATATGACGGTAGTAAGCTACATCCCATCCTGCGAGCACCACTCATGGCTGGCCCACGACCCCCAACCACCTCTGAAAGCCATACCTGTATATCACCTGTGGCCCTGGCTACTGGGGCAGCCCTACTGGTCGAATACATATGATGTGCTCATATGCCCAACAGTGTAACAGAAATGTGGAACAAATCCCGAATCACCTCATCCGGTGATAACCCCACAGCTCTCTGTATAGCTGCACCAGGTATACTAGTGCCCAAGCATAGCACGTATGCTCCTCCACCATCTCGTGCAGCACCCCCATCAAACGCCGTGGAAAGCAGCCTCCCTCTGAGTCTGGGAGGGCGAAGCATGTGATGCCTATCATCATCAACACGGCAAGCCGTGTCTCATGTCTGTGGGCGCGATACATATCGCCATAAGCAATACTCGCGCTGTGGTAGGTCAATAACGTGGCTGCATCCCCAAATACATGAAGAATGCTGTCCATAGCCGTCTCTGCATCTACCTGGAATACTGCCTCTCCTATGATCGGCAGTCTCAGGATGCGATATACATCCTCCAGGGTAATAGTCATCTCTCCAGTCGGGAGATGGAAAACATTGGTTGCCGGATCCCATCTCTCGATGAGGGCAACCATAAGACTGTGGTCCCTCTCCATAGCCCTATACCGCTGGACTCCACCGAGTCCCACCTCGCGCATAATGGCCCAGTGCGCTGCGGACACATGTGGCCGCATCCGTCTCAATAACGGGGGCATCCGATCCCGCATAGTCAGCTACTGACGTGCCTGCACAAATAACCCACTTCATTAGACCTACCCTTTCAAACAACAACTACTTTAACCCTCTATACCCCCTTTTACCCACCCGACCACACCCCGACTCTATAACACACACCTACACCCACCTATTTTACCCTAAAACATTTATGATATCCCCTTTCCTTATCTTGCACCCTACCAATCACCCAGATCTACTCTCGCCATTTACCTATGCCCCTACCAATTTAACACCTCCCCATTCATACCCAACACCTAATCTATCCTAACCGCACCAACCACACAACCGCCCCATTTCCCCCCCCCCCCACCAATCACCCTTCCTATCAACCTCTACCCCTTCCCTCTTCACCCCCAAAACACAAAACCCAATAATAAACACAACACCCAAACAACAACCCAAACAACAACCAAAAACCCAAAACCACAACAAAACCCAAACCAACAAAATAACTAATCCTAACTAAGGACCGGTATCGGTCACCCATGACCGCCACCGGTCCCCTCCCCAACATCTCTCCACCGCCACCGGTTGACATACGACCGACACCGGTCAACCAAAAAACCCACCTTACCCGAAGAATTTGTGACCGATGTCGATCGCTTAGTGACCGACATCGGTCACTGTACAATCGCGGAGTCGAACCCGACGCGGCCCCCGCAAACCCATTTTTTTGCCTATTACTCCCCTTTTACCCATTGAAAAACCCTAAAAACCTACCCACCCTACCGTTTTAGCCTAACTAACCTACCTACCCTCTCCATTTTCCAAACAACTTCCATTTATTAATTATTTTATTCAAAACTTGGATTCCTACCCAAAACCCAAATCTAGCTTAACAACATTAAATTCACATAATGAGAGGTTTCGAACCTACCGGTACGATGACACGTCGTCGTGGAGGGATAGGTGGTGGCGGTCCAGCGGGTCCAGCACCTCCTGCTCCTCCTGGTTGTGCCATGGCTCTAAATCTCCTCTGCTGGGTCCTCCACCAATCAAATGTTGCCTCCTACTCGCTAGGGCCTACCAACCACTCACTTCTCCACTCAAATAGTGCCACCTCAGCCGACAAATTCAACAATCTCACTAACACACCTCAGACAACTAAAATTGGTTTTCAAATTGACAATGTGACAATGACAGGCCATATTTTTCTTTTTATAGGTTTTCGACCTATAACCGATATCGGTTATATTATGCCCTAAAGAACCGGTATCGGTCATCTAACCGATACCGGTCATAGAGAATCGATATCGGTTTAATCCCACCTTTTCCCCAATTTCTGCCCTTATTTACTAATCTCCCTTTCTCACCACATCGCCTATACCCTCCTTTGCTGAAAACCCTTTGTTGACTTCATTGGCCCACTTCACAGCCGCAACCAATAATTTGGCCCGACCCAAGGCCGCAACCAACCATTTGGCCCAACCCAAGGCCGTAACCAACCATTTGGCCCGACCCAAGGCCGCAACCAACCAATCTGGCCTGACCCAAGGCCGTAACCAACCAATTTGGCCCGACCCAAGGCCGTAACCAACCAATTTGGCCCATGGACCCCAAGGCCTGACCCAACCAATAACCAATTTGGCCGGACCCAAGGCCGCAACCAACCATTTGGCCTGACCCAACCAACCAGGCCCACCCAAGGCCGCAACCAACCAATGGCCTGACCCAAGGCCACAACCCATTTGGCCCGACCCAAGGCCGTAACCAACCATTTGGCCCGACCCAAGGCCGCAACCAACCAATCAGGCCTGACCCAAGGCCGCAACCAACCAATCTGGCCTGACCCAAGGCTGTAACCAACCATTTGGCCCGACCCAAGGCCACAACCAACCAATGGCCGACCCATGGCCCTCACTAATCAATCGGCCCGACCCAAGGCCGCACCACTCAAATACCTCGCCCAAAACCAACAAATTACAATTTTATCCACCCATCATGTAGCTTTTTGTTCAATCGAGCTCACCTGTTCGTGTTTTAGCATGATTAGGGTACTTGACTTGATCAGTCGACCAACTTTGCCTAGACCTAGACCGTGACGTTTATCTCAACCAAACCAACCATTTGGTACTACCAAACATGCCTAAACATTCCTGTACCTTACCCATTATATCCCCTGGAGCTACTTCCTATGCCTTGGATACCAGGATTATATCACCCTTGTTTGGATAAACTATCGACCTTTGCCTATGAATTGCTTGTTTGCTCTTCAAATCATGTACCCTGGTCACACTACTGCATTTCAACGTGCGTCTGCTTCCTTGGACCTACCCCACCATCTTACCATCATCTCAACACCATTTACCCTTTATCAACCCTATCCCTGATTTCACGCTACCTCAATCTGTGATAGATTTGAGGGGGATTACCTATACCATTAATAGGGGTAACCACTTCTTATTATTGTCCATGTAGCTTTACAAGACAAGCTACACGACAACAAGGGGCTAATGTAGACACCAAATTTGTGTCTTACAACCCCCTGTGCCCCGCATCTCATTTCGCAACCTAACCTCATCACCTAAACCTTACACAATTATTTATTAATTACCTTATAATTAATAAATCCACATCGCCATACCTGCCACCTCATTTCGCCACCTCATCATGACCTAGTCCTAACCCTAAACTAACCTAATTAAGACCTATAACTTGGTCTACATCCACACCCATGACTAATGACTCCTCACCCGCACCTAAAACCAACCTCATAATGACTTGACCAAGCCCGCAACTAATCCCTCGGGAGAAAAGGAGGGAAAGTTGGCTATTTTACTAAAAATAGCCCACTTTGACCTGACCGATACCAGTTCCTACTTGACCAGCCGTCGGTTACGTAACCGCCATCGGTTCCCTGTAAATGACCTCTCCCAACCAAAAACAAGGGGTTGGATTTTTCATTGATCTGAATGAGAAGTCATTGGAAGAATCCAGAATTTACTTGGCTGAACAGAGACAAGTGAAGGAAAGAGAGGAGTTTACAGAGAAGGACATCAAGCCCAAGACTACAACTGAATAACCAGAGCCCAGTGACACTCATCCAAGCATCAGGAGAGGAGATAGCTCATCTTGGATTGTCAGATCATCCTACTTGAACCCTGCCTTCGTCATCACAGTCCCGGAACCTACATTTTTCATCAGGAACTAGTAAGTAAGTCTTATACATTCTTTTAATAATATTTCTTGGATTTCTGAATCACAGTAATTACAAGTCTACTCCCAGATCCACTACCCGGTAACACTCTCCATCTAACTTACATTCCTCTACCCCTACATTGCCCCAAGAACAGCCCCCATACTCTCTGAGTCTTCTCTATCACCTCATTACCTATCCCCAGTCATTTTACTAGCCTTATAAACACCATAGCTATCATATAGCCATCTTATAGCCAACCTTCACCAAACCCCTTAAATCACTACCCCTACCGATATCGGTTATCATCAACCGGTACCGGTGACACTGACCGGCATCGGTCACTGTGATTCAAAACCAAGACCAACCTTTTCTCTATTGTTCTAACAAGGTAAATAAATTGTAAATGGACAATAGCTTATTTGTTAGAATTTGTGTTAATTCATATTAGCAGGGGAACTGACCACCTTCGAAATGAAGTCTCATATTTCCTTGAGCCCAAGGTAGTTCCCTCACTTATTATCTAATTAGAATCTGGTGGTCTTGTATTCTTACTTGCAGGTAGTCCTTCCCAGACAAAAAGGAGTTCTTTGCAATCGATCTGATCTCTCTCTACGGTACGCGCACACCATCTCAACATTCAACAGGTATTCCTCCTAGCCCTAACCCTTATCTGTTTCTCAAAGGAATGAAAGGATAGAAGCAACTCTATCCCGGGAATGGAAGCATTTCTGTGTGTAAAACACAGTTCTTCCTATTGAAGTTTAGATGTTCATTATCGGTGAGATATGCCTAGTTCAAGCCACATGTCAGAGATTATGAAAAATTAAAGGATGGATGAAAGTGATTCAGTAAAAGAAAGGTTGGTACATCTTCATTTGCTAGAGGAAATGAGGGAAAGAGCAAAGGATACAAGCTATAAGAAGAAAATGAAGCAGAAGGAATACTTTGATCAAAAGATCGGTCTCCATTTCATGTGAATGACTTGGTTCTAGTAAATTATTCCAAATACAAAAAAAGAAGGTAGAGAAAATTTCTTCCCAAATGGATCGTGGGGCCTTACAAAATAGCAGTTGTGCATGAAAATGGTCTACATATCAACTAGAGAAATTGGATGGTACTCCCATTACGAAATGGATCAACCATGACAAGTTGAATATTTTCCAGGCACCATCTTCAAAATCCATAAGAGTCTACTCTGAGGACGGATAGAAGCTAGGAAGAGTCGACATTAAAATTTTCCTCTGTAATTTCTATTTTATTAATGTATGTATTAGGAGGAGTTAAATATAATTAGTAGTGGCATCCAATAGAAGATGGCTCGTCAACGGTGTTTGCCAATAAAGTCGAGTACATTAATTTGATCCAAAGTACATTTGGTATGTTGTGATAAAATGGGTACCTCCTATTTAGTCGTAAGTAGGTTGGTAATGTTAAAATGTAATAAGTAGTGGCATCCAAGTAGAGAATATGGTGTCGCTACATACGGTGGAATAGAAGAAGAGTACGTGTAATAGTTTGTAATACAGGAAAGGAATGTTGATGTAACAAGAGGCTAAATATTTTATGTATTTTATGGAGGTCCGGAAAAGTAAAATGTAAAAAGGTGAACCCATAAGTGAGAATAGGGTCTACATGATTATGGAATTAGAAATAAGGTTACATTTGTAAAAAGGACAAGGAGTTACTGGCATGGAATATTTTATGTAGCTACGGAAGATATTTCCTAGACAATAGTCTTAGAGATATGAGGTAGATAAGCCTGTGAATTCCTGATAAGGTATAGAGGCCATCATTAGAGCATAGCAACTAGATGTAGTGAGACAAGTAGTTTAGTGGGTATGGTATAGATGTGTACAAGGAAGCCATGGATTTCCTAGGCTAGGGTTAGAATCCAGAAGGAGCTAGATAAGCCTGACACTAGAGTGGGAATGAGAGTCAAGGGGATAGCTACAGGCATACCCCCCCTCATTTAGCCTAGAGGGAAGTCGAGTGAGACAATATTGTATGAGTAAGTGTGTAAAGGCAGCCATCATTTTGAAGGTGTGTTAAAGAATTCATTGTGAAGTTTCTCCCACAGTCTCCTGTGGAAGGCATAGTGAGTCAGTAACAGTTGAAGTACCTCATGGGTGAGATTATAACAATTTCATGTTGATATTATAATTTACACCTATATTTTCATATTTTTCATCTTTCCTTCGTATCATAGTCTATGGAATTCTTGTGTTATATTTGTTTTTGTGTTTCCAGATTACATCCACCAAACTAAAGGCTGTGCATTAGTAAATAATCATAGCACAAGGAGTTCCCAGTGAAGAATTATCATAGTGATGGATTGGTGATGACAGGTCACATTTTTAATATGTTTGTTAATCCTATTATGCCATATCTCTTTTATCATAATATGATTCACACACAACCAAAATCAATATCAAATTGTAATATCTTCAAGACATATTATCCTCATCATAAATATCAATTCAAAGATTTCTACTTCACATATGCCAAAGTTACTTCACCTAATTCTTCTCTCATGTCCTCCACAATTGTACCATGTTATGACATAATATCCTAATCATACTTATCAATTCAAAGTCTTCTACTTCACATAGCATTGCCATAAGAGTCACTAATTCTTCTCTGATGTCCTCTTTGAAGCACACATCACCATTATGGTGTCAACTTGCACTTGGGTCACATTAACTTTGTCAACAATTGAGGTCTGAGCCTACATCTCCTTTGGTAGTTGCTTCTCCTCTTCATGAGGTTATCCTTGGGTATATCTTGTACTATTAGTTTTCCTTGTATATAGCTAAACAATTCAAAAATACAAAAACATTAACATATTTTCAAAAATACACAAACATTCATATATTTACAAAATTCTAAAATCAAAACATGTAAACTTCTCTTGATTTGTTGGAACTTTACATTATACATTTGGTTTATCACTTTGGTTTTATAGATCGCATGCTTCGTTACACATTATACACATGCATTCCCATGATATATTGAGCTTAACGCAAGATATGCATAGAGTGACACATGTTGATAGGTGTTGGCTGAACCTTTACCTAGATTCCTATACATCTAGGGGCTCTATACACTACTAGGTGGTATAATTTTATTATAGTTAATTTCTACTTCCTCATAACACTTGATTACATTTTACACTACATTGGTAAGGATGGTATAATTTTATTATAGTTAATTTCTACTTCCTCATAAGGACTTGAGGTTACACATATTGGTACATGTTATCTTTTGAGCTAACAAGACTAACAAGTGTTTTGTGTAGTATTGACATCTCTTTTTTTTACATATTTTCACCTATATTGACTATTATATCATATCGTCATGTTTAATGCATATTTCCTTATGTGTGTACTATTACATTCTCATTTTACTACTTGTTTCCTATGAGCCTTGATTGTATTGTGACACCATAGGTGTCCCATGTTTTCATCTTTATTCCTATTGTGTGACGTTGTTTGCATATTTCTAGCATCTGACTTCACTATTGTTGTATTTTTCTTCTTCTGAATGCATTAGTACTAATGTTGTTATATATATATATATATATATATATATATATATATATATTATATATTATTTTTGTCATTGTTTTTATTGTGCTCCATGGTTTCCACCATGTGGAAACACCTTCCTTTTTACAAGTACATGTTCTTCAAGGTGGCCACTTCTTCAGCATTCTACACTCTCTTACAACTTCTCAAACAACTTGTTCATAGGTACAAAATTTTTATTTTGAGTCAAGTATTCAACATGGTTTTTGCACATGACTCAAAAGAGGGGGCATTCATTCATGTATATTTTACTCAACACACATAATTATGGGGTAAAATACATGTACAAACAGGGTAAAAGAAATTAGAAACACAACCAAGTAGAAAAATATAGAAAATTAGGAACATGCTCAAAAATCTACAAGTTGGTCAGGACAGTAAGATACTTTCCTGCCCCTTTCACATGTATTTTCCAAGGGTAGTGACGAGCGTCGTTGATTCTCACACTTTAGTGATCTTATAATTTTTCAATCCAGGGCAGTGTCCATGGCTATTTGTAACAAAGGAAATGATTGAAACTGTTCTCAGTACTTATTTAACAATGAAGTTAACCAAATTCTATACTAAGTGCCATAAAGAAATGAAGTTTGTTGACAACAAAAAATTATGCACTTTACACATAATTTAGCCCAGTCTTATACTACTATTTAGAAGGTTCTCAAGTGTACAAAGTACTAATTAATCCCACCTTTTGGCCATCTTTATTTTATATTTTATTTCATAGTTCCCATGTATTTTCCAGCACTTATCCACCCATTTCACAACTGCCTCGACATTCTAGCCCTAAATCAGGGTGCCCTAGCCTGTATTTGGGTGCCCTGGTCCCACCCTGGGCACCCCGATCTATGCAAATCCCCTTTCGCTCCTTTTTGGGTCATTTCTAGTTGTTGGTCATCTTTATCTTTTTCTCAGTCAGCCTTGTCGGGATTAATTATGAAATTAAGCTTGAGAGCCCTATAAATATAAAGTTATAAGACCATAATGAGGGTCCTAGGTCATAACATTACACACTACTATCACTCCATGTACGGGTGCATCCATTGCATCACTTGTATCCACATAGTGCCATGCATCAAGGCTAGGAAATCTGCATCACACACACTTCATAGGGGGAGGGATTCTATTCTATTCCATGCACACATGCTATTTACATTTTCTATAGTTACTATTGCTCGCTACTTCACAAAGTGTGACTGACACGAGAGCACCTAGGGCACGACATGCACACACTCACCAAAACTACATCTGGGTCTGAAATGTAGTGCAACGCTCAGTGATAAGTCCACTAGCTTGGCGGCTAAGGTAGTCTGACCCATTCATATGCATCTTTTATTTTTCTAGGGTTTGATACTTCTCTTTGCATTGCAGGTCATTTTCCAGCTCATCCGACAGATCCAGCGTGACAAATAGGGAAGGTTCGGAACCAACTTGTGACCATACCAGTTAGGTTTTGAGCATTTACAGTGTTCAGAGTGCCCAAATTGCAGACCAGGGTGCCTCGGGGCACCCCAGTACACTCCCAGGTGCCCCAGTCACTTCAGATCCTTCAGATCTGTCCTTCGCAGGGTCCCTGAGTGTCGTCTGCACTTCCAAATTTTATTCTCAGACCTATGACAACCTGTTATAATCACTGTCAATCAGCTAAGCTATTTTCTCTCCCTTCTCTTGCACATTTAGGGTTTTATTTTACTTAGCATATTTATTTACATCTACTTTACTGTTGTTTATTGCGTTTATACAGTGTTTTAGTCCTCCTAATTAGATTAACTAGGATTACCACTTCCTTGCATTTATTTTCTAATTTTAGTTAATCATTTTGGTGAACCCGACGTCTCTTTTTACCACCTTCTAGGGATCTTTCATTCCACAATCATGAATATCTCTATCACTGAATACCTACTTACCCACCCTGATTTGCTTCACCGTGTTCAAACCCTCTTTGCTACTACTGATGTTTCTGTTGACATGCATCTAGATTCCTTGTATGACACATTTACCAAGGCCTTTTCTCAACATATAGCATTCTGGGGCAATCCTCCCACTGACATTCACCCCTTTGACAATGACCCACCACTTTACATCATGTCTCGCATCTACAATGTTGCTATCAAGTGTACTCTTATCGATAATGGTTCTGAGCTTAATTTGTGCCCTATGTCCTTTCTCCAAGCCTTAGGTTTTTCTTGCTCGTGACATTATCCCTTCTTCCATTTCACTCCATGCTTATGATGGTTTTGTTCATCCATGTCTAGGCCACGTTACCTTGCCTTTAACTGTAGGTCCTAAGACCCTCCCTACCATTTTCTTCATCATTGATTTCCCTGTCTCATATAATTGCTTGTTAGGTAGACCATGGCTCCACGCCATGCAATTTGTTGCTTCTACCATCCACTGTTGCATCAAATTATTACATGAGTGTGTTGAGTATATTGTCTTCTGATATCGTGATCCATTCCAATATTGTGTCCATGACCCTCACACTAGCATTCCTATTCCTCACATTGATACTACAGATGAACCTCAACCTATGGATGATCAACCTCATTTACCACCACTTGAGGGTGTTATTTGTTTGCTAGATGTTATCCCCTCTACACTATCTCCTACTACCACTATCCTTCCACATCATTCATCTGTTCCATCCATACACAATATCCTTCCTTCTTCGTCTTCACCATTAGCTCATACCCTTTTTACATGTACATTTTTCATTCATGATTCTTATTGGGAACATGTCCCATTTGACCCCACATGCGACGAAACCATCTATTCTCCCAATGGTCTAGCTCATCTTGGCTTTACTTTTGAGGACCTTCAGCCTTCTACCCATGCCTCTCATCTATATTATGGTTTTTTCACTATCACTGTTGCTTATGGCTTGCGTGTCTTTGATCTTTTAGTCTATCTCCCACCTACCCCATGTGCTTCTCTACTCACATTAGGGGACTCTTAGCTTACTTACATCAGTGGTACATTAGACCCTAGTCACACTAATTTTTCATTCCCTATGCCTTTTGGTCACATTTTCATTTGCAATAGTTCCTTTCTTGGTTATTCACCTAATTACACTCGATGGTATGCACATGGTTGCCCACATCCCTCATTCACTGATGAAGAATACGCTATGGGCATGTACCATTTGTCTCTCACTGGCTCATTACGTGATCAACCTCATACTATAGCCTACCAAGTTGCCAATTCTGACCCCTTTGACTTTGATCCAGAGGACGATGATCTCCTTGATGAGTTCACCTAGTCCCACACACACTACCATCGGGGGGCATATCACAACACATACTCACCCCCCCTTTTTTATATCCTCATGTACTTCTATCATCTTACACTATATACTTTATCTGTATCATCATCATTTCTATCTCACACATCGTAGCACCCTCATTACCCGATGATGCACTCTTGTGCTTCGGTTCACACTCGACTGTTGAGGGATTACCATTACACTGAACCCCACACACTACACTAGGTTATACACCTTTACATTCTATTATCATTTCTATACATAGTCTACATCCTACATTACCCTTTCCACACCTCATTTATTAGTCATTTATACATCATCCATATTTTACATACTACACTAGTCGTCATCTCATATACGTCTAGTTTTTGCATTTTCTTACATTCTATATTTACGCTAGGTCACATTATCTATGGGTCTAGCTTTACATCTCATCACTACATATTCTATCTACACCTATCACCATCTGACATACACACATCATACATACCTATATCCATCTCATATTCTACATCTACATTCTACATGCTACACTAGATTCCATTACACATGAGTCTAGTTTTACCTGTCATCCTTACATATTCTATTTCTATCTACACACTTGTTACATTTCACACATTACACATTCCATACCCATTACACATTCTACATTTCATTTCCTACACCACATTTACATTCACATACCTTGGTCATTTGATACTACGTTGTTTTCTATGTGCTGCACTCACCACCCTATGATGCACTCTAGTTCCTTGGTCCATACTCGACTGCCGAGGGTTTACCAATCAAATGGACCTTACCTACATGTGACATGTCATCATACCACATTCATCAGACTAGTGACCAATGCTCTAGGCTATATCATCACCCACACTCATCATCACATACCATAGTGGTATACACCTTAGGTTAAATCACCACTCTTTCATCAATTCTACATTATCTTATTACATTTATCATATTCCTCTTATATCATCCTATTACATTATACTTTTTTTTCTCAATTCCAAAATTATTCCATTACATTCATGCCTTTTATCATCATGTAGTGGTATACACCTTAGGTTAAATCACCACTCTTTTCATCAATTTCTCATTATCCTCTTACATCCTATCTTAGTATTATCCTATCCTACTTCATTCTACATCATCATTTATCCTACCATCACTTCGTGGTATATGCTTTAGGCTAAATCACCACCTCATTCTTATTCATCATGTAGTGGTCCATGCTTAGTGCTAAATCACCACCTTCCATTATCCACCACATACTCATATACGCTCCATACACCTTCATCACCCATCTCGTAGTGACATACGCTATAGGCTAAATCATCACCTTCTTCTTCCATCATGTAGTGATATACGCTTAGGGATAAATCATCACTCACCTATTCAACCAAGTCGTGATATATGCTTTAGCTATATGGTTCACGCACATTCGCTATACAATCACATACTTCATCACCACTTACTACCACTCATCCCATAGTGATATACGCTTAGGGATAAATCATCACTCCTCTATTCAAAAAAGTCGTGGTATACGCTTATGATATAGGGTCTATGCACATCTCTCCCCATGTCGCATTTCATCACCACTACACATACACACTCATCAAAGTGCGCTAGACACAACCAACACTACTCGACCATTTCCTGATGATGCACTCTCGTTTATGGTTCATTCTTGACTGTTGAGGGGGAAAAAAAATGAACCTCACTGCATACACTTCCATCCACTTCAGGGGGCACGTTGTTCCTATCATTCCATCTTGCATTCCATTCCATCCATCCACAACATATTGCATTGTCTTGGTAGCATTTACTCTTGCTTACTAGTGTTTTACATGCTCACTTTACTACACATGTTAGATTACTTTCTTATATGTCATTATCATACACACATGTGCGTTCATGTCTTTTTTAGTGTGATCACAGATACAGGAATCTACATGCGGCATGGATGCTCACCTTCTACCCTTCCTATACTGGTCGCTGGGGGCATCCACATTCATCTCATACAGGTGTTATTGTTTCATTTTGTACTTAGCATCTTATACTACTTGTTCATACACACTTTGACATATTGGTTATCACTCTAACATGCTAACGGGTGTTCCATGTGCAACACTTGTTTTGCAGGATTACATGTTTCCATGACTACTTCTTTGTTTCTACTTGTCTACTTTGTTTTCCATTGTATGTGGATTTTCCCTTTGCTTGTGTGCACACTTGTCTGTTGTTTGTGGCCATGATGGCCTTGTATGTCTTATGACATCATGAGTGATGTCCCATGTTTGTAACCCACTTTGTGTGGTCTTCTTGTTGTTTCTTACGTGTTTACACTACTGTGCTTGGTAGTTTTTCTACATTATCTACATATTTTACACTTATTGCATGCATGTGTTTTTTACTAACACTTGTATTGGCTAGCCATCCCCTTTTTTGTGTAACTTGGTATCTACCAAGCATTTTCCCTTTCCCCCTGTAGGGTAGAGTTCTACAGGTCAGAGTGTGGTTGGTCCTCTTTTGGGGCTGCATTCTCCTTCCAGGGTCATCGCATGCACCCCCAAAGAGGGGGGAATCATTGAGGGTTTTCTACTAACACAATGTATTTACACTGGTTCAGACACAACGAGTGAGTTCAGACCAGTCTACGAACTCCATACACAGTGGCCTTAATAGGACATGGTGTCCTTCGGCAATTCTATGGAGCAGTTATAGGCTCAGGGGTTACAGTGGGTGTGCCTCTCTACACTTCTCCATCCAGTGGCATCGGATCACCCAAAAAACCAGGACAGTATAGAGATCTCTTCAAAAAAATTTAGCAGAAGCAGTTAGAGTTGGAGGACACAGAGCATTTCCTCCCTACACTTCTTCAGCCAGGGTGGCGTGAGATCACCCGAAAAACTCGCGACAGTACAGGATATCCTTCTACACCCTTTTTTCTTGACATGGATCAGGTGCACATGTTCCATTTACATTTTTTTCTAGCATATTTTACATTTACGTACTTTACACATGTGTATTTTACACAACATTTTTACATACATACATATTTGACTACTTGATCATTTTCTCCTTGTAGGTCCACCATATGAGAAACAAACAGTCAAATTGGGGGCAACAAAAATAACAACGACAACACACCATGATGGTACTTTCCATACTAACCATGCAGGTACATTACACAGTGCAACAACTACACATGTGTTCCACCCTAGGTTCACTCTCATCACTTTTTATGTGCATTTTTCATCTTTAGAATCCATGCTCCTCCACATTTTTATTTTTGTCATTCCACGCTTGAGTCTAGTCCATCGACACGTCTTCTTCTACACTCTACATGGATATCAGGTACGCATATCTATCTACTTTATGTTACCTGAGCTTTCCACTCACCAACATAAAGTGGGGGAAAATGTAGACACAAAATTATGCACTTTACACATAATTTGGCCTGGTCTTATACTACTATTTAGAAGGTTCTCAAGTGTACAAAGTACTAATTAATCCCACCTTTTGGCCATCTTTATTTTATATTTTATTTCATAGTTCCCATGTATTTTCTAGCACTTATCCACCCATTTCGCAACTGCCCTGACATTCTAGCCCTAAATCAGGGTGCCCCAGCCTATACTGGGGTGCCCCGGTCCCACCCTGGGTGCCCCGATCTATGCAAATCCCCTTTCACTCCTTTTTGGGTCATTTCTAGTTGTTGGTCATCTTTATCTTTTTCTCAGTCGGCCTTGTCAGGATTAATTATGAAATTAAGCTTGAGAGCCCTATAAATATAAAGTTATAAGACCATAATGAGGGTCCTAGGTCATAACATTACACACTACTATCACTCCATCTAGGGTTGCATCCATTGCATCACTTGCATCCACATAGTGCCATGCATCAAGGCTAGGAGATCTGCATCACACACACTTCATAGGGGGAGGGATTCTATTCTATTCCATGCACACATGTTATTTACATTTTCTATAGTTACTATTGCTCGCTACTTCACAAAGTGTGACTGACATGAGAGCACCTAGGGCACGACATGCACACACTCACTAGAACTACATCTGGGTCTGAAATGTAGTGCAGCACTCAGTGATAAGTCCACTAGCTTGGAGGCTGAGGTCAGTCTGACCCATTCATATGCATATTTTATTTTTCTAGGGTTTGATACTTCTCTTTGCATTGCAAGTCATTTTCCAGCTCATCTGACAGATCCAAGCGTGATAAACAGGGAAGGTTTAGAACCAACTTGCGACCATACTAGTTGTAGGTTTTGAGCATTTACATTGTTCAGAGCACCAGATTACAGACCAGGGCACCCTAGGGCACCCCAGTACACTCCCAGGTGCCCCAGTCACTTCACAATCCTTCAAATATATCCTTCACAGGATCCCTCAGTGTTAGTCTACACTTTCATATTTTATTCTCAGACCTGCAACAACCTGCGACCAGTCTGCCAATCAGCTAAGCTATTTCTCTCCCTTCTCTTACACATTTAGGGTTTCATTTTATTTAGCATAATTATTTACATCTACTTTACTATTATTTACTACATTTATACAATGTTTTAGTCCTCCTAATTAGATTAACTAGGATTACCTAAAAGAGGACTAGTTATTTGAAATTAATGACAACTACTTAACTGGAAGATACCTATAACAATAACTAACTATTTAAGGAATTACAATCATGGAAGGATTAGTCCATGTCATGTTTAGATCAAATTTATCCTATTAACTACAGATGAGGTCATAATTGATCTTGAATTGAGGTAGTCAATCAGTGCCAGAAGATATTACAGATCTTAAATTTATTCCCTATAATCATGATGATTATAAGTCTATAAGAGTTCTGATTGTCTGCTCCACGTCTTTGGGCAACTGGAGTTAACTTGAGATTACATGGTCCTCATAATCCACATGAAATTTGAGATAGAAGTACATGTCTCATCACATCAACTGGTGTGCTAGCTATATCAACTCGTTGCTTTTTCATTCTATTCATTTGCCTCTTTTGCGCGAGTTCCTCAATCCAAGCGAGTCTGCATTGGTGCTTTGGGTGAGTCCTGCGCTCCACAATGAGTCCTATGTTCATGCAAGGGTGAGTTCCTATGCACTTATAAAGTGAGTCCTGCGCTAGTGCATAAGTGAGTCCTACATTGGTCTGTAGTTGAGTCCTGTTATGACTTTAAGATATGCTTTCCAAATACATTGTTAATACTCATAAAGATTTATTTGAACCATATTTGAAGAAGAAAAAACAAGATGAAAATAACAAGGATATGCACAATATTTCCTTCCAAAACATAGTAAAGTATTAATTACAAAATGATAATATTATACATAGTGCAAAATGATGTCATAACAAAACAGGGTTTCACATAGGATAAAACATGGAAAAAAGGGGCTCATCACTCCCCCACACTTAAGATCTAGCATGTCCTCCTGCTACCTATTCAAGTTCTCAATGATTCTTGTACAATTATATTCATTGGAAAAATTTTTTCTACCAAGTCTCATCTAGCTCTGTGTTACAAAACCCAAAGAAATTTACTAATTATTTTCTCTAAGATATATAACTAGCTTCAAATTGATCAGTAGTTGGATTCCATCGTGGCATAGGGGTTATGACTAACGAATGTGTGTACCTCATTCTAACCGATTTTTTCTACATGTCTAGAATAATCTTATAGAGGTCCTTGGCCCTCTTTAACAACCAGTGGAGGTTAGTTGGGGAGATTACATGTTTCTTCTTATAGGTCTCTGCAAGTAGTTCATATTTTAACTAGAAAGAAAGGAAACTAAAATTAAATGTTAGGAGTACCTTCTCCCTAAAATCTAATACACAAGTTCTTAGAATCACCTTATACCTTTCCACCAATTGTAAACAATACACTTGAGACTGAAACCTTCTGAGAAATCAGATGGGGGTAGGGAGATCATGCCTCATCAAGAGGCCTATATTAGCTTCTTCTCAGACGTATGTTCCCCTTTTCTCCCTCCACATTGTCTGATGCCTTAAGGTAGAGATAAATTCCCTTAATTGTACCTCTCCCACATATAAATTAATTGGGATTTCAATTTGTTCAGGGAGAAGGAATTTATGAACATAAAATTCACATAGTAGATTCTTAACAACATTATCTCCGGTTGTGTATGCTCCAAAAAATTTCTTATCATCATCAAATTCTATATCCTACATAGAAAAAACTCTATAAATCTTCCACCTTAAGAATTGTTCCTTTAAGAACAATGCATAGAAATTAGATGGGGGTCTGCATGAGAGGACTTGATCATATAACTGAAAAACATTAAGCACATTATCATTAAGTAGTTTTTTATCTTCCTTTAAAACCTTATTTTCTTTAACAAATACCTTGAGGCTATAACACTCTTACATCCATTTAACCATTCCTCTCAATACAATAATTTGAGGAAACAAAAAGTCTGTCTGAGTTATTTTTGTTGTTGTAGGAACATGCTTTGTTTCCTTCATGTTTTCTTGTAGGATTGTGTTCAACTCCTCTATCTTGGTCTGAAGGAACTAAATCTATTGTTCCTTTTCTTCTAAAGCATGTTGAAGTTGAAGAGTTTCCTCTTCCTGATGCTCTATGGTTTGATGAAGTTGTTGGATTTTCTGCTCTTTTTCAGACTCCATCTAAGAGAAACTGGACTCTTTTTCTTACAGAAGGAGTTGCAAGTGGGTAATTATTTCCTGAGCCAATTGGAGTTCATATTGGATTTTTGAAAGATATAATACTTGTGGCATTATTGTGTCAGAATCGTGAGGGGAACTAGGTTCTCCTTCGATCAAGGGTGTTCTACCTTGTTCCTAATGGGAGAGTCAACAACAGTGATTGGGGTTTGATCAACTTCCTTTTCAACAAATGGAACAGAGGGTGATACAAAATGTGTGAGAGAAACAGGTGGTTTCTAGAGTAAGGTTTGCATGATGGCAGCTACCTCCTATTCTTCTTGAGAAGGACAATTTTCTACTTGGGGTTCATTGAGGGTCTGAGTAGGCCTAGATGTCATGGGGCATTTCCTAGGCCATTTTGAAGTGGAAGGCCCTCTTTCTAGAACCAATGTAGGCTCTAGGGCATAATTTTTTTGTAATTTCATCCACTTCTTAAGGCCATGTATTTTCTTGATAAAATGATGCTTGCAAATTAAGTGTATTAGGCCTTGGAATTTCAAATAAGAAGTACCCCAATGGAATTTTTTAGTAGCAGAGGAGACAAAATCAAACAAGAACTGGGGAAAGTTTACTTTGTTATGGGATTTAGCTTGGCCATGGTGAAGGTGGATAAGAATTCTTAAAACATGGCCCAAAATGACCTCATACTGACCCTCACATGTGAAATATTTGATTATCCACTTAGCTACCTCTACCCAGGGCTCAGGGAGAGTACCTCTTTTTATACCCTTATCTTTCCCCTTTATTGTCCATAACTAGTTCCAATTTTTCCTTCTTCCCCACATAAAATATCTTAATAATTTCATAATAGAGGGTTCCTAGAGTTAACTAATTTCCATTCTTCTGGTATTCTTGAAATATGGATAAAAATAGTAGTACTAAACATGATTTTGTTACCTTTCACTGTAGCATGTCCTTCCTCAATTTTTTGGGAAAACTCCTCTATCATCCTTAGATTGAACTCTTAATAATCCAACATGAAGTCCAACCACCCCGTCTTCTCAAACATTGCCACCAACTTTGTATCTACTAATAATTTAGTTGAATTTGTAGGTTTATGCCTCAATCTAATTCCCATGGCTGGTTCTAAACAACAAAACAACTTAATTGTGCATGGTTGGAAAGTAATGGGGCACATGAATGGAGACACAATGTCATAGAAATGGAAATAAGCATAGGAATGGAAATGGTAGCAGTGTAGGATTGGAATGGAAGAAGTGAAATTTTGGAAAGAGACAAGGGAGACAAAATGGGTATATATGGAACAACACAAATTGGGAAAGTTTTAACAAATCCCAATGTGACAGTGATAAAGGAGGAAGTAATTTGGTACATGTGGGAGATTAATATGGAGATGAGTGATGGATTTATTGGGATATGTGGTACGTGGGAAGACATTGGGAATGAGGGAGGTCATCAATTTTCACAAGCACAATAATGATCATCTCATAAATTAAACTTTACCACATTTAAGAAAAGAATGACTACACATACCTGATTAATGTCACTTGTCACATCGCCAACTATCATTTAAATGTCTCTTTGATTCTCCCTCCATGTATTTTCCTTCATTTATTGTCTGCATGATTCAGGGGTGGTGACCACCATCGCCGGTTTTCAGCCACCTGAACTTATCATTATATATTTTTAAAATTTTTTTTCTTTTTCTTTTTTTAATTTCTTGGAAGTAGTGACTGCTATTTCTAGTTTTTAGTCAATACCTCATAGGATGATGGCCTCCATTTCTATTTTTCAACCATCTCCTATTTATTCAAATGGTAATTGAGCTAGCTCTGAGTTGAATTGGACAAAGAAACTTTTTCCAAACAATTCAGAGCTCCATCTTCTTGTAGCATGTTCTGGAATTCTTCCTTAGATGTTGGTTTGTGGTATAGCCTCAATCTATGGCCATTAACCAGCATTAATTTCTTCTCACCATCAATTGGAATTAATTGAATTGTCCCATTGTTGAAGACTTCCTCAATTTGATATGGACCCATCCATCTTGTTTGCAACTTTCCTTTGAAGTCCTTGTACTTTGAATCAAACAGTAGGGCCCAATCTCCTTTTTGAAACTTCCTTTTATATGTTTGTCATGCCATACTTTCCTTTGATGTTGAATGATTTTAGTCTGATGTAGTGCATGTAGTCTCATCTCATCCAACTCATTTAGTTGAAGAATCCTTGCTTGTTGTGCTTCTGATAAATCAATTCCCACTTCAGAAGTTGTTCTCAAGGTTTGAATTTCAAATTCTATAGGAAGAATAGGATTCTTCCCATAAACCAACTCATAAGGAGTGAATCTTGTGGTTGTTTTCCAAGTGGTATTGTAGGCCCACACTACTTCAGGTAACTTTTGAACCCAAATTTTCCTTGAGATATCCACTATTTTTGTTAGGATATTCTCTAATTCCCTGTTAGTAACTTCTACTTGACCATTGGACTATGGATGGTATGGTGATGACTTCTTGTGCTTTAGCTAGTATGTTTCCACAAAGGAACTAATTACACCTGACATAAATTATGGTCCTTGGTCTGAAATAATGGATCTTGGTTCTCCAAACATCTGAAATATATGTTCACATAAAAAATATGCAAACTTTCTCATCCCTTGCATATTGTAGAGCTTGCCCTACACTAAGAATTTTGAGAAAGAAGTGTATGAGCATCCTAAATATGATTCTGTTAAAGGAGGATTTTTAAGCCAAGAAGGGTAAGAGGACACAGTGTTTGGACAAATTAAATATTTTTAAAAAAACTATGGCAAATGTCCTTCTAAAAGGTTTTCGAGAGAGACATAATATGCCCTAGAATCTCATGGGGAATTGTATTTTTTTCTACCATTCAAATGCAATAGTAAACTATATAATATCATAGTAATAATGAATATGCTTATGTTAATACGAAATAAATATGAATTTGAATGTGTACTTTTTTCAATCTACAAATGAAAACAATTGACACATTTTTTAGAATGTATTTTTTTATCATCAAAATTGTATCTGCATCAAAATATACAACATACAATAGTATTTTCAATATAAACATTTTGCAAAGCATAAACCAGTGAAAATTGCAGCATTAAACAGTTCAGTTATTATCTTTTAGCTAAGTAAAGAAGTGTCAAATATAAAAAATGGTATTCTATATGAATAAAGTTGTAGTCACAAAATCATGCACTTTGGGTACATTATTTAGTCTCAGATTGCATACTACTATTCATATGATTTTTAAGTAAGAAAGTACTAATTAACCCATGTCCTTTGGCCATTTTCTTTGCTTCTCTTTGTTGCCGACTTTTGGTCTTCTCACCCTTTCAATTTGCCATTTGGCATCCTTTTCATCTTTGACTAAGGTGCTCAGCCCTAGACACTAGGGTGCCCCAGGTGCCCAAGATCCCAAGCGTTAGCGCTCCCGTCCCCTGGGCACCCCTGACCTCTTTATACTTTACTCACCACTTTTTGGTCACTTTCTAGCCATTTGAGCATCTTATATCCTTTTAGTGGTTGGCCTTTTCGGGGTTAATTATGAAATTCAAACAAGAGAATCATATAAATATAAAGTTATGTGACCATAATAAGGGACCAAACACTAAGCATTAGCTATCACCACCTAAGGTTGCATCCAAAGGCTATCAAAGAGCATCAAGGCATCCATTCTAGCATGCATTCAAGGGCAAGGGATTGCATTATTCTGCATACACTTCATAGGAGGGGAGTTATATTCTATTTCACACACACATCTATTACATTTATTTACATTTAGCTATTTTCTCACTATTAAGTGTGACACGCACATAGAGCCACCTAGGGCACACATTTCACACACACACACACATAAATACATTGGGTATGAGATGTAGTACAATGCTCGGTCGTAAGATCACCATTTTGAACAACTGAGGATAGTCTGACCCCTCATTTTGCATATTTATTTTTTAGGATTTGATGTCTATTTGAGGGTTTTGTAGGTCATACTTCATTGCAAGTTTCCAGATGAGCTCGATGCGATCATTGTGTAACCTCATAGTGACCAAAAGCTAAGGACATAGCGAACAAATTGCGACCTAAAAAGATGAGTTTGTGAAAGAATTTTCACAGTACACAGTGCACCTATTTCCAGTATGTAGCACCATAGTTCCCCTACCCCTTTCTGGGTACCCCTGTCCAACATGTTCCTCCAGATTTACATTTTCTTGGGTCTCTATGTGACGCTTCTACCTTCTTGTTTACTTTTTCAGTACTTTGGCACAATCCTAGTTTTCATTGTGAATCAGCTAAGTCATCTTTCTCCTTCTTGCAACTAGGGTTTCACATTTTATTGCTTAGTTTTCTTGGGTTAATTTATGTACTTAATTGTTGCATTATTTACTACTAAAATAACAATCAGATTAAGCATTTTCATAGCATTTATTCACATTTTTCTTAATCATTTTGGTGAACCCATCACTCAAATCCACCTCCTCTCTAGGGCTTTCCTTTTCTTACCACTATGGCTCAATCTTATGGTGAATTTACTTAATCCCATCTCAAATACCTTAATGATCATATAGTTGAGCATCCGCAGGATTTATATTTTCTTTTATTCTGCTCTCATGAGGAAGCCACCAATTTATGTGGAGCTTAATGCTTCCACCACTATTGTCATTCACGATGCTACTTAACCACCTTCATTCTACTCAACTCCTACTTATTATTCTAGTTTCAGTTCCACCACTATCATTTCCTCCATTCTTTTTTCTTATGTGCCAAGTTTCTTCCACTGGTAATCAATACTTAGCCTCTTTTTACCAAGATGCATCCAAGTTCAAATCTGTCAATTGGAAAGCAGGCTACTTCTCACACTTCTCCATCTTTGGATTCCACTTTTTTTCTTCACACCCCATTCACACCCACCATTTCTAATTTCCTGCTTCCCCCTAACTTTTTCACCCCAAGATTCCCATTTTCAATGGGCATGGTGACCCACAAGAGCAACATTACGAGCATTTCATGTGGCATGTCTAGATTTTGTGGATGATCATATTCTCTATAGCTAAGCTCTTTCCTCGTAGTATCTTCAAGATTATGTCAATGTATTGGTTTTATGACTTACCTATCCACTCAGTAACATCTTTCAAGCATTTAGCCAATGCTTTTCTCACACATTTCTTTATCAATATCGGCTCTAAGATCTCATATGCTCAACTTTCAAAACTTAAACAAGGGTCTAATGAACATCTAATGGACTACGTCTTACGATACAAAAAAACTTAGCTAAGATGTCTAATGTACTTGCAGACTTTGAGCTTCAAGACTTATTCATTCAAGAGTTTATTACCACCTCTCTAGGAGAGTGTTCTCTTTGAGACATCTCTATCAATTTGATCAACTTTGTCATATTCTTAAGATACGTGAAACTAAAATCTTATCTATAGGATAAGCTTAAATATCAAGAGAAAAGATTCATCTTCTATGCATTTTCAAAGAAAATCAACATTTCAAGCCATCAACAACCAAAACTAGTCCTAAAGAAAAATTCACTATCAATGTTGTAACTAACACTAAGGAAATTCAATGGCAACCGCCTAGGCGTACCATACACAAAATTAACTATCACTCCACACATATTACTACCGCAACTTATCGAGATAAATCTTATCACACTTCCTCCACCTACTTAATTTAGATCCATCTCATCCTAAAGGTCATAATTATGATGAAAAAATCAATTGCAACTATCATCAATACATTGGACATTCTAAAGATCGATGTTTCAAACTTCACAATCTCATTCAAGATCAAATTGATCAATAATAATGTAATTGAGCTTCCTAGAGCCTATGGATTGTACCCGTGTCAATGAAAATCATAAGCTCAAGATATTAAAAAATCCCCTTCCAAAACATGATAAAAGTGCGGTTGATTCCTCAGACTAATCATACATATCACGTAGTTCCTCCTCCTACATCTGGGGCTCTTTATTTCCTAGTTTCTCATATTGACATTTCTCCACCAATCATTTCTTTCTTTGATCATGATTATCATGCTACATTCTCTTCTAATCACTTGCACATTAGTGCTTCTATTGGATCCATTTCTATCAATAACACTAGTGTTTATCCATAATGGTGTATCAACTCATGTTCTATTCCACTTCTTGTTGTTATTGTCTATCCAATATCCCAAATTTCATATCCAATGCCTAACTCATATGGGGTTGTTCAATCTTCAAGTCACTATCATTCCTCTCACTATGCTTGTACCTTTTCTTTGGACCAGCAATCAAAGGGTGTGACATGCTCACAAGTCACAATTAGATTTGCAGATCTCAATATATCATCTAACGAATCACTTGCATCTAAAATTTATTCACAAAAATAAATTCATTTATATCAATCGTGTACCTCCATCTACTCCATGTTTGCAACATCCTCTTGAGATTGTTATTGCATCCACTAGAGCATATAGGTTCCATACGGCCTATAGAACCTAAAACATAATCTACTCCTATCTCTCCTATTCACACACAACCAACATGATCTCATCACTCTTCTAGTCCAATACATTAGTCTAGATCCACCACTAAGATAGCTCCTACATCTATACATACTGCACCACCTTTTTTCACTCCATGTAGGTTTCTATCACATCCGCTCTCTCTTTCACATAGGTTTCCATCACCTCAACATTTTGTTTCACATAGGCCTCCATCACCTCCATATTATACTCATTGGTAACATGAATATAGGCTTTATTCACTTGCACAACATCTATCTCATGCATCACTAGTCTTAGAGCATGTTCACACACCTTCATCTCCACCAACATTAAGTGGAGGGCCTTCATATTTTACTTTTATTGGGTAATTCTCTTACCATCACACGCTTAGGGGGAATCACATTTATTTCTCCCCCCTATAGTATCAACATGCATCTTATATTCTCACCACCTCACATCTATAATTTCACATACATCTTGAAACACCATTGTATCATCATATCCCGATGACGCACACTTGTTCTTTGGTGCACATTTGAATATTGAGGACATCCTATACTCATGAACCTCACACACTACTCATCACACTGCGCATATTAGCTTAAAACCTTTCCACATATTCATCTCCTTTTACACAACATTTACTCTACGTATTCATGACATATCTTTTGACATCCACTTTTATACGTTGTGGTCATTACCCTATGATGCACTCTAGTTTCACAGTCCATACTTGACTGTCAAGGGTATACATCTCAAATGGACCTCATCGCATTCACGTGTTCAATCACTCACTCAATAACTTAATCACTCACACACTTACACTCTAAGCTTTTCACTTTCAATATCACATATTTATAGTACAACACATTTCAAACCATTTCTTATCAAGCTACAATGTAATTTATGAGCCTAATCTGATTTTAAGATTGCAATAAAATGAATAAAAATGAAATACATAAATTACACCCAAGAAAATAAGGAATAAACAATGAAACCCTAATGTGCAAACAAAGGGTAAGAAGCCTTAGTTGATTTACAGTGAGATCTAGACTAGATCGAAGCTTTGACTAGATGAATAGAAAGGAAGAAGTGTCACATAAATCCTTGGAAAATGTTGATATGGGGAGATAGGCTGGACAGGATCTCCTAGAGAGGGATAGAGATTCCCGTGGGCACCATGGACCTATTTCTAGGTCCCTGGGTCCACATAAATTCTCAAAAAACCTCCTCCAAGGTATCGTTGATTAAGATAAAATGTAAATAAGAGCCTAATATGAATGTTATAGTAGCAATAAATGATTAATAATGAATACCTAAGCAACTAAGTAATAAAAAATAAACTGTAATTGCAAAGAGAGGGTAAGTAGCCTTAGTTGTTTTGTACATATCTGGAATATGCATAAAGTTAGAATGCTAGAAGAGATGAAATAATGACCATCAAACTAGAGTTCAAAAAAATTTAGATCTTGAGGAATAGGCTGGACTGAGGCACCTAAAGAGGGACAAGGGTGCCCGTGGGCGCCCTAGACCTGTTTCTGGGTGAGTGTGTCTTTGGAAATGCTAAAAAACCTCCTCTGAGGTGTCACAAGGTATTCACATTTATTCACCTTTTATCACTCTAAGGTCACACAAAGATCACTAAGGTCGCCATAAACCTGCTATGGATAATGAACCTACAAAGCCCTCAAATAGACATCAAATCCCCAAAAAAATAAAGATGCATAATGAGAGGCCAAACTATCCTCAGCTATCACAATGTTGAACTTACAACTAAAAAATACACTACATCTCATACCTAATGCAGTTCTATGTGTGTGTGTGTGCATAATTTTTCCCTAGGTTTCTCTTGTGCATGTCGCACTTAGGTAGCGAACAAGTAGCTAGATGTATGATGTAGTAAATGTGTGCATGAAATAAAAGGAACTTACCTCCTATGAAGTGTGATATAGAAAACCATCTCTTGTGTCCCTTGTGATGGAGCTATATGGATAAAATAGAGCTTGAATATATGCCTTGATGGATGCAAATCTCAGGTGGTGATAGTAGTGCTTAGTGATTTAGGTCCCTCATTATGGTCCCATAGCTTTATATTTATGTGATTCTCTTGTTTTAATTTCGTAATTAACCCAAAAAGGCTGACTTACAAAAATATAAAGATGCTCAAATAGCTAGAAATGAGCCAAAAAGTGGTGAGAGAAAGTGTAAAAAGGATAGGGGTGCCCCAGAGGGGACAAGGGCACCTACGCATTGCCCCAATCTAATGGTTGGTGCGTTGGTGCCAGAAGATGAAAAATAATAAAGGGTAAAAAGTTGGAGACATATGGGTACCAAGTAAGGGTGTAAGATGAAATAAAATAAAACAAAGAAATGGCCAAATACATGAGGGTTAATTAATACTTTCTTCACTCAGGAACCATATGAATAGTAGTATGAGACCGGGACTAAATAATTACCCAAAGTGCATGATTTTGTGATCTACATTTTATCCCCACTTTATGTTGGTGAGTGGAAAGATTGGTAACATAAAGTAGATAGCATTTTTTAATTAATAACTTTGTAGATGAATGATGAAAATCATGTCTAGGCACTAGAAAATTCATCCTTAGTCTCTTAATATTTCTTTGAAGTCTTGTAAATGTTAAGGAGGAGAAACTTGAAAAAATGGCTATGATTATGTTTCTAAGGAATAAACTTCATGTCGTAGATGTAACGATGTACAAGTTGTTGATGTTTATGTCATTACTAATAACTGTCACATGTCCTCTTGACCTTATGTCCACTATGTTAATTACCAATTCCCATATGGATAGTGAATTGATGCCTAAATATAAGCTGAACAAGTAATCAACCATTTGCATGTATATAATCAAATTGATGTATATTTTAAGACTATATCTAAGGAAAGTCATGGACAAATGTTGAAAGTTTGTATTAGGATTATGGTTACACTTGATCTGATGATCATATTTTAATATATGTAGAAAAGGATTTTATGTTTTCTATATTGACCTCAAGTTCTTATGAGTCCTTTTTAGTTGTGATCTCATTCTTGTTACACTTCCATGGACTATGAAAATGCATAAACAATTTTGTGAATGGTTTCAATCAATTGTCCCCTTTACACTGCATTCCTGCAATGCATGAACACCAGTATAGATCAAGCATAAAAATGCATGTTATAAGGACTGCCTTTCCTCTGAAATCCTTTATGTATGGAATATCTGTAAACTATGTTGAACTTCCAATCATTGTGTAATAATCCCCCTAGGATAAGGGAAATCAACCTATAAGGTCATTTGTACACTCTAAGGACCTAAGTCAAAGATTCTAGCTTTAATTACAATAGTAAATTTATATGTTGTATAGGTACCGATGTTGCATGTCGTGTGGCTGATATAACGATTAAGTTTCCATATCATTAGCTTCACCTCAAACGATGTCCCCCATAATTAGCACATGACTTACATGCATATGCCGACATGTTGGACATCATTTTGGTCCAAAATATAGGAATGACCACTGTGGTAAAATTGTGCCCTATAGGGGGATTTTAATGTGATTGGCAGAACACATTTCATACAGGCACACACAGGTGTAAGTTAGCACATTAGGATATACTAAAAATATAGTCCTAAGAAAATCCACAAACATGCATATAAAATGTAAGCTAAGCTTCTTCGTAAGTAACATATGCAAGAAGACAATGTAGACCGCAAAAAATGGGTTACAAATATGGGACACCACTCACAATGTCGTAAGAAATTCAAGGCCGTTATGGCCGTAAGAAATCAAATAACAATTAATACATAGGGACAAATAACCTACAAACAATGACATCCAAAAGAAAATAGTATATCAGACAACCATGGATTTCAACTAGTCCAACAAAACCAATGTTGCACATGAATTTCGTACTCGTTAGTATGTTAGAAATATAAAAAGTATGTCAAAGCATGTATAATCTTGATAATTTGCAAAGTGCTAACTATGCAAATAAAACAATAACACATGTAGTGTACGAAAGTGGATGCCCCTAAGAGCCTATATGGGACTGGTATTAGGTACACTACCAAACAAGAATGTGACATAGGGATGATTTGATCTTACAAAATTTTGTAGAATTATGTCAGCTATAATGTGTGATTATTTATCCTAATGGTATATATCATGATACGTGATGAGTAAGATGCTAGCAAGCATTATGATTTGTTAGCATAAGGCGTAGTATCATGAAATATATGAATCAAGATGGTATAAATTTGATGGTGTAGAACAAAGCGTATATCACAAAATGCTAGAAAACATGATGATGTATCACAAAGTGTATATCACGAAATGTGGGAATAAGGTGATGGCTATAAAATGTCGCATAAGTGTGATAGAAGGATTTATTGATTTAGTTAGTGAAGATCAAATGAAGAAAATGATGTCAAGCATGATGAGGATTTTAGGTTCAATTCAAAATGAGACCCTCAACAATTGAGTATGAACCAGGTGTGAATAGAGTGTGTCAATCAGGTAGTGAGTGCAGCGCATATAAGTAGTTAAGTAAGGTGTGTGATATGTGTAGTAGGTGTGGTGGATATTATGTCATCCTCATTTCTTGATATGCATGACAATGTGTAATGTGGAATGTGTAGTGTGGAATGTACATTTGTGTAGATTATGGTAAGTGTGGATAGCACACAACGAGTGTGATGTCGACTAGATGCAGAAAATGCAAAATGTATAATAATTTAGTTTGTAACATATTTATGTATGAAATATAGGTGTGTAAAGAAAAAATAGTAGATGCACCATATTAGATTAGATGGAAGATTGTATATGTAGAAAAATGTATGATGTGCGAAGATGTGATGTGTATTGTTGACCATGAAGATATTTTAAATCATATTCAAAGAAAAATAATATGCCCTGGGGAAGAAACAAGTGCTTACACCATAGCACAAGAGTGCAACCTTTCATATGGTATGACCTGTAGAAATGACACTATGGGAGACATTAAGCGGGCGTTGATGTTGGTTGAAGCATGATGAAAGACCATATATTATTAGAGGTGTAATGATAACATATCCTGAACATCTATAGTCCAAACAAGATAGTCCACTTTGGAAAACTAATGTTTATTGGACAACATTAGTGGATCTCATGATGGTCAGGAATCTTAAATGGTGAAAGATATTTTGGTGGTAAGTGATGACATTGCAGAAAAATAGATAGGAGAAGGTGGACTGATTTTGAGAGGTGGTTGCATAGTTTGACTTGGTGATGCCACAAATGACTTGTCAGATTTTAGGACTCCTTTTATATTGAATTTGAGAGGCCATTTCTTAGGCAGTGCTTGATTTTCCATAGAACAACCATATAGGGAAGACAATACCTCGTCAATGGCTTAATGCTCATTAGATCATCCTCTTAATAGACTTTAATTTCTTCCATTGAGATATCAACACGTTTTGTAGATTGATTAGATCTCAAAACCCTCTTGATCCCAAGTTCCTCTCTAAATAGGATTAGTTAGCCTAACCTAGTTGTAACTAGTCCTTAACCATGATTCTCTTCATTATGTCAAAACTTGATTTGACCCATAAAGTGAATTTGGCTTATTCATTATATTATCACAAGCACGATAAGGAGGTCTAGTGATTTGTCAGGCAATTTATGGAGAACTTAAATAGCCCACTAGCAACCTATACCTTAGTAAGAACTGTCATGTTAACATCTATAGTCATCTTGCTTGTGAAGAGGCTCCTTATTGTCATTTGTTTAGAGCTATTGATATGAGCATCATTGCACTCACACACTGAAGCTGAGATCATGGGAGAACAAACATGAGCCTAAGAAGCATCATTAAGATGTTGGATTTCAGATTTGCAGAGGGTGTTACCCCTTTTCTAAAAATATTTGAAGGGCATACGAGAATCTCAGCAAATACTTTGCTAACATGGAAGGTGACGAAAAAAGGTTCTATTCTTGAAGCCATTAGAGATCATGAAGGGATGGAGAGATAGGTCTAGAGATGACTTAGGGATAACATGTTTATTTCAAGTTATATATGTATTCTAAATGGAGATATGGTTTCTAGGTCTATTTTCAGAACAACTGGCAATTAGGATATCTTTTGAAGAATTGAATCTAGTTTGTTTAAAGCTAAATTTGAGGAATCTTTAGTGTTCCATACCCCATTTTGAAGATGATATGCCTTAGAACTTTTCATTGAACCTGAAAACCATCATGACCATAGGTGGCTCTCACCAATAATTTAAAGGATGAAAATTCCATTAACCCTATGAAGGCCTCAATACTATTCTAAATGCAATTTTGCTTACCATATTAATGAATGACAATGAGAATACAAAAGAGATTAGTTTCCCAAATTTCTTGTAGCAATAAATAATGTGCCTCTGTATTGTGTTTAAGTTCAGGGTAGAAGCCTTTTCCATTCACAATGTTGGAAGGATTGGATTTTTCATGTATCCTAAGCTTTGATTGCCCTGAACATTGATAAAACTAGTGCTCTCAAGATGGCCTTGGAAGCTTATGCAGATGGTTTGGAGTCTGATTCAGAGGAGGAGTCAAGCAATGATGTGGATGCCCATCTCTAGGGAGATGGATCTGCTTATTGAAGCCATGGAAGAGGAAATGGGAATCAGAAATGGTCGTGGCAAAAAACCTATCTACTGTCACCTGATTCAATCTAAGCAGACCCTTAATAATATGTAGATTCTAATCTAAATTTATATTCTTATAGCATTATTTTTTAGGGTGAATAATCTTGTATAAACAGTAAATTCCACAACACCAATTTTGAAACTATTCAAGCTATAAATAATGTCATCTCGATCAAATTTGGAAAGCAGATGGACCTAGGACTACCTTAGGCATGATGATTGATGAGACTCAATAGTGGGACATATGGTTCATAAGAGCTTGGTCTAAATCTTTTCAATGATTGGCACAACATGACAAGGTCACACCGAAGCTTGATGAAAGGAAATGTATTGTATCTAGAGCGAGATCAATTTGGACCATGATAAGGCCAACTTAGAGAGGTCATTACCAGGGAAATGGCTCAGGTTAAATCATGATCCTTTGAGTGTATATGATAACTGGAGCATCATGAAATTTAGTCTAAGTTGATCCCTGCTGAGATTTGTATCAAACTCTAGGTCAGCTGCCAATTCTTATTGTCGCCTTATGGATAGGTCAAGAAAGTGAACCTGTAAAACCCTCACGATGGTTTAAATCCATGTTTACTACAAAAAGGGTTATTTATCTATAATGATGCTCAAAAAATTCAAACTAGCAGTATTCTTCTGTGGTGTCACCCAGATTTCATCCTGAAATCTGAGACTACCCTATCCGAAAAATTTTTCGTACTTTTAAAATAATGGGTCGTTTTGTGTTTTTATTGCCTGAAAGTTCTTGTATTGTGTCAAGATATTCCCAAAGAGCCATATTAGCCTTTTTCGCCAAATACCCAGATGCCCAAAATTGTTATATTCTGTCGTCGGGATTTGTCTGTGGGAAATTTGTATTTAATTATTTTGAGCCCCGTATGAGGCTATTTGTGCTCCGTTTTAACTCTGTTATGATCGAACATATCGTTATTCCTATGTACCAGAAGGGTTTTAACTTGGAATAACTTTTGGGATTTATTTGTAACTTTTGGCAATTTTTCGTGTTTTTGTGTTGTCCCGTTTCATTTTTTGTGAAATTTCTCTGAACAATTCCTTTGCCGGGTAAGCCCGATTTTTGGCCTGGAGCAGCTGGAGAACATATACGCACGTTATGCCAGAGGAAGTCACCATTGGAGGTCTGGTTCACTGGGAAAAGGTGAAGTCGTGCACAGAAAAGCCCCTGCGGGGTTGGCCGCATTTTTGGAAAACAAGAGGATTTAAGCTGCAATGGGAAATATATGGAAGCAGCAGGCAAGGTGGGAATTTTGTACCTACCTAGCAGGGTACTTTTTCCCGTGTTATAAAATTCACTTAAGCTGCAGTGGGAAAGTTAGAGGCCGCAGGCATGCATGAATTTATTACCTGCCTTGCAGGGTAAAAATTCCCATGGTGAAATAAAAGAAAAGTGACTTAAGTGAAATCATGGGATTTTAGTGCCTGCCTTGCAGGGTAAATAATCCCATTTGTCAAAGTCAAATCACTTAAGTGGATCATGGGATTTTCAGTGCCTGCCTTGCAGGGTAAAGAATCCCATTGACGAAAAATTTTTAAAAATAGAATTCTATTATTGCAAAAAAGTGTGACCCACCTTGGGTGAATAATAAATGCATTAAATAAATATTTGTAATTAATATTTATTCACCCAATTTTGGCACCCAAGACTTTGGAAAAGTCAACAAGTCAGGGTAAGTGGACATAAAAGGAATTTAAAAATAGACTGTTCTAAAATTAAATAAATTTAATTTATTTAATGCAGCCCCTTTCAAAAAGTGTGCCCCATTTGGGACATATTTAATGATTTTTAAAGGCATTAAATCATTAAATTAATTTCTATTTTTAGTGGCTATAGTTAAGGCACATTGTGAAGCTTAAGTGAAGTGAAGTGTGAAGGATTAAATTGGATTAATTTAATTTATTGGATGGCTGTCCTTAAACATGCTATTTTTAAAAGAGAAGAGCACGATTTTTAATTAATTAATTGCCTTTAATTGTTAGGGAAATTATTAATTATAGAATTGTGAAGGTTATATAAGCATAAGCAGCCATATGGGTGAATTATTTAATTCACAGGTAAAGAATTGCAACCAAGAGGAAAAGTGCGCCCCCATTTTAAGGAGTTTTCTCAGGCAAGGTGGCAACAAGGCTAAAAGCTTCCAAATTTGGTGCATGCTTTGAAGGAGGTTGATCTTTTTCTGCATAATTGTTTGCATAGGAGTTACATGAATTCATTACAGGTGCTTTACAAAGGAAAAAGAGCTTTTATCAATTTCCAATACATTGAATATTTCTTTCAAATCTGAAGAAATACCCAGATCTACACCAGTATTGAAGAAATTCGGACAAGTAAGAAGAAAAATAATTATTCAGACAAAGATAGACAAAGCTATGGCAAAGAAAGATGAAAAAGAAAGCACAACGGAGTCATGCATCACTTCTAAATTTGCAGATATTGGAGACACGGATCTAGGCTCGGAACCTCTTGCTGAATTGATAGACAGATCCCGAGTAGGAAAGACTTCACTCATGCATGCAAGAAAAACTTCACTCATGCGTGTAGATTAAAAGCAATGGAATTATTTGAGCTGCAACTTTTCTATCCACAACCTAGTTGCTAGAGTTTGTTATGCAGGTGCAGATCCATATCCAAATGCAGATGCAAATGTAGATACAAATCCATATGCAGATCCAGATCCAGATGTCATAGTTGGAAAAGCTTCCAGCACAAAGGCTTCATCCTCTTGTTTCAAATGCAACCTGTGAAGAAATTAGTGTGTGGAAAATTCCCTCCAAGATCTTGTACAAATGCTCCCATATTCCAGTTGAAGCCTTCATTGAATTTGCATTCACCCGGCGTGCTTTCCAGAATTTTTAATTGTTCATATGCAATTAAAAAGACTTATGGAAAACATTGCACTGATGCATGTACTGGAGAAGAACTGCAAAAGCTTCAAGGATAAAAGAGAAGACAAGGCAAAGGAAAAATTCCATCCGCTTCTAATTCCAACTTGTTTCCAATTCCAGCTTAACTTCCAGATCTAGCTGCTTCTGGCTGCTTCCAGACCCAGCCACTTCCAGATCCAACTGCTTCCAGATCCAGTTTGAATCAGCTGCATGTAGACATGAAAAAGGACAAGACTGCAACTTTCCTCTTCCTTCTTCTTTCCTCCGACAAAGTAATTGAGCAATCAATTAAATTATATAACTTAAGTGATTGGTTTAAAAGACATTACTTGAAGAAGTCAACTACTTGGAGATAGGTGACGAACGTGCAAAATAGAATGTTCTATTTTCAGTTGCAAATCATACATGTCATGCAAAGAGGAATTCTAGGATAGAGATTGCCAGTTGTTTCTTTTCCGACTTCCACATGTGCCAGTTCAACTAAAAGTTCCAACTTGTAATTGCCCCTCTACATTCTATAAGTAGAGGAAGAACCTTCAGGTTAATGATCAGAATTTGTAAGCAACAATCTTGTGTTCTAGACTTTGTGCTAGACCCTTAAGAGCAACTTGGAGCAAAGGAATACAAAGGAGCAGGTTTCCGGAGAACTTTGTGTTACGGTGTACTGTGTTTCTTGCTTTTAATCTTAGATCTCTTAATAAAATTTGTGTTATTTTAGATCTGGATCTAGAGATGCCTTTGTTTTATAATTATGTGTGTTCATATCTATTAGGTTTTTTCTATGTGCATGCAATTAACTTTGCTATCTACTAATTGGGATGCTCATCTTCCCCATTTCTTCTCTGTATTTCCTTTACTTCCTTCTTCTATAAAATACTTCCTTTCTTGAACACCTACTTACTTGCTGCAAAACTTCTTAGTTATGGTTCATGAACTAAGTGGTTAAATTAAAACCTCTGATAGATAATAACACATTTTAATTGGAAAATATGACATGGGAGCCTCACTGGTTAAATGAGGGAGATTTATCTCATGACTGCCTAGGTTTTGTGCTATGCAGAAAATCTAGCCAACAGTTTTTGGTGACTCCGCTGGGGAACAACTATCTTTGCAGATCAAAGCTTATCTATTGGGGAAGATCAGAGTGTTTTCCATACAAATCTCAACCCGATTGAACATCCATTCACCTGATCTGTGAAGGCACAAGGAAGGACTGATCATTTCTTCAGATTGTAGGAGCAATTCAATTTCAATCATCCTCCTCAAGTTAGAAGCCACAGATCTAGTCTTTCACCAGGAAGAAGAGTGTAAACACATCCAAATCCGAATCATCTTCAGCATAATCCAGCAGCTAGAATTATTCATCAAGTCTACTCTTGGAGAGGACGTGCCCCATTCATCATGCTGAACCGAAACCCACTTTCCCCTGCAGCACCTGTTCCATGGGGTGCAGGTTTTGGGCCACTGAACTTGGCTCCACCTATGCATGATCTACCAAAAGGGACAAGAAAGAATTTTCTAAAATTATTTGGAGATGGAAATTAGAATCCAGATGACCACTTGGCTACGTTTTTCATATCCTGTGGAGTGCTTGTAGTCGAACATGAAGATGTATCTGTCAGACTCTTCATAGAGACTCTGCATGACTTGGCTGGAGAATGGTTCTACCGGCTAGCTCCTGGCACCATAACCAACTGGGCTACTATGTGGGATGTGTTCCTAAAAATATTCAAGGCAGCCGAAGATTCTAGCACCTTGATAACCCAACTGACTCAGCTGAAGAAGGGACCACATGAGCACATGCGGGATTTTATTGCAAAATTCCAAAGATTACTATACAAAATTCCAGCTTCTGCTTCTCTAAATGATGAGAATCAAAAAGTATTCTTCATTAATGCTTTGCTTCCTGAAGTAAGCTATCAACTGCGAAGAGCACGTCTTGCTAACTTGTTAGCAGCCCAAAACATGGCAGTTGAGATTGAAGACGACCTCATCATGGCTGGAAAGATAAAGAGCAACACTTCTAGAGCTGAAAGTTCATCCTTTGCTACTACCTCTGATTCACTATTGCAAAGGTTAGTAAATGAGATGATGCAGATGAAGAAACAAATGGCTCAAATGGCTCAAGGAAAAAATACTGCCCCTGCTTGGAGTTTCAACAACAATAACAACCGGAACCGCATTGCTGGTTCCCAAAGATTAGTAATTGAAGCTACTCCCAGAAACAACGTGGAGATGAATGAAGAAGACCTAGAAGCTGATGCTGATCAGCTCGAGGATGATGATTTTATAGGTCCTACTGGCGACTCTAATATTAATTACCTAAACTACAAACATGAACATGAACATGAGGAGCTTCTTGAAGATGATCATGGTCATGCATATGCAGTACTTACAAGATCAAAAACTTGCCAAGCTAAAGCATTAGCTGACGAGCAGAGAAGGGGCATCCCTTTACCTTCTTCTTTAGCTCCTAGAGATAAGAATGTGAGTTCTTCATCTCAACCATAGAAAGTGGCTAAGGTATTTGAATTTATTTCTTCTTTTGACATTATTGATCATGCCAAGAAAACTACAGTTTAAATGTCAGAAGCCGAATACCTGAGAGCTTTTCTTGAGCAGTTAAATAGGCTAGTCAAGGCTTTCCAATATGTACAATCACCAGGACAATCCAATACATAAAAAGGCCTCTTGCCTAAGCACAAAGATACTCCTCCCCAGAACAACACTATAGTTGTTAAATCCTCACCATCTTCAGACAGAGAGGAACCATTCTATGTTTCCCTATTTCTTAATGGTTTCAAGTTAAGCAACTGCATTTTAGATTCAGGTGCTTCTGACAATGTCATGCCAACTAAAGTTACGGATGCTCTTGGGCTTACCTTGAAAAAAACCATAAAAAGGTGTTATTCCATGGAGAGACAAGTCCCTTTAATTAGACAAATCAAATACGCACAAGCTGTTCTATTAGCTTTTCCTGACAAAAGATTAAAGATGACAATTCTAGTTGCAGATATTCCTGTCTCCTATGGGATATTGCTGAGCAACAACTTTTGCAAAGAGCTGGAAGGAGAAGTAAAGATGGATTGGTCCTGTGCACATATTCCTATCAAAGGGCTTAACCATAAGCTGGAGCCAGAAAATCTGAGGATCCTAGATCTCATATTCTTTTTCAGGAATCTAACTGTGGGGTCTATTTCTTAGAAATGGATAAAGACATTCCAGAGCTAGAACTTCGACCAGAGCTAGAGCCAGCAAAAGAAGAAGAAAAAGTTTGGAATTTGGAGTTTAAAGGCACATGTTGTTCTTTTGGATTAGGAGATGGCGCTCTACTAATATCTCCAGATCATGAGGTATTTCCATACTCCCACAAAATGATGTTTGAGAACACCAATCATATGGTGGAGTATGAGGCATTGTTGCTAGGAATGGAGCAAGATAAAAAGAAAGGAGTAAAACTCCTCAAAGCCCAAGGAGATGCTGAACTTCTAGTAAAGCTGGTTCGAGGGAAAAGTCAATTCAAAAGAGATAAGCTGGAGCATTACAGAGATAAAGTGCTTTCCGCCACATTCAATTTTGCAGCCTTCTCTATTGACTTCGTTCCAATAAATCAAAACTCCAAGGTAGATTCTTTGGCAGTCACAGCTGTACTATGGAATCCGAATAGACCACTGTCCATATTCAAAAAAGGAAACTATAAAGTGGAGATGGTCTACCACCCCAGAGTCCTTGAACAAACATCGACATGTTTGCATGTTGAAGGGAGTAAATCACCACCATGACAAACAATCAAAGGAAAAACTGATCCAAGTTATGATGACAGTAGTGGAGTAGTCCAACCAAAAGGTAACAAAATACCCAAGGGTTTGGTTTCCTTAGTGGATACTTTCAATAAGCATGATCAGTACCAAAAGAAGAACAAAGAATATGGTGATAGTTCTTCCTAAAAAATGCAGCAAATAAATCTAGAAACGAGAGAAATTGATGCAGACTTACCCACTGCAAAAAGAAGAAAGGATGAGCCACCACCAAATGAAGTTGATAAGGACTTGCCCAGAGTATTTGACAAGAAGGCCAAAGAAAGGAAGTTCGAGATCAGAGACTGGGTACTTTGGAGGGATAAGAGATATGAATCAAAGGGCATACACGACAAATTTGATCCACTCTGGAAAGGGCCCTTTATGATCATAAGAGCTACAGGAATGGATACTTTCTTCCTTGCCTACCGGGATGGAATTGAGTTACCATTTCCTTTCAACGGGTAGCATCTAAAGCTGTTCAAGAACTAAAAAAGTAGGTTAAAACCTATATGTATATAAATAAAACTTTTTTTTTTCCTTGTTTTGTTTTTATTTTCTATGTTGTGGTTGTTTTCCTGACCCTGTGCCCAAAAGACAAGATATGAAACAAGAGATGTTGGGATCTCATCTTTTCCCTTGTCATTTTGACAGAGAAAAAGATGTCCATAGACGGAGCTGACTAGTGTCACCGAGATTTCATCCTGAAATCTGTGACTACACTATCCAAAATTTGTTCGTACTTTTAAAATAATGGGTCGTTTTTTGTTTTTATTGCCTACAAGTTCTTGTATTACGTCAAGATATTCCTAAAGAGACATATTAGCCTTTTTCACCAAATACCCAGATGCCCAAAATTGTTATATTCTGTCATCAGGATTTGTTTGCGGGAAATTTGTATTTAATTATTTTGAGCCCCGTATGAGGCTATTTGCACTCCGTTTTAACTCTGTTATGATCGAGCATGTCATTATTCCTATGTACCAGAAGGGTTTTAACTTGGAATAAGTTTTGGGCTTTATTTATGACTTTTGACAATTTTTCGTGTTTTTGTGTTGTCCCATTTCATTTTCTGTGAAATTTCTCTAGAACAATTGCTTTGCCGAGTAAGCCCAATTTTTAGCCTGGAGTAGCTGGAAAACATATACGCATGTTATGCCCAGAGGATGTCACCATTGGATGTCTGGTTCACTGGGAAAAGGTGAAGTTGTGTACAGAAAAGCCCCTGCGGGTTGGGCGCATTTTTGGAAAATAAAGGATTTAAGATGCAATGGGAAAAATAGAAGCAGTAGGCAAGGTGAGAATTTAATACTTGCCTAGCAGGGTACTTTTTTCCATGTTATAAAATTCACTTAAGCTACAGTGGGAAAGTTAGAGGCCGCAAGCAGGCAGAAATTTATTACCTGCTTTACAGGGTAAAAATTCCCATGATAAAATAAAAGGAAAGTGACTTAAGTGAAATCATGGGATTTTAGTGTCTACCTTGCATGGTAAATAATCCCATTGTCAAAGTCAAATCACTTAATTGGATCATGGGATTTTGGTTCCTGCCTTGCAAGGTAAAGAATCCCATTGTGAAAAATTCTTAAAAATAGAATTCTATTATGCAAAAAAGTGCGACCCGCCTTGGGTGAATAATAATGCATTAAATAAATATTTGTTAATATTTATTCACCCAATTTTGGCACCCATGCTTGTGGAAAAGTCAACAAAGGGAAGTGGACATAAGGAATTTAAAAATAGAATTCCAAAATTAAATAAATTTAATTTATTTAATGCAGCCCCTTTTGAGAAGGAATTAATACTTTTTAAAGTATTAAATGATTATATTAATTCCTATTTTCAGTGGCGACAGTCAAAGCACATTGTGAAGCTTAAGTAAAGTGAAGTGTGAAGGATTAAATTGGATTAATTTAATTTATTGGATGGTTGTCCTTAAACATGCTATTTTTAAAAGAGAAGAGCATGATTTTTAAGTAATTAATTGCCTTTAATTGTTAGGGAAATTATTAATTATAGAATTGTGAAGGTTATATAACTATGGGCAGCCATATGGGTGAATTATTTAATTCATAGGTAAATAATTGCAGCCAAGAGGAAAAGTACGCCCCATTTGAAGAAGGATTTTGCTCAGGCAAGGTGAAAACAAGGCATTTGAAGAAGGATTTTACTCAGGCAAGGTGGCAACAAGGCTAAAAGCTTCCAAATTTGGTGCATGCTTTGAAGGAGGTTGATCTTTGTCGGCATAATTGTTTGCATAGGTGTTACATGAATTCATTATAGGTGCTTTACAAAGGAAAAGGATATTTTATCAATTTCCAATACATTGAATATTTCCTTCGAATCTGAAGAAATACCCAGATCTACACCAGTATTGAAGAAATCCTGCCAAGTAAGAAGAAAAAATAATTATTCAAACAAAGATAGACAAAGCTACGGTGAAGAAAGATGAAAAAGAAAGCACAACGGAGTCATGCATCAATTCTAAATTTGTAAATATTGGAGACACGGATCTAGGCTCAGAACCTCTTGCTGAATTGATAGACAGATCCCAAGTAGGAAAGACTTCACTCATGCATGCAGGAAAAACTTCACTCATGCGTGTAGATTTAAAGCAATGGAATTATTCGAGCTGCAACTTTTCCATCCACAGCCTAGTTGCTAGAGTTTGTTATGCAGGTGCAGATCCATATCCAAATGCAGATGCAAATGTAGATACAAATCCATATGCAGATCCAGATCCAGATGTCATAGTTGGAAAAGCTTCCAGCACAAAGGCTTCATCCTCTTGTTTCAAATGCAACCCATGAATAAGTCAATACACGGAAAATTCCTTCCAAGATCTTGTACAAATGCTCCCATCTTCCAGTTGAAGCCTTCATTGAATTTTCATTCACCCAGAGTGCTTTCTAGAATTTTTAATTGTTCATATGCAATTAAAAAGATTTATGTAAAACATTGCACTGATGCATGTATTGGAGAAGAACTACAAAAGCTTCAAGGATAAAAGAGAAGACAAGGTGAAGGAAAAATTCCATCCGCTTCCAATTCCAGCTTGTTTCCAATTCCAGCTGCTTCCAGATCTAGCTGCTTCAAGCCACTTCCAGACATGAAAAAGGACAAGACTGTAGCTTTCCTCTTCCTTCTTCTTTCCTCTAACAAAGTAATTGGGCGATTAATTAAATTATACAACTTAAGTGATTGGTTTAAAAGCCATTACTTGAAGAAGTTAACTACTTGGAGATAGGTAGTGGACGTGCAAAATAGAAGGTTCTATTTTCAGTTGCAAATCATACATGTCATGCAAAGAGGAATTATAGGATGGAAATTTCCAGTTGTTTCTTTTCTGACTTCCACATGTGCCAGTTCAACTAAAATCTTTCGACTTGTAATTGCCCCTCTACATTCTATAAGTAGAGGAAAAACCTTTGGGTTAATGATCAGAATTTGTAAGTAGCAATCTTGTGTTCTAAACTTTGTGCTGGACCCTTCAGAGCAACTTGGAGCAAAGGAATACAAAGGAGCAGGTTTCCGGAGAACTTTGTGTCACGGTGTACTGTGTTTCTTGCTTTTAATCTTAGATCTCTTAATAAACTTTGTGTTATTGTAGATCTGGATCTAGAGTTGCCTTTGTTTTATAATTATGTGTGTTTACATCTATTAAGTTTCTTCTATGTGCATGCAATTAGCTTTGCTATCTACAAATTGGGATGCACATCTTCCCCATTTCTTCTCTGTATTTCCTTTACTTCCTTCTTTTATAAAATATTTCCTTTCTTGAACAACTGCTTACTTGCTGCAGAACTTCTTAGTTATGGTTCATGAACTAAGTGGTTGAAGTAAAACCCCTAATAGATAATAACACATTTTTATTGGCAAATCTGACATGGGAGCCTCACTGGTTAAATGAGGGAGATTTATCTCATGACTGCCTAGGTTTTGTGCTACGCAAAAAATCTAGCCAACAAGGCTAAGGTGCTAGAGGGGCTTGAAAAAGCCTATAAATGACTTTGGTGTGGGGTGTTCTATTTTTTCACTATCTTTGTCTTTGGCTATTAGTTCCTTCGATGTTAATAGTTTCACTTTGGTTTTTTTCTGCTATAAGTTTTATTATATGGGCTCCTAAAAGCCCTTATTACAATGAACTTTTATATTATGGTGTTTTTATGTTATTATAATTTAGATTTATCTACTCTCATGGAGCTTTCTTGATGCATGGAGTAGGGTCCCCTTAACCCTCTTTTTACAGCTAATAAAAAAAAATATGAAGAAAGGGGTCTTCTTTCTTACTCCCACTCATTTTAGAATCGTAGATGGACTTATGGATTCAAGGTACATATTACTCTAGGATGTATAAATTCAATTGGGATGCATGTAGCCCAATGTTAACCTACAGAGGGACCTGTGTGTTTGGGAAAAAAACCTATTAGAATTCAATTTTTGAGTTCAAATAACCCTAATTTGAAAGTTTCACCTCATCCTATGAATATTCATAATGATCTAAATCTAACTAAGTATTTTTTGTGACTATAAAAAAATTAAAAAATAAGAAGAAGAGTAGGGAAGAAAAGAAGAACTATACTCTATTTTTCTCACTAAGCATTATCAAAACCTTGTTGTAATAGCCAAAATACACAATACCAAAGCATACAAGAATTAGTATACTCAATTCATTATAAACTCTAGAGTAATAGTCAAAGGAATTACAAAAAACAAAATCATATCCCTACATCAGCTAAGAAAATAATATATTAGTTCATCCAAAAATCATATACTAGACTTTTAATTAGCTTATTAGTTGTCCAAAATAACAATATTATAAACACAAACAAAACAACATATACTGGTTAACATTTCTAAATCACTTAAACCTACAAGATTTCTAAAAACTTTAAGAAATTCAAGTACAAGAAACACTCAATAATGAAATTGAGACTAACATAACTCAATCTCTCTATTCTACAAAATTTAACTATAACTAGAAGTGAAAAATTTACTTAATCATGAACCAACAATTAAAATACAATATGAAAATCACAAAACAAATTGGAAGATCCAAAATCGTTCTTTGTATTAATTCATTGGTGTTAAGATATGTTTACAATAAAATAATTTACTTTTATAAAATCATGGGATGTAGCCTCATTCTTTGCATGTAATTTTTGGAGATTCCAATTTGAAAAAACTAAATTGAAACAAAAAAACTATAATTAAATAAATATTGAAAATTTAAATAAGAGAACATGCTCTCATGTTTACAAAATTTTATCCTAATTATAGGATTCTATGTTTAAGATTATCCACCCATATTGAATCATCAACACTGGGTGTATCCTTGCATGTACACAGAGACAAAAATATATATGTAAAAAGATTTTAAAAATGGTCATTTGTGTCTGTTGTAGTGTTAATATTTTCATCTAGAGTGGAAATTGATGCTTTAGGCTATCTTAAATAGTAAATTAGCCTCCACCACTTTTGTAATTACAATAAGTGGTCTACATGACTTCTTATCTTCTAAACTTCATGGATAAGGTCTTATAACATTCCCTCTAAAAATAGATTTATGAATTTAGCCTTTTCCAACTCAAGTGTAATGGCAAGGATGATTCATGCATCCCAATATTATTTTTCAGAAGAGGGATATGCATTTTTTGATCAAAAAATGAAATAAACTACAACAGGAAACCATTAAACTATTCCACTATGAGAACTTGAATAGATGAATCCAATAGCTATATTAAATACACATCTGCAAAGAGTGACACAATATTAGTATGCAACATTTCAAAATGTTTTTAGGTGATTGAAAGTTGATTATTTTTCCTTAGTAAATTTATTTTCAATTGTAATCACATTATAAATATACATTATTGGAAAATATGACAATAAATTTCCTGTAACTATCTTTGAAAATTTAGTCTTGAGTTCCATAACCTCTTGTTTCAAGTTGTTCAACTTTGTCCTTACTATCTCTACATTTTCCTTGACATTAGATATGTCTCTAAAGTTAGAAAACACATATTTCAAGGCATGATAAAAATCAGAAGATAGAGTAATCCATGAATGAGTGAAAATTACATCATGTCTGGCTTCTTTCAAGGCTCTCATAGCCATCTTTAGTGAAGCTTCCACCACATTGAATGGATAAATGGATGGATCTCCTTTGTTGACTCTTTTCCTAGACAAGCTCATAACATCTTCCTCTATCCTCAATGATTTTTCCTAACCTTGTATATTTATCCCGTGGTGGTTATCTTTTGTAACTTATTTTCCTTCTTGTTATATACCAAATACACCTCAAAAGGCTTGTCTACAAGGTTTGAGATTTAGTGAAAAAATATTGTTGTTTCCACTATTTATTATCTAGTTTAATGTACTCTTTTGTTGGTTCTGCTATGTCAATGGTGATGGAAGATATCATAATGGGGGAGCTAGATGATGTGGTCAATGTAAAAACTAGTGGAATTGAATAAATTCAAATCATATGGGCCTTTGAAAAAACATTTTATCCTTAGGATGACCCATGGGAGGTGAACTGTAAACTTATTGCCCTTATTGACCAAGGGTACGAACCCTTGATACTTTCCTTGGAACACTTAGAATTGGTGATCTTGAAATTAAAACTATAGGCATTGATAATCTTGTCATATATAAATTAGGCCCAAGTCGGATATTTAGCACCTTGTAAAGTGAGGGTGGCGGTAATAATGGCATGGTAACATTTGAACCTTTTGATGTCATAATCTCCATAAAATATATGAGCCATGTGGTAGCGTTTATTGGTATTTCCATGGATGTTGACATCTTGGTTGGTGGTGGTGACAATATAGTTGAAGTAGGAATAATAGAAGAAATTAGGGATGAGGAGGAAGAAATGGGAGATGTGGTGACAAAAAGAGAAAGTGAAGGTGATGTGAACATTATGGAAGGAATGGTAGAAATGAGAAGATGAGAAGGAACCACCATAGATGATGTCAAACTAGAACTCATATCCAAACTTACACTTACAACTGAAAAATAAACAATTGATTGCATTAGAGGAAGAGGAAATGAGACCACTTGACCTTGAATTACTGATTCCATATAAAACTATGGAGGCTTTCCTTTTCCTTTATATAAAACACTATCCTTTCCCCACTAACATGCCCCATAGTAGGAATTATTTTAATTGATGACAATGATGCCATATAGGGTTTACGAATAGCTTGAATTATCTAAGGGGAACATAATCTTCTCTAGTTACATGAGTTGATCTTGTCATATTAGGGGAAGGAGGAACAAATTGTAGAATACTCTTCTGCAAATCCTTATTTGTAGCATCTAGTAAATTAGGGGTAATTTGAGTTGGTGGATTAATTTATATTAATCCTATTACTTTAAGCTTGACTATGACCTCATAAAGTATTTTTAACAAAACCATGACAACTCTGATCCCTTTTATAAATAGTGAAATAGATAGAAGCAACACTGATTTTTATTTTATGCTTGATTCGCAAATTTCCCAAGACCTTAATTCATCCATTATATCCTCTCCACCCATGAATTCTCTCATAGTATCTTGATTATAAGATGTTCTGACATAATAATTTTATACATAATATGAAGATATTACCAATGGTTATATCAATGAGCTTACGTGTGCCATTTGAGATGTTTTTCCTTATTGAAGAGTATATGATATAAAGAAATATTAAAATAAAACATCATAAGGGTAAACTTATAGCTTGTGATGTAGTCAAAATATGACATCAATGATATATCTAATTCCACAAGAAGGTTTCTAGTAATTTATTTCACTGTAACTCTATAAGGAAGATCTGTTGGTGTGAGTTATCCTATGTGTCCTCCTCACATATTGGAGGGTCATCTCACATGGGTTAGGTTTAGGGTTTTCTATTGAGTCATGCATTAGGGTTACTCAACACCCTATAGTTACCCTTTCACTATTCATTTATGACCATGCCAAGACACTCTGTTGTCTTTCTCTATGTGCAAGCTTTGTTTTGTTATGCAAGATTGTTCAGTTATTGATCGATTCTTCTTATAATTACGTTGGAGCCATTACGATTCAACCAGAGTGCACTTTGATTGTGGTGCACAGTTTCTATTATGATTCATCAACTCTTACATGGTATTAGAGCAAGGTTGGGTAAATGTGCATTCGTCATTTGAGTTGTGATTACTCTTGGTTTCATTTTTTTTTACTTCTCATGCAAGTTTTCGATCATTATTTTTTGGTTTTTCCTTGCTAACGTATCTAACATTCTTGCTCTTGGAAAGTTTTTTAGTTTTGCTTTTTCTTCATGCATGAGTAGATATCCTTGAACTATCAAGGGTTTTTGTAGCTACTTTTAGCTAGTTACAGCTAAAATAGAGGTTCTTTATTTTCTAGTTTTTTAATTCAAATAAAAATGATTTTTTTTTGGAGATATCTAGTTTTGCTTGGCTCTCTGTGTTTTCTGGTGTTTTGCAGGTTTATGTGTTCAGTTTAGCTCTGCCTCGAGCTTTCTAAACCCTCATCAGTGGCCTCTCTTTTTTTTG